>VXBC01011379.1:0-53215 GCA_013399945.1 Ploceus nigricollis
CACAACACCAAACCAAACCACAATAAACCACAACAAATCAAACCACACAATACCAAACCACACAATACCAAACCACNACCACACAATACCAAACCACACAATACCAAACCACACCAAACCACACAACACCAAACCAAACCACAACAAACCAAACCACAACAAACCTCACAACACCAAACCACGCCAAACCAAACCACGCCAAACCAAACCAAACCACCACAAACCACACCAAACCAAACCACACCACCAGAAACACAAGAAAAGGAAAATTAAAGTATAGCTTGTTGCGCAGCCTTTCCAAGCCACGATCACAAAATTATTCCAGCTGGAAAAGACTTCCAAAATCATCAGGTCCCTCACTAACCCGTGTTCCTAAACACCACATCCACAGATTTTGTGAACTTCCAGGAATGGTGACTCCAACCCTCCCTGGGCAGCCTGTTCCAATTCTTGAGGGCCCTTTTGGTGAAGGAATTTTTCCTCATATCCAATCTAAACCTCCTCTGGAGCAACTTGAGGCTGTTTCCTCTTGTTACCTGGGAGAAAAGACCGACTCCCACCCGGCCACAACTTCTTTTCAGGGAGCAAAAAACTTTATGAGATTCCACCTCAGTTCCACAAATACAACCAGAGCCCCACCACACAGAGGTCCTCTCAGGAAAAGACCCCATAGCAATTAATTAATTATTGAATTAATTTAAGCTCCACAACACGCCACTCCACATTTGAAGACACTTTTTATCTGGGTCCCATTTCTGCTGTCAAAGGTTCCTGGATCACTGGATCCATCCTGGATCTCTGTTGCTGCATCACTAGGTGCCATCCTATGGCAATACTGTGGAGTAATAAATAAATATTCCCCTAAAAATATCCCTGCTGCTCCATGCTGATCCTATCACTCTTCCAGACAAATGACCTGGGAGGGTGGCAGCTCAGAAATCCAGAATATTTTGGCATGTCCTGCACTGTGATGGCTGGAATCAGGAGCCAAAGCTGGTCCTTGCAATGACAGCTGCAGGAAAGGCTGACACGAGGTCTGCTGTAAACAAATTAAAAATTACTTCACTTGCTTACATTTTATCTCAGGTGAATCTCTGTAGTGCTTAGCAGCACCTTATATTAAAATCCTGCTTTAAAATCCAGTGTTAATTAAGCAATTAAGGATGGCAAAGCTGATTTTATGGCATCATTTACTCCTGGATGATTGTGCTGTGGGTGAACTCCACCAGCCATGTTTTATGGCCTTGTGAAAAGCTGTCTTCCTTTTCTCATTGCTTTTACAACAGATTATAATGAATTCTTCTTTATGTATTCTAAATTATTTGCTTGATAACAAAGTGGTCTTATTATTTGACACATTAGCATAAGGTGCTGTCAGCTGGAGTTCAGCAGCAGTTAGAGACATATTTGCACTGGTAGCAAATTAAAGCACTCCAGATTAAAAAACAACAACCTAGAAAAGTGCAGCAGCAACACTGATCACAAATTTAGAAACAGAGAGGATTTTGGAATGCAGAAAATTCAGCTTGGGGAAGGAGGATGTGGATTGGTGGGCATTGCTTATGAGATCTACAGGGTACAGAGGCACTGGGTGAGGCAGGTGGGTCAAAATGATGGATTTTAGGCAGAAAATATCATTTGGACAATGCTCCAGGCACAGGGTGGGATTGTTGGGGTGTCCTGGGCCAGCAGCTGGAGTGGATGATCCCTGTGCTCCCTTCCCTTCCCTGATTCTGTGAATTTCAGGATTTCAGGGACCAAATCTGTGTGATATCTCTTATTATGAGCATTTTGTACTGAAGGACCAAACAGAAATAGTCATTAATAGAATAAAATGAGCTCCAAAGCACATGAAGACTCAGTTCCCAGTTAAATCCCAATCCCAGCTAAACTGTGCAAGGACATTCCTCAAAATTATGATGAGGGAAAAGGGGGAAGAAAATAAAATATTGCTTTTACTAAAAAACATGATTCACTTTGCTGGTGTGCCTGTACATGGGCATAATAAATGCATTAAACATGAATAATTTATCAGGATGTGTTTGGAGTAATGTGCATGCCTGGGAATAGTGGTAATATTTTTAAATTCCTGTGATGCATTTGAAGCACAACAGGACAAATGCAGCCATTACCCATCTCACACACCACAAAAACATCCAAACTCACCTTCCTCTTCTGAAAATAGACAAAGCAGGAGTGACAACAGGTTAGTTCTGAAAGTGAGCAAGAGGTGGCAGTGGCACAGGGAGGGCAGGAATTACAGACTCTCCTGGGACAGGGCACGGGCTGAACTGAAGGATGGAGCTGTACAGATAATCACCTGCACAAACTGAGCCAAGCTTGTAGCAGGGACTGTTTAATCTTCCTTTTGTAACTCCATCCTTAACTAGAATGTGTGCTGGGGGTGATGGCCCCGTGGTCCACACAACCAAAGCCTCCTGGGATCATTCAAGCTGGAAAATATCTCCAGGATCATCGAATCCCAGCTTTGACTGAATACTGCCCTGCTACTAAACCACATCACAAAGCACCACACCCACCCACTCCTTGGACACTTCCAGGGATTCCACTATGGGAATAAATTAATAAAATATAAAAATAAATAAAAAGCCCTTTCTTTACTCACATAACTCCTTTTTATCCAGTTTTACAGACCTCGTGGGTGACTCCAGTTGCTCAGCAGCTTTCTTGCCAATCACTTTATTGGTCAGTAACAAGTTGTTATTCTGTATTGATTGGTCACTCAAACCCCGGTGTGTACCTGCTGAAAAGTTGTTTGTGAGAGATAGTTTTCATTTTTCTAACGGTGTAAACACAGTTTATACAGGTGCTGGTTGTTTTTTACCCAGGAATAGATTGTTATGTTAATGAGCTGCTCACACCAGGATTGCTTTCTCATGGGAACTTGCAAAGTGCTAGCATGACTTGAAGAAATGACAGGCTAGCCAGAGCAGGCCTGATTTTATAACCTTTTTTTTATAATTTTTCTACCTTACTGCAACATTCCACCATCACCACATGGATGTTCCCAGCCTTGCAGGGTGCATTAACTGGAAATTGTGCCCACGCCCAGTGCCAGGCAGGATTATTTCAGGCTCTGACTGTGGCCTCTCAGTGCCACCTCAGCAGAAGAAATATTAACAGGAACATCACTCCTAATGCCTTAAACAAACCTCCAGCCTCGTGTGCCACGGGCAGAGCGATCACAAGGGAGCAGCAAATGGATTTGCTGGATATTAACACGGAGAGAGGCAGAGCAATAAATGGCTGGGATGGGTCAGGATGCTGCAGAGCCTGCAAAGACAATCAGAAGATTTGTGGTGAGCATTAATTAGCCACCAAGTTAGAGATGAGCATTCCCATCAATCTCAGGAGGCCCAGGGAGCCCTTTCCTTCAAGTGCTGTTTCCTGCCCTTCACAGAAATCCTTTCCCACAGGCAGCAGGACTGGAGATGCCCTTTCAGCCTGACACATCTGTGTTCTTTACTGCTCCTCATTTTGCTTTATGAGGGTGAGCCTGTGCCCATAAATTTGGCCATCCAAGAGGGGATTCTCTCGTGGATTCCCATTCTGCCCACTGCAGCCATCAGCACCTCAGGACAGGGATTCCTTCTTCCACCACCTTCATTTGAACTGGGATTTTAGGGGATATAACTTCCAGGAAAAGCTTACATGGATCTGCTGGAGTGAGGCCAGAGGAGGCCACGGAGCTGCTCCAGGGCTGGAGCCAGGCTGGAGGTGCTCACCTGGAGAGGAGAAGCTCCAGGGAGAGCTCAGAGCCCCTTCCAGAGCCTAAAGGGGCTCCAGGAGAGCTGGAGAGGGACTGGGGACAAGGGACAGAGGGACAGGACACAGGGAATGGCTCCCAGAGGGCAGGGATGGATGGAATATTGGAAGGAATTGTTCCCTGGCAGGGTGGGGAGCCACCAGCACCAGTTTCTGACTTAAGTGGACCTGTAAGACAAATTTTCAGTGTAGTCATGCCGTCAGCTGATGAGGTTAAAATATGAGAGCCCTGCCACCACCTCACCCTCACCTCATCCCTGAGCAGCAGCTCATAGAAATAATAATAATTCTACATTTGTTCTAAAATTCTACATTTGTTCTAAATATATATTTACATAATATTCTACATTTGTTCTAAAACCAGGGGGAAAGCACCTTTTAGTTGTCCCTGCCAAGGTGAGGAGTGCCCTGGGGAAGGTGTTGTGTGCACTGAGGGCATCCCAGCCCTGGGTTTATCTTTGAGCTGGATTACTGCAGCAGGGGGATGTCAGAATTCCTGACACTCTTTCAGGAATTATTGCAGCTGTAGCTCACCCTTCTGAAGGTGGTGGTGCTGAGGAGACACCACAGACACCAACCTCCAGAAATGCTTATCCAGTTTCGCCAATCCCCTTGGTCACATCCACTGGCAACTCCTCTTTAGCAGAATGTTTTTTGAACAAAATCCAATTCCATCCCATAGATAGACCTTATTCTCTTGTTTTAGGCACATCACTTCATTAGACTCTAAATATCATCATTCAAAGGTCACAGGGAAAATCCCAATCCCATTTCTAAGGGTGTTTTAATCAGCATATTGTTAAAAAAAATTTAAAAATTAGAATTGGGATCTGGACAGATTTCAGCCTGAAGTTCAGAGAGGGAAAAGTCTTCTCCCATTTACAAGATCAAGTACAAAGAGGTGTTCCCACTTTAAAAGAGCAAGATCCATACATTCTTTATATAGCACAAATCAATGCCTCATGACTAGATAATGGTCCAATAACTTTGTCTCCTGAAGGACTGCTGAGGATCAAATGGATACAATTAAGTGGAAAATATAAGTACTTACAGGAAGAGTTGAAAATGGATTAAATCATAAACCAGCCCTAATGGCTGGTGAAATACTCCGTGCAAACCCACCGAGGTCACAGCAGTTTCCTTCTTGGAAATCTCCTGTAGGTGATGGGGAAAGCAGTAATTTAAATTTATGGGAAGATAAAACATCCCACAGTCACTGCAACTCTCAAAAGACAGAAAAATCAAACAAAGCCACTGCATCTCAGAGCAGGAACTCTCAACACCAACCCAAATCCTCAGCTCAGAGGGGTTTCCTGCAAAAATACCCAGAAAAACCTTTCCCAAAACAACCCTTCACCTGTCCTGGCTGTCACCTCTGTGCCCTTGCAAAAACCAGCTTGGAGGAATGATGGAAAAGTCTGGTTATTAAAATAATAATAATAATAATAATAACAACAGCACAAGAATGAATGGTGGAAAGGCCTGGTTGTTAAACAAAAATTATAATTAAAAACTACCACCTACTTAATAGGGAAGGAATTTTCCAGAAATAAATGAGGCATGAGCATTCTTCATTAGATAAAATATTATTGAACTTTTTCAAAGATGACTGGGTTTTTTTCCTTCTGTATTAATGAGCGGAAAAAATTGATGAATTTCAACAATTCTGCACTTTGCATTTACAAAGTAAAATTGCTCAGGTACCAGATTGATTGGACTTCTCTAATCCAATCTGTCTTCATGTAATGCCAAAAAAAAATCCCAGCAAGTAAAATTATTACAGGAGCAACTTCACCTCATGCAGCATAAATTCCTCTTAAATATTTTAAGATCAGAGTTTGTTCAATTAGCAAAATATTTGGAGGGGACAAAGGAGATGCATCTGCTGCCACTGAGGTTCCTGTCACAGCACAAAACACACCAGAAAAATGTGGCAAGAAAATGGAATTTTTTGGTCACTTTTTAGTTTTTCAGCTTCACTCTGACAAAGCCTTTCCCCAGCTGTGGAACAGATGTGAACCATTCTGTGTCTACCAGGAAATCTCAGGTGTTATTTTTGTTAATCAATATCTTCCTGTGCCATCTTTGCACATGAACCACCTTCTTCCAAGGATTTGTCTTGAACTTTAGGTCTAACACAAATTTTCCCCATTCAGGTGACTGGGAAACCTCTCAGTGAGGTCAGACAGGAGAGAAACACAGCCAGGAAAAAAGAAAAGAAAAAAAAAAAACAAAACCCAGCTCACCACCATCTGTTTGCAATTGGATTAAAACCAAATCACTGAAGAACCCTCGTAAATAAAAAAAAAAGTCTCAATTATTAGGCTGAGGGCATGTTTTTCAAATTAACCTTGCAAATTGAAGCAGTAATAAAACATTGAGATGCATGTAAAGCCTCTCTAGTTCCTCAATCAGGAGACG
Source organism: Ploceus nigricollis (assembly GCA_013399945.1). Lineage (NCBI taxonomy): Eukaryota > Metazoa > Chordata > Aves > Passeriformes > Ploceidae > Ploceus > Ploceus nigricollis. The sequence goes on from VXBC01011379.1 coordinate 6,208, forward strand.
TGTTTAAATTGATTTCAGGATATACATCAGCTCCAGTAAGCATAAGCTGAATAACTCTTTCTTTTCCCAGCAATAAGTGTGAAATGTTCCATCAGAAAACCTGCAAAATGGCTCTGAATTCCATCCCTCACTGTAGCTCTGCCAGGAAAATAACCTCACTCAGGAGGATCTCTCAAGCATCATCTTAACTTGCCCTGGATCCCACCCAGCTGCACACTCAGAAATAAGTGTCCTTTCAGGCTCTAAATATTTGGGGTGTTTAATGAAATTATTAACAAACACAACTGAAAGGAGAAACCACTCCATTCACGCCAGAAGGATTTATATTTCTTTTTTTAACACAATAGACTGAACGAAAGGACTAAATAAAAACTGGAAATTGAACCTCAGCAAATCTTCCAGCACACCTAAAAATTACTTCTTTCCAATATAAAGGCACTGTGAGCCTGGAGTTGCTAAGGCTCATGATTGGTTTCTTATATATTTTCTTATATATTTCTGGTTTCCAGAAGCACTTTTACCTCAGCAATCACAGAACCATTTGCTCTTCCCATAAAGCAGTTGCCTACCTGTGCTCACCCGCTGGTTCAATTTTCCAGCTCGGAATCAGAGATAATGTTTTCCACTCCAGCCATTTGGAGTTGGTGCCTTAACTCCGAGAACAGCCTGAAAGGTTGCAGAACAGATGTAAAAAGGGAATTAAAAAACGTGCTGAACAAACACCTGGAGGTGTTTGAGGCTGCTTTTTTACTGGCTGCAGGTATCCCAGACTTCCAGCCTGAACTTCTCGTTGCGCTGCAGTGAAATCCTTTTGTGGGAGTGCTTTTGGGAAATCTAATCATTATTTCATAAGTAAATTACTGATTCTGCCTTTGAGTTTCCCGACTTTCTCTGCCCATCTATTTATCAATAGAAACCATCACATATTTCAGCAGGAGTTTGGCTGACATGCAGACATTCATCCACTCCTTTCTCTTTTGTGGAATAAACTCGTTTTCTTAGGAACAATTACTGGAAGGGAAAATCAATGTCTTACATTCAATTCTTGGGTTTCGAGTGCCTGAAATATCAGAACACTCTTCCAGTTATTTCTGTTTTCTAATGCAGCAAGTAGAATACGATATCTTAATTTTTTTTATAACTCATTAGAAAAGAGATCAAATCTGCTCCTCTATGAATTTGTGGCACTCTGGCTCAAAAGGAAATTTGATGGGTTTGGGTGCTTTGCAGCCTACACAATTTCATAGCTCGTTATAAATCATAATTACTGTCTTCTACAGAATTCACACCACACATTCCCCCCTTAAAAGAAAAAAAAAAAAAGTCAAATAATTCTTTCCTTATCCTTATTATTTAACTCTTTGTCTCTACCTTAGTTTTGTATACACAGCCCAACATTTGGATACATGGTTCTAACCATCCCACAATGACAAACGGATTTTAAACCTGTCTCAAATTCCCAAATTATTTTTATTTGAAGTATTTGATCTATCATTTACACAAAAGATATTGGAAACACCATTCTCTAAGCTAGATTCATATTTTGTAAAAGAAACTCAAAGATATTTTAAAAAGTCACAACTGGCAGTGTATGAAATTATCCCACCAATGGCTCCAAGAGGCTCTGGAGGAGCACACAGATTTTTTTAGCAGGAATTTAAGTGTGGTTAAGAATCTGGAAGAGATTTCTGAAGATTTTTTTTTTAATGTTCCAAGAATAAGCCTGTGACAATCCCTTTTTCTAAATCAGATCTCTCTTTGCTCTCTTTGATGCCAACCTCACAGTCTGTTCCACTGTGGGTTATCTCCAGATACTGGGCCAGCTCCTTAATTCCCATTTATTCATAACAGAACTCAAGTAGGAATTAATAACTATTGCAAAATACAGGGTTCCCAGACACAGGAATTGTACAAGCCACTCTGGATTTGGGAAGATGAGGACAAGCCCTACAATCCAGGTGAAGTTCCCAGATGTCAGGGAAGAATAATGATAAAAAAGTACCTGCCAAGTACTTCCCAGGAATCAAGTGGCAAAACTAAACTTAAAAATGGGATTGGGCAAAAGATTTTCCTCCCACTCCTAAGAGAAATCAGGGAGAGGGAGGGCTCACAGGACACTGTTTTCCTGCAAAGGTTTGTTTTCCACAAGAGGAGAGTGACATTTCATTGAAAAGGAGACTTCAGGGTTCAATTTTTATAAAACAAAAATGTTCGTTTCCATGGAGAGTAAAATCCAGAGCATTGCCAACAACTCCACAGATCCACACACAGATATTTGATATTTTGCTCATGCTCAATGTACTGGTTTCATGAATTTTTTTTGTTTCACCTCTCTTAAAATGACCCGAGGTCTTGCATTTGACACCAGTGACAAACAACATTTTCTCCTCCTGTGGGTAAAACACACTGGGTTTAAATTGACTTTGAATGAGGCAAACAAATACAAGATTTCTTTTAATTTACTGTGTGCTCATTACATTTCTTGTCTGCTTAGCCATAATACCCTATTGGAAGGAAAATTATTTATAAATTCCTTGAATACTCTTTTGTCTTTTAGGCAAAGGCTTCTCCTTTTCTTTCAAACCTCACCTGTGTTGTTTTTTGGTTGAAACAAATTCCAGTTTTGAAAAGCACAGTATCTAATCCTGCCAAGATATTGCTGAGTTATACAAGAAGTGAATAAAGCTTAGCAAGACTTAAGGAAATCCTGGCTAAGCTGTTCAAACTGCAGCCCAACTTTTCCAGTCAGCAGCGAATTTAGGACTATCTGTAGGAGATAATTATAAAATTACAGAGTTCTGCCTGGGTCACCCCCGTGGCAGTTGGGGGCATAGCAGGGGTTAAAAATTATTTCATTAAAATCAACAGTACTTTTGTGACTGAAGAGAGGACACTGAGATTTTTATCTACAATTATTACAGCATGGTCTTGTCCATGCCTGAAACCCAATGAATGGTAAAGGGAAGGAAGAGCAGTGATAGGAAATGTAATCTTGGCTTTATCAAACTCCAAAATTCCTTTCCTTTGCAATTTTATTTGTATGTTCTCAACCTGTAGGTTATGGCAGGAAAGGCAATGGAATAAATTAGGGCTAAAAGGAAAATGTAGGATCATGGAAACGTAATAACTGGAAAAGCAGACACCATGGTACCAAGAGAGATGGCAAAGGCTTAGGAAATGCCATAATCAGGATCTTTTTGGCCTTAACTTTATAAAACCCATAGCAGGCACAAGAACTTGTGCCATCCTGATAAAACCAGAAGTACCCAGTTTGTAATTCCCCTTATGCCTCAGGTTTGGCTTTCATTTTTCTCAGATTCTGTGCTGCTTTAGTGTGTGGGTCTGCGCTCCATATTATGGGATGGTGAGCTCTGTGCACAGAGCAGGGAGACAAAACAATTCCTTCTCCAGCTGGGCACCAAGGACAAATGATCCAAATCTCAGGCCCAAGAGCACAAACAACGTGGGCTGGAGAGAGAAAAACAAGCAGGATGGGACTGCATGGACTAAAGCTGGAACTGGACAATGAACTCCAAGATGCAAATGGAGCAGAGCTGATCAAAGGGAGAGCCCCTGTGAGCGGCCGTGCATTTTGGGACCATTTTGGTTCATCTTGGGTGCAGCCCTGGCTGGGCTCTTGTGCTGCCCAAGGTGGATCCATGGAGGAGATCCTTTGAATAAATCCCTGTTTTATTCTGTAACTCTGCCCAGCCTCTGCTCTAGGGTAGCCTTCACAAGGCATCACCCCGTGGCCTCCCATGGAAGCCACCAGCAAACGCCACTCAAAGCTCTCCTTCCATCCCATCCAAGTGTCTTGCTGCAGAGCAGGAAGCTGTGCTAATAAGTCACGAAGGTTCTGTAATTCATTATGTTGTCATTATCATTTGTAATCTTTTCCCTAATTAGGTATCAGTGGGTTTCCTTGGAGAGCGTATGATTGAGTCTGAAATTGCTGCATATTCTCAGCAGCATATGCCTGCAACTGGAGCACTGCTAGGTCGTGTTTCTCAAGTGTATATTTAATATATGGAGGGGTTTGGGGTTGGTTTTTTTGTGCAAGAGAGTCTGCCAGGAAGGGTGTGCTCATTACTGAGCGTGGGCTTAATGTCTGACAGGTCTGGGGTTATTAATAACCAGCTGGATCCCTCCTTACATCAACTGGCACATGGAGATGGGTCCAGCTGCTGGTCAGACCCGGGCAGGAGGGAGCCCAGAGCAAGGCTGGGCTAGAAAAAACATTCTTTAGTCTCATGCTTTAATTAAACTGACCTCTGCTGCAATCCATGAATAAATCAGTTTTGTTGCTGTCTGTAAAAACCATGGAATATCCTGAGGGGAAAGGGACAACACCCAGGGATCATCCCAGCTCCTGTGCCTGCCCAGACCCAGCAATCCCACCCTGGGCATCCCTGGGAGTGGTGTCCCAGCTCTCCTGGAGCCCTGGGACATTCCCTGGGGAGCCTGGGCAGTGCCCACCAGCCTCTGGGGGAAGAACATTTCCTGATATCCAAACCTCCCTGATCATCAGGCAGAGGAGCCAGCAGACATTTCCATCATGGCACAGCCCAGGTGGGTTCTGTGCTGCCTTCCGTGCATGGATTTTTATTTATTTGTGCACAGACCACAGCACTGGGGATCTCTGCATCCCTTCTCCTGTACAAACACTGTCACCTCTCAACAAAATCAGGGATTAACACCCTCTCCATGTTTTCCACAGCTGCCGCATGAAAAAATGAAAAGTGAAAATAAAATTAAATTAATTCTCACTTAAATGAAAGTGTCCTACTGGCCAGCAGACACCAGCAGCTCCAGTGGCCCCTCTGGAGCACACAAATTTATTTTTAGCAGAAATTTAAGTAAAAATTGAAGACAACTCCCTGTGATATCCATTGTTTTCACACTAATGGCAATGGTTAATCTGTCATCCTTAAAACAGTGACAAAAACCCAGTTAAAAGTGCTCAGTGAGTATTCCCAGCTGAGGATTTAGAGGCAAAACTGTCCTTTCCCAAAGCCCAGAACCAGCTGACACCAAGCACATCTCCTCAATGGAAGTGAGCAGTGAATGATCCCTTCTCTCCCTGCTCTTCTTCCAGGGGAGCCATGAGCTGGCAGAACTGAAATGGGGTATGAAAGAAATATACCTTTATCTCATATTGCAGCAAGAATTGCTGAAATCATTACTACTCTAATTACCTACATATTTATATTATTTATATTTGTATTTATATCCAAATTTTTATTTATATTATCAGTTCCTGGCATGACACTGTCTCATTCTCCCACTTACACTCAGACCCTTTATCTCATCCATCTCCAGAGCAGAGTTTCTAAAAGTTTCCACATCCTTTCTGGCTTATCTTTCCTTTCAGACAGTCGTGATAAAGTTTTTAAAAATAACTTGAAACGTCTTCTAAAATTCAAATGAAACCAAGAGATACATCTCATTACCCAGGACTGCTATTGACAAAAATAACCCTCTATCACAGGGCTTCTATCTCCCATCTCAGAGCCTGATCCTGAGCCACCAAAGCAAAAGAAGGAGTTGCATAAAAAGGAAATATCAGACTCCTACTCGTGAAATGAGAGTTTTCAACAGTTATGATAATGGTCCCTAAAGAGATCCATTGTAGACAGAAACTCAAAAGACTCTAAATCTCTGAATTTTGAATATATTTAACCTTTTGCAATTTTAAATATATTTGACTTAGTGGCGTCTTTTTGCCATGGAAGTTGCTAAATTAAAAATGCTGCCCTTCAAACCACAAACTCTAAAAGTTGCCTGGGCCTGGATGTTGAAAATCAGCAAATTTCTCCAGGATTTTGAAAGTTGGTTTGGTTTTTTTGTTTCACCAAAAAGCAGAAGCCTAAAGAGAACTTTGCAAAAAAAATCCCCCCCAAAAATCCCTCCAATCCTTATGTTTATGAAAGTTGGACCTTGATATTTTGCAATTGCAAATCTTTAGCAATAAAGAAAAAGAGAGCAGCAAAAAGTTATGGTGGAGAATTTTAAGCTTTTTTTTATGGTCACAGGGGCCAGGAGTAGATATTTGTAATAAAGGAGCATGTTTGAAGAAATGTGGATTAAATGTGGTCTTTGGCTCAAAAGTGAAGTTCTCAGCTTCATTACCAGGACTCAGGGCTCAGAAATATTTATTAACAGAAGTTTGAGCTCCCTTGAGTTTCCTGTCATGAGACAAAACACCTGCTTTATCCCCTCCAAAATGCTGTCTGTCCAGCTGTTTTCTTTTTACCTCCAAGGAAGCTGATTTTGATGATGGGAGCTATAATTTGATAATTCATAGAGATTTTACAATACTCCTGATACCCTTTAATTGCTGTAAGAGACATTTGACAAATTGTGCCATACCCAGTGTGAGTTCCTTGGCAGGAAAATGTCATAAAAACTAAAAAAACTATTACAACATCCATAGTTGATCCATCTAATTTGTTATTTGGTGAAACTTCTTTTAGGTTTACATAATCTTTTATAGTTCTGCATTTAAACAACGTAAGGATCACCATTTTATATAAAATTAGTGGTGAACAAGCAATGCATACACACGATACCATGGAATGGTTTGGGTTGGAAGGGACCTTCAAGTTCAACTTTTCCAAATCCCTGCCACAGCAGGGTGTCTTGGGCTGGAAATGCAAGATGTGGCTGGGGATGTGTTTTTCTATCCCCATCTGTCACAGCTGGGGCAGTTCTCTGCTGTTCATGGAGCAGTTTTCTTTATCTCTCCCACAGCCAATCCTCCCTCCAGGAGATCTCTTCTGTCCATGGACCATTAATTATTAATTATCTCCTGTCCATGGCCACTGAGTGTCCCTGCATGGCTGAGAAAATTCCAGCATCCCATGGGAGATGCTCTGCCCAGGGGAGGAGNATCCCAGGTTGCTCCAAGCCCCTGGAAGGGGCAGGAATAATCACATTTCCAAGTGTTTTCCCTGTGGACACACAACACCAAGCTGCCTTCCCAACAGAGTGCCTGAAATCAGGATTTAGCCCTCCCAAGCTCCTGGATTTTTCCCAGTGGGGCACATAGGATAAGGCTCTGGAACATGTGAGGCTGCTCTGCTCTGTAACAGAAAGATGTTGGGGATGTTCTATCAAGAAATCAATAGAGCTGATAAAACACACTAAAAGGGTAAACACATTTTGTTCTGTGTGCTCACTGCCGGTGCTGGCACATCGGAGCATTTCTGTCAGCAATGAAATGCCAGCAGACAGGGATAGGAGGTTGTGTGAGTTCACCATGTGCTGCCACAGAGCTCTCAGCTGTGGAAAGATGAAAATTCCCTCGGTGTAAGGGAAAAAAAACCAACCCCAAACACGTTCCAGAAGCTGTGTTAAGCACTGCCCATCATCAGCCACAGAGATGAGCAACAACTCCTTCCCAAGGTGCATTTAAGAGCTGCCTCTTGGAAGGAAATCTGCTTTTGACAGCCAGCCAAAGGATTCCCACTTAACCTCTGCATCCCAGCATGGATGGAATTACAGGGGCTCATCCAGAGGCCACCACTTCATCCAGAGGGGAGGGATAAGGGGCAGAAGGGATCAGCAGTGCTGGAAGCACGACAGGGACGTGGCAGGTGAGTGACAAGCATTAGCAGCAGGCAATAGTTCCCTTTTTCCCACTCACATGGGATAAATCAAAAAGATGTTCAGGCATTTGCTGAATTCTACCTGGCACTGCTGCCCCAAAATTGGCCTGAGGCCCTTCCCAGCTTCAACACACTCCAGGATTAGGCTCTTCCTAATCTCTAGGGTGAAAGGAGAGAAAAACCCTTTTCTTAATTGAAACTAATTTTTACCCAAGCCAGGAAAAATAACCAAACCCAAGATGATTTTCTAAATTCAGCATTTGCTGAAGCCAGGTCTCTTGATTCAGGGAGCACGTTGGTTTAATCCAAATTGCTGCTGATGTAAGCCCAGGTCTAATGAGATAATGAGATAAACCACTCTGCATTGCTGTGCCCTGAGGAATCCCATCAAAATTGGGGAATGGCACCATTTTTTTCCCCTGCGAATACATTATAAAAATGATTTAATAACACATATAACAGAGGAGTATTCATGACTATTTAACAAAACATTTTAACCCAATTTTTTAAGTGCCCCAGTTTAGCACTCTCTGGTGCAGGAACAACGAGCTCCCTGGAGTTTTATGGAATTGCAGAAATTCCTCTGACACATTTTCAAGGATTTTTTTTACAACAGATAGAGATCAGACCTTTTATCTTACCACTCAGCTTCTCAGTTAATAACCATAAATCCCAAAAGAATACAAAGAGTGCCACGTGCTGATAACAAAGAGCAAAACTCTGGCAGATACACCGGTGAGTGACTTCCTACTCATCCCAAATATTACTCTCTGTTGCACTGGAAAGTCATGTGGAAATCACTGGAAATCACTACATTTCCTCCTTTTATTGATGTGCATGCCACATATTATGGATTTCATTGTCCTAATATTTAGAGATTTTCACACCTGAAATAATAACAATAAAAAGCTGCAGAGACACTACGGCAAAATTCAGCTTCAGCTAAAAATAAACTCAGTAGGGGATAAAAATAGGCCAGGATGGAGATCCCAGCATTCCTTCCAAGTCCTCAGCTTGAACTGGTCAATAGAGTTTTCCACTATCACAAATCAAGTTAAAAGTGATACCTTTAAACTTTCCAGGAGAAAGTTTGTGCTCCTTTTCATTTCCTTTGGATGGAAAGGGTTATGAATGATTTTGAAAGACTGATTTTTCTTACTCTGTGTTTTAAAATGAGGGATTTAAAGGTCCTTTTTTTTTTTCCTCCCCTAAAATATAACAACCAAAAGCAAATTCTGTCTAATTGGGACAGAACTGCTTTTCACTTGTGACTGTCTTGTGACATTTCTGAGTAGTTAATTTGAGCCCAGAAAGCCAATTTACACTGATAAATCCCTGGCAGTATCCTGCACCACTGGGTTTGTTTTTTCTTTTTTTGGTTTTTTTTTTTTTAGGAAAGCATTTTAAAAACTGTCAAAAAGCCCATTAGTAGAAGTGTGTCTAACCTTAACTCCCTCAGCTTTAAAAATGTGTCAGACAAAGACAAATGGAGAGGGAAAATAGAGATTTTTGGTTAGATCCAGGCCCTTAAAATCATGGACTCACAGAATGGCTTGGAAGGGACCGTAATGCTCATCCAATTCCTGTCCCAGGGACACCTTCCACCATCCCAGGCTGCTCCAAGCCCCAGTGTCCAACCTGGCCTTGGGCACTGCCAGGGATCCAGGGGCAGCCACAGCTGCTCTGGGCACCTGTGCCAGGGCTTCCCCACCCTCCCAGGGAGGAATTCCTTCCCAAATTCCCATCCATCCCTGCCCTCTGCCAGTGGGAAGCCATTCCGTGTGTCCTGTCACACTGATATCCCATATTTCCCATATTTCCACACACAACAGTGACATATCTCACATGAACAAAACTTAGAGTGAAAACTGCTGATCAAATATAAACCACCCCTCTGATGTACAATAAATTCCACTCCCTCGGAGAAATCTCACGAGGATAAAACGGGTTTGAGAGGTGCCCCGAATTTTACACAAAAAGGACAAAAATTTGCTCCTTCTTTTAACTGTCTCTAATTCTGAACATGGAGATGTTCTCCATGGAATATAAAAGCCAAGCATCCCTCTATGCACAGTATTAGTGAGATGCATCAAAAAAAGGAAGCATTAACATAATTAAAAATAAGCATCCATCCCATTTGTGTTTATTAAGGCAAAATGCAATTATCAGAGGCAGGCTGTGCTGGAAGCTGCCTTTGCACAGAGACGAGCCCAGCATTGCAAAGAGCCCAGCTCCAAACCAGATTTATGTGCCCATTTGTAAACATTTTGTTTAGATCATTTCCAGTCGTCACTTTCCGAGGCGCTTAAACGCGGTTTAATTAAATTCCACGGACTTACAAACAATTGCCACGGGTTTGGAATCTGCTCAGCAGCCAAGTGTTTGGTGTGTCATCAGCATTTTTGGGAACCATGGAGTGTAAATTAATGAGAAGTTAAGACTGAGGGGGGAAAACTTATCTCAGAGAAAGGAAAGTGTTAAGCACGCTGGTGAAGTAATTGATACCGAGATGAAGGGAATGAATTTGTTGTCATTTGGGGAGGTTTCCAGTCCTACAGCTGCCCAAACCAACCAGAAGTGGCTTAATTGTTGTACATTTGGATGGGTGGTCAGTGTCCAGTCCAAAAGGATGAAAGCTGGATCATAGAAATCATGGAATCACAGAAGGGTTTGGGTTGGAAGGACCTCAAAGCCCATCCAGTGCCACCCCTGCCATGGCAGGGACACCTCCCACTGTCCCAGGTGCTCCAGCCCCAGTGTCCAGCCTGGCCTTGGGCACTGCCAGGGATCCAGGGGCAGCCACAGCTTCTCTGGGCATCTGTGCCAGGGCCTGCCCACCCTGCCAGGGAACAATTCCTTCCCAAACCCCATCTAAATCTCTCCTCTTTTACTTGAAAACCATTCCCCCTTTTCCCATCACTATCTGCCCAGGTCAAAAGTCACTCTCCCTTTGTCCCTGCAGGAACAGCTCCCAAGCAGTGACATTCACTGAAGGAATTAAAGCTTTTCTGTGGTTATTTCCAGGCATGAAGAGGTTTCCCCCTGCCTCCCAGCCCTCTGCCCTCACGTCACCTCTCCAGGTTTTCAGGAGGATAACAAGATCAGTTCTTGCAGGGCACAAATCTGCCCTCCAGCTCTCCTCAGAATAACAGGATTAAACCACCCTGAACTCCTGCCTCTCAAGCCTGACTCCTTTTCCCTCTAAACTCCAAATTTTAAGCATAATTCTTAATTCTTTGAGTAATAAAGCTTCCTAGTTTGGGCTGATATTGATTAGAAGCTGCTTTGCAGATCATGTTCAAATATCTTAAAGCCTGGATTGAGTCCTGAACTTGGATGTTCAGAAGAACAATGGAAGTCTAAGGAAGAGAGAAGTGTTCCAGAAGGAGTTGGATGTTAATCCCAGAGTTGGGAAGCCAGAGAGAAGCCCCAGAAGGAGCAAATTACTATGGAAGCCAAGGGTATAAACATTGGATCTACCTTTTCTTCTGAGAAGTCACAGCAGAGAGGGGGGGGTGATGAGATAAGGAATTCTGTTACAGGCTTGAGAGACAGGAGAGAGCAGCAGAGGAGAAGATAAGGGTAAAGACTGAAGCAAAGGTTAAAATGTAAAGAAAATTTGTTTTAACCACACAGGAAATCATAAAATAGAACTTGAATTTAATAACCTCAGCATTACAAACTAAATCCGTGGAGTTTTTAAAAGAAAAATAGTTTAGAAAGAAGCATCCATCAGACTTCTCAGTGTTTCTGAATTACTGTGCATGAATTCCCAAAAACCAGACCTTGTCATTCCCTAGAGCCAATCCTCCAGGACAATAATTTCCACTCATTTTTATGGATCCTGGGTTTATTGGTCAGTGCTTGGAACTTCCAGCAACACAATTCCAAACGAGCTCTCCTGAGATGTTCTCTGCAGGCAGCTCAGGTGTCTCCTGACAGGAGACAGGAATTTCTGGGGGGCTCTGAGGTTGCCACTTCTTTTTGGGTCACAGCTGCCCAGGGGGATGTGGCACACACAGAATCTGCTGGGCAGGCAAATTTGAGAGCTTGGTTCGTGTGCCCATTAAATAATAAAATTCAGGAAATCTTTAAGTTTTATATTGAACTGCCCTTCAAAGCAGACACACATTTTTAACAGGTCAACATCCTTATCCACTGAAAAAATTCCAGTTGCCTATATTCATTAATTTGATAATGAGGATTGTGAGTTTATTAAACTCTGATTGCTATTAAGACTTCCATGATGAAACATTAATAATTTATTGATATTAGTTACAGATCTGAGAGGAAATCATGAGAGATTTTGTTGCATCCACCAAAGCCAAAGAAAAAAAGAAATACAGGTAGAAAAGTAATTCTGAGACAGCTCTTTAAGCTACAACTCAACCTGAGAAAGTTTGATGGCATCAAGTCAGACCAGAAATGTCATGAAGGCAATCAGGCACAGCAAAGGGAGAGCCAGGACAGGGTCAGTGGGTACAGACAGAAAAATAGATTTGGGAGTTGTCAGCAAAAATGTGACACTAAAACCTGTGAGCATCAACAATAGTGCCCTAAAGAAGGAATAAATACAGGAGAGAAGAGCAAGCAAAGTGATATCTCGATGGCTATGAGCAATTTGGGACACTCTGGAAACAAAAGGACAGATATCAGATTGTCAGGATAAGAACCTGAGGAAGGCCAACATATTACAGACTTAATAAAAAAAATAAAACTCAGAAAATGCATCAATCTCAGTGCCCACAGCAGTGAATGGACTAGAAAAAAAAAACACAAGCTGCAATTCAGAGCCGTGGCAATATTGAAGAGGGAGCAGCCTGTAACCTACAGACAATATTTGGAAAGAGTTGTCGTATATTTGAACAAAATAAAATTCATCTACAAATATGACACACACTTTGAGATTTTTTTTTTCCTTTTCATGGCTGTGGAGCTGTTGGTAAATTCCCCCAAGAGCTCTGTGAGAGAGGCTCTTGTGCAGTTTTGGACATGAAGGAAACTGAAATGAGGTTTCATTATTCACTGAGAGAGGCATTGAAGGGCCACAGGACTCTGGGCTTGCTGTGACACTGCCCTGACTGCACTCAAGAAATGTGGCTTAGTCTGGACTAAACCTCCTGCCCCCACTGGGTTTTACAAGGAAAACCATCTTTTTCTAAAGGAAAAAAGACTGGAGCAGGGCTGGGGACCCTGGGCTGGGCTGGCTGCCCCCAAAATTCTGTAGGTGACTGGAGCTGGTAATGAATAATCAGGTTTTTCACTAAGGAAGGAATTAGGTTTTAGTACTGAGCCTGAGGATTTCTTCCTTATCAAAAGTAATTAAAGTGGTATCTTTCAAGAAAATGAGTTTATAGCAAGCTGGAGATGTTTTAAAGCAGCAGAAACTGAAGGGGGAAAAAAAAAAAGCAAATGGAAGATGAATGTTTTGAATTAAAAATTGGTGAATTTTGAACTTGTCTGCACTTCCAAAATCAATAATTACCAAAAGAGTGAGATTGTGATAAACTCAGAGTGTCTCTTTTATTTATTGAGGGTCTGTAGTAGAAGCCAGAGCCTTTGGAGCAGCAGCCTGCTGCTTTCCTGCTCCTGGGAGTGGGTGCACCAGGCTCTGGAGAGGGAACACGAGCTGGAGTTTTGTGCTGAGTGTGGACCCAGCAGCCAGGGATGGCAAAGAACTGAAATATTAAGTTTGGGTTCTATTATAACCAAGTTTAATTGTGTTTCCTCTATTTTTACTTTATTTTTCACTCTTTTATCTGCCTCCTCAACTCCTCCAGTGTTAAACTGGAGATGATTTAAGCTGTGGATTCACTCAAGCTCGAGCTCTCCTGTCCTCTCCCCTATAACCAGTTGTGCCTTCCCCTCTCCAAAATGAATCTTCTTATAGCCCTAAGCCTCTCACGGGGAAAATTTTTAGTCCAGCTGGAGTATTTTGAAAATATTTTACTCAGAGAAGGCTGTTAATGACCAAGAGAGTTAATAAATGATTGTCACAGGAGAAGAGTCTATCAAGAGTTTCCATTGGGTCAGAAAACCAAATTGTGGTGGGAGTCTGAAGCTCATCCTGCTGATGCTGTAAATATCATTTTAACACCCTTGAATGTAAAAGATATCAAAGGATCAATACTGATCAAAGAATGGACATTGATCAAATGTCCCAATAAACAAGTTATTGGTCAGTAAATATTAAAAAAAAAAAAAAAAGCCCAAGAATTTCCCAGTAGATTCAACAAGGCGTGGTGGAAATGGACAATTAACAAGTGACAGTAGGAAAGTAAAAGGCAAGACATGGAAAAGGAAACATGAAAGAGGAAAAAAAAAGTCCTGTTCACAAAGAAAAGAATGATGGGAATTCCTCATTCTGAGGGATCTGTTAGAGGACATAAGCTGAGACACAAACATCTAAAGGCCAGTTCTGCTCTCCTGCACTGCTCAGCTGCTGCAGCACCAGAAAATCCCAAATCTTTCCATGCATTTATTCCCACAGCACCCTTTGAAAGGGGGTAATGGAATTTCTTTGGAAGGAAGAGGGAGCTGAGCAGTGCCATGCTCAGGCCAAGCTTCCCAGAGGAGTTCGTGTCTTACTCTCCTTGATGTGGCCCAGATGTTCAGCTGGAAATCAAACACAAAATCTCTACACAAATAGGGAACTAGAACCAAATCCAAGGGTTCTCTTTCCTTAACTGAGCAAACCATCCCAAAATAAGACAAAATTCTTCCCTACAGGGCAGCAGAGATGGGGAGAGCAGCATGGTAAAGCAGCCCTAGCCCTTAAATTCCTCCCCTTGCTAATGTTTTGTAGAGACAGAGCATTAATGCTGGCAAAGAGATAAAAAGGAACTTCCCAACACACAGCAGAGGCAGGACTGGAAGCAACAAGACACTGAAATGACTCAGGGGACATGCAGTAATCAAGATAAACCCAAAATGCAATCCCAGAACCCCACAGGGAACCCATCCAAAGGCCACTGCTGAATGCAACTCGCCGGTAAGAATTAAACACAGGAGGAGAAAGCCTCTCTCCAGCAATAACAGCAAAGCCAGAGAAAAGCTGCTGGGCTGTCTTTAATCCCACAGAGTAACTTTTCACACTTCTGGCAGGCAGTTTTTCCTCTGGAAGCAGTAATTCCCACCCCATCCAGCTCTGGTGCTGGAGGACAATCCCAACCATAAATCCATGGAATGGACACACAGAGCCACAAATAAATTGCTGTGCTGGGCTGTCCTGCTCATCTCCATCTCCTGGGATTTAGATCCACCTGTACCAGCTGTATCTCCTCATGTCTCATTTGTTACTGCATTAAACAACTCTCCTGTTATTTCCCCTCCCTCTCCTCACTGTCCCCACAGCGCTTGGGGGACGCTTTGCTCCGACTGGAAATGATAGTTCTGGAATCCTTTCACTCTTCTGGGAAAGACCCTGCTTTAATGTGGTTCATATTCAGCTCCCCACCTCCCTCTGCCAACACAAACTTGCTGCTTAAAAAGTAGAAAGCATCACAAGTAATTCAAATGGAAAAGCATAAATGTATCCTGAGGAGCAGGAGGAGCAGTGCTGAACACAGCTGGCACAGCCAGCAGAGTGAAATAAAGAGCAGGGAGGGACTTTTGACAAGGGGGAACAGCTTCCCACAGCCAGAGGGCAGGGTTAGATGGGATACTGGGAAGGAATTCCTGCCTGTGAGGGTGGGGAGGGGCTGGGATGGAATTCCCAGAGCAGCTGTGGCTGCCCCTGGATCCCTAGAAGTTTCCAAGGTCAAGTTGGACAGGGCTTGGAAAAACCTGGGATAGTGGAAGGTGTCCTGCCCATGGCAGGGGTGGCACTGGATGGGATTTAAGGTCCCTTCCAATCCAAACCATTCTGGGATTTTATGATCGTTGTAGTAAAGGAACATTTATGAGGAGAGGGATTGCAAAGTTCTGTTTCCTCCACAAACACACCCCTGCAGGGAGGCTTTGCATGGCAATGGAAAGCAGTGCAGAATCATATCCTGAATATCCAGCAGGTTTACCAGCAGTGGTAAATGGAATAAAATCCATTCCACACTAAATGGACACATGGAACCAAACCAAAATGTTTATCCCAAGTCGTTTTTACTGCAGACAAGGGTTATCACACCCTGCCCAGGGCTGCTCCAACACCAAACCTCAAACACTCCAATCGTACCCCGAATTTCCTTCCATTCATTTTCTTCCAAAGACTCCCACACTCTTGAGAGACTTCTCCACAACCTGAATTCATTTAACTGACTGAAAATCCATGGATTTTTATGGAATTACAAAGCAGAACAAGTTCTTACTCTGATCCTGGAAGGGACGTGAAATGTTGTACAAAGATTTCCCATAAAACCAACACATATTTTACTCTTAGGAAGACAGTTAAGAGGTTGCATAAAGTTAACAGAGTCTCCTCAATTTTCCAGCTGAATTCCAACCTGTTCTGGAGTGATTTGAAGCACAGCACACGATTTCTAGCAGATATTATTAGCTTTGAAACTCTGCATAAACTGTCAGAAGGTCAGAGAAGGATAAAAGCTGACAGTAAGAGGCTCAAGGAAATGAAGGTAGATACATCAAACAATCTGTTTAACACCAATGAGGCAGAGGTGTCACCTCTTCTCTGCAGTGGAAGTTCATTCTGCACAGGAAAACACCAATTTTTGAGACTCAAGGGCAGTAAATTTTGTTCAGATGGAAAACAGGGAAAGGAGGAAAAGAAGGCACAAATCAGTTGGGAGTAATTATAGTGAATTCTGGAACATGCAGAGCACTCCCAACTCCACCATCCTCATCTCAGGAATCCCAGGATTTCTGTCCATGCAATAAACACATCTGCAATGAAAACCCCAAAAATTCTTCCTTAAATTTAGCAGGTCATAAATCACCCCTGTTCCCAGGCCATAGCTCTCTGCTTAGGCTTTGCAAACACAGGGACTGAAAGTCAAATATCTCCTGGTCACAAGTCTGCAAGGATTCCCAAAAAACCTTCTCTAGCTCTTAATCTGTTCCAAACTTGAGCTATTTCCATAAAATCCAGAATTGCCCATGAAATCTTTAAGTCTACAGCTGAAGGCTGAGGTCCAAAGCCACAGTGGGACCATCTCAGACTGGTCCAGCAGCTCAGGAGATTTCACCCCTCACTCTGCCCTGCCCTTTGTTCTGTAGCACCTTCTCCTATAAAACCAATTTTACTGAGAAATCCATCAGAGATGTGATGCTGCCATGAGGAGTTCTGGGGATGGTACTCGTTTCCTATAATTTCTGTAATATTTGAGGCCTTTAGAGAAGAAACTGCTTAAAGAATCAAGAAGGTTTGGAAAAAACCTGTGATATAATGAAGTCCAACCTTTGACCATCACACCCACAAAACCCTATCACGAGTGTCACATCTACTCAGGTTTTTTGACACTTACTCAGACAACAAAATAAGTTGTCTTCAGGAAAAGCTGCCTTCAGAATTTTTCCCATTACTCTGGAGAGTACTGTTGAGTCCACAATAAAGTTCATGTCACAAATCTTGTGTATTATTCTCTTCCATCAGCAAGTCCTTCACAACAACACACATTGTTAAGAAAGGAGAGGAGGAAGAAAATCCTGGCACAAAATCTTCCCCAGGTCAGGGTGAAGAGTCCCATCCAAACAGAAGTTGGGATGCAGAGAAAACTCAGAGTCCCACTTTCCTCTGACAAGTCAAAACTGAACAAACAGGAAAATCCAGATGAAGAATAATTTCTGTTGGCAAAACACTCGTATTTATTCCATTGTTAATGCATAAGGAGGGATTTATTTGCTAGATTTGAATTTGATTTCAGAGCATTCAAAGCAAAGCAGGCTGAATAATTTAAACCTTAATGTATTTCCCTGAATGGAACATGCTCTCATGAGAGGGGAGCAAAAGAATCAGTTTACATTGCACAAATGGACAGTGGTAAAGAAAGATTTCCCTAAACACTACACGTCAATACAATTTACCATCTCTGGCTTTATAGGAGCTACTATAAATCTGCTTTTCATATTTTGGCTAATGTAAAACTCGTGTAGCTGAGCCATAATGGTATTCAATTCTTATGCCTGAATAATTTGTATGTTTGGAAGGAAACAAGGAGCATCCAACATATGGATGAGGAAAGGGAAGACGAGTTCAAACAACAAACCAAAACTAGGAGAGAATCTTAAAGTAGTTCTCAGATACTTTGAGATTCTGAATTTCACCCTAAAGTTCTTCAAATCTAATCAATAGTATCAGCATGCACACTAAAATACTGTAATTACTGATGAGGGTGATGGCTAACAAGCAATACTCTCCTTGGGTCCTCACTGCGTGCAAACTGAAGCCAAAAATTACACAGACAAAGGCCTGTTAGTCTGAAATGGCAGAAATGTTGGCTTCTGGAGTCTTTATGTAAAACTAGAGGGGCATCAGGGCAGGAGATGAATTTTACATGTCAGGACAGTAAATAAAATTCAGCCAAAGGAAAGAAAATCTTTTGCCCTGATTAGCAAGTCTGAAGTTTGGCAAGGCTGACACGATGGGAGAGGGAGTCAAAAGCGTCAGTGAGTCTCTGTTGGAAGTCTGAGGGCTCTCAGGTTTGATTTCCCAAATGCCAGAACTCAGGAGTGGGGCACAGCCAACATTTCTAACGTGCAGCACAATCTCTCTCACCTGGAGGAGCACGGTTTGATTTAGGAATGAAAGCACCCAGACATTCCGTTATTCCAAATAATATAATTGGTGTGAGATGCAAATTAGTTCATTTGTGGCTTCCATTGAAGCAAAAGTGCAGCCAAGTGTTTGGACAAGGAGGCAAGGGACAGCAGCAGCACAGCTGTCACAAAAAACCTTCCTTGGTTCAGGACACCACTGGGGGCCAACCAAATTAGGGGCAAGTGGTCAAAGAAGATGCAAAAGAGAGCAAAGACTGACAAGGCCTAGATCAAATCTCCTGAAGTTCCCTGCAGGGAATCTGCTTGGAAAGGGTTGCTGGAAATGTCATCTGCCTTATTAGAATAAAATGAGTCTTTTTGAGAAGCTCAGGGAAAGGGCAGAGAGGTGGGGGATCCTCGGTGTGAGCTGCCAGCCCGACACGGCCGGGATCCCTGGCACCAGAAGGGAAACTGGGGAGGGCAGGAATGGGCTTTGCATCCAGGGAATGTCCCCCAGGGAATCCTCCTCTGCCCTGAACCAGCCACCCAAAGGTGATGAGCACAGAGCCAAAAAGGCAGCACCAGATTCCGTCCCGTGGGAGGGCAAAGGGGGAATTTAAAGTTGTAAAGGAAGAAAATCCTCCTAGGAGGAACTAGCTTGGAATGGCTCAGCTGTGAGGGTGTTTAGGGATGCTGCTCCTCATCAGCTGTAAATTTGGGATACTCCTTTGTAGCAGTTATATCCCCAAAGTGCACAGGTAAATCCTACAAATGCCTTGCTCATTGCACAAATATCCTTAAAACACCCAAACCCCAATTTATTACAGGATGGCTTCATCCCAGCAGAAATTCCATCTTGTATTTATTGATGAAAACCACCAAGAGAAGGAAGACAGAGAAGACCAGCAGCAACTAAAAAGAAAAAGCAGATTTTTATCACCCAACAAGTTCTTGTGTTTTATCCCATGCACTCACCACTGAAAATTCAGAATATCCCAAGGTTAACAGGAGGCACTTAAAGCCCTTCTCCCTCCTGTCACAAGAACTCAGCTTTTCTTCCAGATAAATCAAAAGGACATAAACCCACAGGGGAGGTTCCCTCTCTCATCTTTTTTCTTTTATTTATTTTTAATTCTGCCTTTCAAGTAGCTTTTGGTATTGTTTCTTGAAACATCCATTATCCTTCAGGTCTAAAAGTGATAAGAAAACTTTTCAACATCCTGATTTATCATTCATGGTTGAAGTTCCTTCAAAGGGAAAGAGTGGAAAATCAAAGAGGTCTTTTAAATAAATTAAATGCAGGTATGTATTTTGAAAGAATATTTAAAAAGCATTCCTTGGGGGAAAGCTGGAGTTAAGTGTATTATTTTCTTTTTAAAATTCACTTTTATAAAAATTTCTTGGGGATCTCTCATTGTTTCTATGTAAAGAAATCATGGAAATTTTATTTTGCTTTCAAAGCAGACAAAAGCACATTGGTCTTTCCATCCAAATTGGATATTTTACCTATATCACCTCTTTTAGCCAAAATTGTTTTTGCAAATCAAGGGCAGATATGGCAATTCTGGTTAAGCTCCACCAATTATAATTAAAACTTTGGTGAGGCTGGAATCAGTGGTGGCTGCATGCACATATTTTCAATTTTAGTAATTAGATATTCAGTAAAATTTCTGACAGACTTTTTAATTAGAAGAAAGCCTTAGAAACCAAATTTTGTGAACAGGACAAATAAATTTCATATGAAAATTCTGAATTAAAGTGATGCAATCCAAACCTCTATGTGCAAAGTAATTCTGTGATTTTATGCAGCAATTGATCTGCATCCAACCTCATTTCTTCTAGAAGGTTCTCATCTAAAGAAACAGAAACTCCTTCACACCCAAGACTCACCACAAACAACCCAAACTCTCACACAAACAATGCATATTCTCAGACTTTTTAATGTCTAATTTTAAGAAGCTTTGCTTAAAATTCAAATTTTTACAAAATTCTCAGTCTTATTTAGACTGCCCATTTACACATAAGGAAGTAATTTTCATATTTTTGGAGGCACACAACTTCATTATTCCATTGAAAAATGAAAATATAATTACTTTCTACCCAGTGCTTGCCAGTCCACTTTCTGCTTAGAAAATATCCTTCAGGTTTGCTGTGTTTTGTTTCATTTTTCGACTTCTCAGAGCAGTTTATTTTTAAACAGGAGATGCTCTGAGCTCTGATTGGCATCATTTGCCTGTTGTCACTCCGTGGACGTCAGTCCATCCCTCTGCTCCCTGCTGGGCTGCTCTGTTTAACACCTCTTCATCCCTTCCTCCATGCAGCACCACTCCAACATTGACTTGAAATCAGGAAAAAGAGAAGGAAAATAAAGATTTCCAGCTGCTGAGGGAAGTCATGAGTGTGAGTGTCAAAGCTGAGACACAGCCAGGTGGGGGTCAGTCTTTCCTCCCAGGGAATGGGAGATAGAACAAGAGGAAAAGTTGTGCCAGCAGAGGTTTAGCTTGGATATTAAGGAAAATTTCTACTCTGAAAGGGACGTCAGGCATTGGAAGGGCTGCTCAGGGCAGTGGGGCAATCACCATCCCTGGGAGGGTTCAAAAATGTGTGGATGTGGGGTTAGTGGAGGAGCTGGAAATGTTGGGCTCATGGCTGGGCTCCATCTGAGAGGATTTTTCCAGCCTAAACAATCCAGGATTCTGTTTGCTGACTGTTGTCCATCTCAATTTGTCCCCTCACCGTTTTCACCGTGCATTTTCCAGCTTTGCAAAATGACCTTTTCAATACATTTTCTCAGAGGCTGCAGCTATGAAATTGTCAAAGCAGTCCAAGAGCTGAAAAACCAGACCAGCACATTACCTCACAGAGCTGCAGTTGCAAATTCCTCCTGTGCCTGCAAAGCCCAAAACCTCCTTTTCACTCTGTTTACATTTGGTGAGCAGCATCTGAGCAGTTTCATCTCCATCCGTACCCCCTTCAGGCAAATAAATATGTGCATATACATGTATCTGTCTGTATATATGCATTTATTCACACAGATCCATATTTTAATAGTATTATTTTCTGTTTTACATCACAACCACAATGCTAAGCTGCATTTTAGTTGCTTTTCCACATTTTCCCGGGGTCACAACACACTAAACATGTCCTGGAGAAAAGCTATTTTTCTCTCACCAGGGCACCATCTCCTGCTCTGTCCCTTCAACCTTTTCACTTCTGCAGATAACTACTAAAACTTCCAGTTTTATTACAGCTCCTGATGTTCTATGAGCCTGTCTGTCTTCAAGGCTAAAACAGATGTAGATTTTTTATTTTTGTTCTTTTAGATATCACTTCTATCTGAAGGTGCTTAAAGTATACTGCCCCAAGGTGAGTGCAGAGCACATCCTGGACCCTTCAGGGTTTTCCCTGAAGGCTCAAGGTAGTTTTGCCCCACAGTAGAAATAAGTGCAGGATTTCACTTTACTTTTGTGCTGATAAGAAAAAGAAAACTACCCTCAAAGTAGGAGAAATAAATCTGAAACTTTTCAGCTGTTGGAACAAGGGACAGCCAACACAGCTGAACAAACTGAGCATTGCTACCAGGTGCTATTAACTCGTTTATTTTAATCATAAAATCCCAGAATGGTTTGGGTTGGAAGGGCTTAAAGATCATCTATTCCCACCCTCTGATATGGGCAGGGACACCTTCCACTGTGCCAGGCTGCTCCCAGCCCCATCCAACCTGGCCTTGGGCACTTCCAGGGATCCAGGGGCAGCCACAGCTGCTCTGGGTACCAGTGCCACCCTCACAGGGAAGAATTTCATCCCTATCTCCAACTTAAAATTCTCCTCTTTTGGTTAAATCCATTCCCCCTTTTCCCATAACAAGTTTCTGATGAACATTCCCTCTAAGCCCCTTCAGACCCTGGAAGGCTGCTCTGCAATCTCCACACAACCTCCTCTTCTCCAGGCAGATAAAAACCACAAATTAATAAGTGAAAGCAGTCAGCAGAAGTAACTCCACAAACTCCCAGGTGAAAGAAGCTCCACGAAAAACTGTGAGTGCTGAATTGCCATGAACTGTGCTGCAAAACAGCTTTAAGCACCCATTTACAAACAAATCTTTTAGTCACTCACTTTGAGTTGTTGTAGAAGTGATAATAGAGTGGCAGAGGACACGGGTTTGGAGCTGGGGAGGTGATAGGGAAGGAAATGGAAGAGCAGATCCTGTGTTATTACCCAAACTAAATGAGATCAGCAATGATAAATCCTGCCTTGGAGGAGAGAGGTGCCAGGACAGAGTGAAGTGGGGAATGAGGGAAATGTGATTGGGGTCACCTCCACTTAACCTTTGCCAGGGAGGAAAACACAAGTAAAACAGAAAGCTGTTAAAAAGCAGCAGCAAATGGAAAGTGATTCCACTTGATAAAGTTGCCTAAAGGTCAATGCTCAGAGCCAAAATAAATCAGATGGGGGAAGAGGTTTCCCCGTGAGCTCAGACACATCCAGATTGTGGCAGAAGGGACTGCACTGACTTGGGATGTTCATGCTGTCATCCCTCCAGAGCAGCAGCTCTGATATTTCCTCATCCTTTGGGCTTGGCAGGAGGAGAGTGGGAATGGCTGCTGGCATTCCTGGGGCTTGGAAGGGCTCTGCACCAGCACTGCACCACTCAGCTCTTCACACCAATAATCACTATTAGACAATGCCATAATATTTCAAAAGAAATAAAAAATACACACTCATCCTAATTTCCTTCCAGAGCATAACGTTTTGCCAAGAATGGGGTGGTTTTGGTATCAATCTAGGACACCCAAACACTTTTCCCTGTCTTTAAAGAAAGGTGGATGAGTCAGAAAGTAAAGTCTCGCCCAACCTCACTATTCCTGACATTACTAAATATAAGTACATGGATCATTTTTTTAAAATTAGTCCTCATTCCAGGAGAAGAGGAATTCCTCTAGAAAGGATATTCATGTCCTGAGAAAAATAATCACTGTCAGTTTGAATAGTAGAATTATTGGAAGATTTTGTTTTTTGGAAGATGGATACGGTAGCATTAAAAAAAAAAGAAAATTGTGAGCATGGGCTTTAATCTGTTTCCGTGGAAAAATTACTATTACAGTCAACAATATAAAAAATCCAAATTAAATCCAGACTTCAATATGCCATTTTAAAAAACCATGCAACCATCTCTGAATCCATCAGCTCTTCTCCCAAATCCCTGTGCAATCCTATCAACCAGAGCCACTGCACTGCACTGGGATGTTGAGAAGTCAGTTTTAGGCAGATTCCTGGTTTTGTTTAACTGGATTGTGCCAAACTGTTTAGAAAAATTTGCTAGCAATTCATTAAATGGGAGCAGCTTCATTTTGAGAGTGGGTTTTATAGCACAATATTGCATTGGACTGCAAAGATAGATTAGCTTGAAATTTGTTCTGTAATTAATTCCCTGGAGAGAAATCCATTTGCATGCAAAAAGAAGGAGAGTTAATTAATGGCCAAATATATTTAAATTGATATATCAGCTACTCACAGACAATTGGAGCTTCATTCCTTATTGAAAGCCAGCACAGCACTGAGGAGCTTTTGTACAATGGGAAAGGAAGAAAAGTGAGTAAAGAGTGATCCTTTTGTTGGGATTCCAGTAATTCCCTGGATATGGAATAATTGAGATTGATACTGATTATAATGGAAATTGGATTGGATGGGGCTTGGAGCAACCTGGTCTAGTGGAAAGTTCCCTGCCCATGGCAGGGGGTTGGATCAAGGTGATCTTTAAGGTCCCTTCCAACCCAACCTTTCCATGATTCCATGATTTTCAGTCATTGCTCGGTCACAAAAGGAAGGCAAAAGTTAAAAATTAATAATCATTAATGCTAAAGACACAAAAGGTGAATTCAGGTAGGTGGAGTTGAACTGTTACTGGAGCTCCTACACACAAGGAATCAGCCATCCAACCAGGGAATCTTCTCATCTCCCACTGCATTCCTGTACAAACTCAAATTTGGGGATTTAGGGGCGTCCTGACAAAGCCGCAGATGGGAATGTGCCATGGGAGACTCCACTAAAAGCTGGTGTGCACAGAATGCCCAGGAATTGTAAAAGTTTTAGGACTGACAAATGTGGGATTTGGGGACATCAAAAAAAAAAATATAGAGTCCCTTCCATGAATGACATTCCAAACACACAGAGGCTTCCCTGGGAGCTAAAATTCCTGACAGAGTCCAAGTGCACACAGCAGCTTCCAACCCATGGGAAAATTGGTGTGGAGAAAGGTTTTTCTGGCACAGTTTGTGCTTGTGGTTGAGAAAATCCAGCATTTCCTTCTCCTGGGTCAGCCTGGATCCTCTGGGAAACCTTATTTTTATTGAAATAAATGAAAAGCATCACCTGGAAACCCACAAGATTTCTGTGGCCATAATAAATCTCTCACATCTGCTAAAATTCCTCTGGAAAACAGGAACCAGGCTGTGTTCCACCACTTCAGCCTAAATAGGCCCTAATACTTAAATATCTCCAAATCCTGCACCATCATGTTTTTTCTGGATAAATGAATATCACCAGGCCAGGTAGCAGAAAAGATAACACTTCCTCACACTTCCCCAAAAATTATCAGTGTGGGAAGTTGCAAACACATTTTTTTAATAAACATTTTTATTGCCTTTACAAGTGCAATAAAATATCAACAATGGATGCCCAGGAGACCAAACATCTGGGTTTGTTCTCTTTATTAAAGAGTCAGTGACTAAAAAAGTGCAATTGAGTCATAAACACATAGAATTTCTACTGAGGGATGTAGAAACACATACATTTTCAAGAATGAAGAATGAAGGAACTTCAATTCCTTTAAAAACGCTAAATAAATCAAATTATCAGGTTGTTTTTAGAGAGAACAACCACACAATTTCTGGCACTTGCATTAGTGGGCTTATATAAATATATACATATATTTATAGCTCCTTGGACAATCAAAATTATTGATTTAGTTCTAATATTCATGAAGAAAATTCAGGAAGAAAAACTGACAGTGAATCTTGATAAAAATTTCTGTAGAGGAGTTTTTCATTGCTTTCATTCAGCAATGAAAACTGCTTAATTAGAAAACACAAAGTAAATATTCAGGCTAATGTTGTACAGTGTCACCCCTCAATCAATTTTCCATATAAATCCTATAAAATTTAAATTATTATCACACACACCACTATCTTGTGAGTGGTCTTGATGATGATATCGATGTTTATCACTGAACACCAGCAGATAAAAGAAGTTATATTTTGAAATTAAAGCAGAAAATTACTTGACATGGCCTCAATATTTCTACAGTTGTTGAGAACCAGGCTTCAAACTACAACAAGCACATAACAAATCAAATCAGGGCAGCAAATTCACTCAAAGCACTGAAGCAGAAAACAAATAAGTTTGAAAATCACATTCCCTACGGCATCTTCCCCTGTTCCTGATATTGTTGTATTCCTACAAAAGCCTGAAAGTGTTCTCATGTCCAGTGGATGTTTCCTTCCCTGGAAGACACAATTTTGTCTTTGCCACAGAGCAGGATGACATGAAAGATGCTGCAGATCATATCAAGGAGGAGCTGTAGTGGTGTGAGAGGGGAGATTTTCAAATAAGTTCAAGAAAAAGAAGCTGTAAGAGTTGGAAATTTTGCCATGTGAGATCTCCCTGCTCTGATTTTTTTATTATTTCTGGGAATATTGCAGCCTGCTGGAATAAAAAAGGTATGAAACTTAAACAGTGTAGTAGCACACAGAATATTGGTGAAGAATTTTAATAGCAGCTGATCAGACCTTTGAAACAAAAGCTTCTTCCTCTATTGTTACACAAATTTGGAAAGGAGGACTGGGGAGGTTTGTTCACTTCTGTGTTTCCATGAGGATGCTCACTGAAATGTGGTGATAAACACCCTCAGACCAGCTGGAAGGAGAGCCCAGACTCCAATATTTATAAATATAGCACAGACCCCAGGGACTGGCAGGAATGACCTTAGTGGGGTGATTTTTTTAGGCCTGGAGCACCTTTGGTCTGGAGACAGCCTGGAAAAGAGAAGAATCCAAGGAGCCCTTAGTGTGGCCTCCAGGACATGAACAGGGGTCGTAAAAAAGAGGGAGAGAGTTTTCCATGAGGAGATAGTGACAGGAAAAAGGAACATTTTTAAACTAAATGAGCATTTAGGTTGGATATTAGGAAGGAATTCTTCCCTGTGAGGGTGGTGAGGGGCTGGGATGGGATTCCCAGAGAAGCTGTGGCCACCCTGGATCCCTGGAAGTGTCCTAGAACAGGCTGGACAGGGTTTGGAACAGCCTGGGACAGTGGAACCACAGCAGGGGGGTTGGAATGACTACAACTTCCAGAGTTCAGTATTTCCCAGAGCTTCCCTAAGTCTCCTTTTCCTCACCACAAGACCGGAGGCATTCATCCAGTCTGTCACTTGGAATGTCTCTCTTCAATAATTAACACAAATACTTAACTTCCAAAGATGTTTGCATGTCATTCCTTGTCACATGAATTGCAGAGCGAGGTGCTTGCAGGGCTGTGTTTGAAGACTGCTGCTGAGTAACTTCCAGCAGCCATGAATAAGAGATAGGAGCTTTCATATTTCATCAGAAACAGGCAGGGTTTCCATCCCTGTAGGGATGGGGGCAGAGTGCCTGCTCCTAAAGTCAGTGCTCACTTTGAACAGGACCTGAAGCCAACTGGGCTGAGAAAACAGAGCCCAGGGTCTGTCTGGACAGCCTCATGCACAGGGAGCAGAGAGAAATATTCAGCTTGGAAAAGATCTCCCAGACTGAGTCCAAGCGGGGATCGATCCCCAGCAGAGCACTGGGTGCCCTGTCCAGTCACTCCTTGGACACCTCCAGGGATGGGCACTCCAAACCTCCCTGGACAGGCTGTTCCAATGTTTATTTGCCCTTTCCATGCAGAAATTCCTGCTGATGTCCACCCTGCCCCTCCCCTGGCCCAGCCGGAGGCCGTTCCCTCTCCTCCTGTCCCTGTTCCCTGGGATAAGATCCCAAATCCCCCCGGCTGTCCCCTCCTGGCAGGAGCTGTGCAGAGCCACAAGGTCCCCCCTGATCTCCCTTTTCTCCAGGCTGAGCCCCTTCCCAGCTCCCTCAGCCTCTCCTGGGGCTCCAGACCCTTCCCAGCTCCATTCTCTTCCCTGGACACTCTCTAACACATAATAACCCCCTAAATTATAAAGCTCTTTTTTTTTGTGTTAATCTAAGCTGAAGGCCTTTGTTGACCTAGAGACAGAAGTAAACCCTGCCTGCAGTCTGCTACTGAATAAACCAACTTAAAACTAGATTCATGTAGAAATTTGTATCACATATATTTCCTTTAACAGCAGCTATAAAATCAGTATTTGTTGGCAGGTCAGTGGGCTGATTTTAATCTGTTCACATCAGTGCACTTTGCATCTCCCTTCCCATTCTCCAAGGAGCCATTCCCTGGTTTACATTCCAGTAAACCCTTGCATTACACAAGGCCTGTAAAATTCAGTGCTGTGGGCTCTGGGGGAGGCACTCAGCTCCTGTCCCTCTTCCCTGCAGCCCCAGAGCTCCTGGATCCCCACCTGGATGTGCCTGGCTCTGCAATTCCACATCCTCTCTGCTTCAGGGTGGGTTTTATTCACTTGGTACCTCTGGTGTTTACGAGCTGGCATTTGGCCACTCCTTGCACTTGCAGCTTGAGCTAAATGAGAAAAGTTTTCCAGCACTTTCTGCAGTTCCAGCTTGAGCTAAATGGGAAAAGTTTCCCTTCCACAGAGACTGCTGTGGGGTTTGACCTCCTTGGAAAATCTGAGTTTCCAGTCTCATATGGAAAATGGTGCCAGGATTCAGGCTTCTGTAAAATCTAGAGACTCAACACATCCATGTACCAGGGGCACATCACAGCACTGCAGGGACATTTGGAAAGGACAAAGGGAATTCTCAGGAATGTTTGCATTGACACAGCCATGTAATTTCTCCAGCAGTGAGCACACAATAAGCACAGGTGTGCAGAAACAGTGTAAGGAGGAAATGCTTGCACTGAACACATCTGAGGACACTGGGAAGATGGAGGTGGGTACTCCAGGATGCTGTGCTTGCATCCATGGATACACCACTCTCCAAAGGTCCTCCTGATGCCTCAGGTTTCAGCTTTTCTATTTCTCACATTCTGTGCTGCTTTAGTGTGCCGTTCTGAGCTCCTTTTTAGGGGATGGTGAGCTCTGTGCACAGAGCAGGGAGACAAAACAATTCCTTCTCCAGCTGGGCACCAAGGACAAATGATCCAAATCTCAGGCCCAAGAGCACAAACAACGTGGGCTGGAGAGAGAAAAACAAGCAGGATGGGACTGCATGGGCTAAAGCTGGAACTGGACAATGAACTCCAAGATGCAAATGGAGCAGAACTGATCAAAGGGAGAGCCCCCGTGAGCGGCCGTGCATTTTGGGACCATTTTGGTTCATCTTGGGTGCAGCCCTGGCTGGGCTCTTGTGCTGCCCAAGGTGGATCCATGGAGGAGATCCTTTGAATAAATCCCTGCTTTATTCTGTAACTCTGCCCAGCCTCTGCTCTAGGGCAGCCTGAACAAGGCATCACTCCCATTGCTTCCCCCAGGTCCCTCAGCTTCCAGACGTGACCTCAAACTGGGATCTGCAGTGGCATCACCCAGACCTGGCCCCCACTGTCCCTAAAGAATCCCATCCCAGTTCTCACATCCCTCTCCCACTTCCCAGAAAAGCTTTTTGTCTCTTCTCATGAACTTTCTCACTAGCACTTGGTAACCTTTAATTAGCAGAACCCCAGAGCATGGAGCTCAGCAGCAGCTTTTCCTCCAGGCACATCTGCCCTGGAAATTGCAGAGTAAAAGAAGTGCAAAGCTGGAAAGATGCAATTATTCACCAGGGAAGTGTTTGAAACCAAAAAGATCTGGATGCACGTTGGTTTGATATCACTAAATGACGAGGCAATTTTTAATATGAATTGTGAATCATCCTCACATGGGCCTCCTGACTTAATTTCTCTTTTGTTTAAGCAGTGCTCATTTCAAGCAAGTGAGTCATGAGGTGAGGTCTGGCTTTGAGGCAGGAGAAGGCAGAGAATTCCCCACTGCAGCTCGTATCCTCAGGATCAAAGGGAAGGATCTGCTTTCCTGGTTAACTCAAGGCTGAACAGAATTTTTTTGTATGCAATTAAGTGGATGATAAATTGCTACTGATCTGTGAAGAGGCAAAAGACAAAGGTCTATTATCATAATTGACAGTGGTAGAAACTGGTTTTGATTTCTAAGTCAAAGCTACCCAATCAAAGCTTGAAATGGAGGGGAAATGCCTCTTATTAATTGATGGACAGGGGAATTATCATTTATCTGCATGATTTACCTGCATCAGTGCCCTGTGCCTGGCTAGGTCATGCTCCACCTGCTTTACCCTAAAAAAAATATCACTAATTTTTCTCAATGCCCTCCATTTCCATCTGACACAGCCTAATAGAGGATCCACTGGAATGAAATGTAGCATCAAAATTCTGCATGTTCTCATACAGTAAAAGAAAAACACTTCAATCAGTACAAGGTGGGGTTTTCCTTTACAATTTTTAAAACAGAATGTGCAACTATACATCAAGAAAAGGAAACACAACTTCCTCTTTCTGCCAAAAGAATGTAAAACCCAAATATTCCACAGCAGCAGGTGAAAAACTCAAAACAAAACCCTCTACCTGGGGAAAAAAAAAATAAAAAAAAAGAAAAAAAAATCCTCTGGTTAGCACAGAAAGCAGCTCTGAAAAGTCCATTTTCCACACACAGTCACACATTCACTCCTCAGCCCCTCCAGCTGCCAATTCTCGGGTCTTTGACTTCTTTCTCTGCTCTTAAGAGACAGCAGCCAGATGGCCAAAATTGAATCTCCCTCCCAGCAGGGCCAGGGAATGGCAGTACCTGCTCCCCAGGCAGCCCACCAGAGCTCCAGGCTGGCAGCAGATGCTGCCTGTCACAGAGCTGGAGGCCCAGCTAGCAGAAATCTTGGAGAAAAGCACGGGCTAACTGGGAAAAGATGGCATTTTGTTGAAGAAAATTCAAAGGCACCCTGTTTTTCTTGCACTCTCCTAATAGCACAATGGAATCAAACCCAGGCACATCAATATTTAGCTCATGAGGCAGAGCTAAAGGGGAAATTAAGGATGGGAATTACAGTTTTATGGTAAATTCCACAGGAAAAAAACAAATAGGGCTGGACAACAGTTTTAATTCTGCTTCCAGCTGCTCTTCACTCTGGAATAACTCATGGCTTCAGGCTGGGCTTAATTTTCCCCTGCTGTGCAGGGAAGGGCTCTTCTCCCAGACAAGTGACAGGATGAGAGGACACAGCCTCAATTGCACCAGAGGAGGTTCAGGTTGGACATCAGGAAGAATTTCTTCCTGGAAAGGGTTTTTAAACACTGTGAGGGGCTGCCCAGGGAGGTTTGGAGTGCCCATCCCTGGAGGTGGCCAAGGAAGGGCTGGAGGTGGCACTCAGAGCTCT
Organism: Ploceus nigricollis; assembly: GCA_013399945.1. Classification (NCBI taxonomy): domain Eukaryota; kingdom Metazoa; phylum Chordata; class Aves; order Passeriformes; family Ploceidae; genus Ploceus; species Ploceus nigricollis. The sequence continues at coordinate 36,968 of VXBC01011379.1, forward strand.
GGGCTGGGGACAAAGTAGGCATTGGGCACAGCTTGGACTCGATCTTGGAGGCCTTTCCCAACCTAAATGAATCTGGGATTCTGCATCAGCAACCTCTCTGTGTAAAAAATGGATGCTGCTTTTCGCTTCCTTGGTTTCCAAGGGGTTAATTAAGAGGTGCTCCACCTCCTGCTCTTAGCACCACCATGTGAAACCATGGGATGCACACCAAGAAGGGGCTTTCCAGGAGATCTTGTCCAGTGCTGCTCCTGCCAGAAGGAAAACAAAGGTTCCCTGACCTCTGTGGCTGCTGCTTGGTCTCTGTTCCTCATTTGTCTCCCTCCCTGGAAGGCACCAGCAAGACAAGCACAACCTGCACAGCTCATGTGGCCAAGAGAGGGGTTTGGGTCACAGACAGGAGAGGGGATCAGTCCCCTGGAGCAGGAGTCAGGAAAAACCAGTGGGGAAGGTGGGTTTGAAGGGACACACCAAGGCCTGGAAATGGAATTTATCCGACACGAAGTGCTTAGTTCAGCCCCACTGACACTGATTGAACACCCTGGAACTCCAGGGCTCTGGGGGATCAGAGCTGCACAAACAGGGAGCTCAAGGGCCCCCAGACCCCTCCCTGGAGAGCTGAGGGCACAGCTGGACACCTTGGGAATCCAACACGGCACAAAATCTGTCTAAAGAGAGCTGCTCTGAGTTCAGCGTCATCAAATGGAGACAAATCCAGAGGAGAAGGCCAATAATTCATCATCACGACATTTCAAATGTTGATTCCTTTAGTTTTACCTCCAATACTTCATTTTTGTAGCATTTCCAATGTTATCATGGAATCACAGAATGGTTTGGGTTGGAAGGGACCTTAAAGATCATCTAATTCCAACCCCTGCCATGGGCAGGGACACCTTCCACTATCCCAAGCCCCATCCAAGCTGGATATTCACAGGAAAGATCCAAGCAGGTACCAAAGAAAATATAACAGGATTCAGAAATCCCTAAAGAAAGGTTTCCTTTGTAATTTTTCCTTTTTTTAAAAAAATAAATCTTAATCCATACTCGAAACCAGACAAATTATTCTGGGTATAGCATCTGATCCACACTTAATTATGAATCAATTAAGATTCACAAGGCTCGCTCCTTCCTTTTGAAGGCTGTTTTCCAGAATTACCAGTATTTTCCATAGAAGGACATGATAAATAGTATAAGTAGAAATTCACCTGGCAAGTTATTCAAATAAAAAGGAAGTCACCAGACTGTGGGTACAATCTGCCAGGAAATGACAGGATTTGAGAACAATAATAATAATAATAATAAAAAAAAATTTTACAATCTCCTCCTTCAGGGGCAGTGCTCCCAGAGCCCATTCCTACCCCCTTCCCTCATGACACTGCCCTATCCAAATCAGAGGTTAATTCCCATTTTTAGGGAATTCATCTGCAATTCCTGCAAAGAAGAACCCATGAAGAAACCATTTAGGAGCTGGTAACAGAGCAGGAACGTGTTTGCCAAGACATTTCTCCTGCTAAAGGAGGCAGAATCCATCATAATTCCAGAGTCTCCATCAGCTCCATCCATCCCTGCTCCTGCTCATCCCACAGCCCCTCCCTGCAAATCCCATTTTCCCCCAAGGTCTTTCATTGCAGGTGATTTGCAGGTGGCAGGAGTGGTGGGTGGGGGTAAAAATGAATTCCCAGCACCAGCAGGGCTGGAAGTTCCCCCTCTCCATGGAAATTTATGGCTGCTCTACCCACATGGAAGGAATTCAATGGCACAAATGTCCCTGAATTTGTACCAAAAATCCCAGATTGGCTTAAATTTGCATTTTTGCACACTTCAGTGGCATCTGTTAAACTGCCAGGCTTCCAAACCTCCTCCTGCCCACACTGCTCACGGTCAGGTGCGTGCTTTAAAGCTAAATATTTCATTTGAAGCTTTAATATCCAAAAGTATTACCCTGCTCCAGATGTTAATGTCTTCTTTGGGAACACCCCCAGAATTTCTGAGCCATTTCATGGAAAAAGGTCTCTCTACATCTGCACACCAGCCAGAGCAATTAGGAACGCAGAGCCACCGCCGTATTAAAATGAAAGATTGTAATTAAACAAATGGATTTCAGCCCTCAGGAAACTGAATTACCATGGAGACAGACAACAGGAAAACAAACCTCCAGCAGCCCCTTTTGCAGATGGGCACTGGTATTTTACCAGTTGGTGCAAAATGCTTTGGAGGCTCTCAGCAATGTTACTTTTGTTCGAATAAAAACATTATCATGTAGATTTTTCACCCCCAAGTTTATCCTTCTCCATCCATCTTTAACCTTTTAACCCTCCCCATCACTTTTCTTCTCTGATACAACTCCAAACCTCTGCCCTCTCTCCAGCACCACCTCGACTTCTGCAGCCTTTGGTGCCCAAAGCCACCAAGGACCTTCTGATGTTCTGTTTTTCCTCTTGTCTCCACTGAAATCATGGTCACCAACACTGAGATTTTCCTTGAAAAGGCTTGGAAAAGCCACCCTCAGCCTCCTCATCCTTTGGAATTATCCTCTGTGGGTGTTTGGAGTCAGCAACTCCGTCGTGCCTCGCCACTGAACCAAAATACAGAAAAAAACCCTAAATTTGGGATATACAAGACAACATCTGCAAGGCAATGACCTCCAATCAAGTTTGGAGGAGCACTTTGAGGACATACACCCCTTCTCTTGAGGAAAACCTGCTCAGATCACCTCACAACGTTATTACAAAGTTAATTAACTACAAATATCTACCACACAACACACAACTACATAAATATTCCAAACCTGAACACCTGGGGCAAAATACTGACCTGCCAAACCCCTCAACACAGCCACTCTTTAGACTCCAGCCTGTTGTCATGGGCTGATTAACTTTTCAAGGAGGTATTAATGGTCCAGCCTCTTGATTTTTCACTTTTCAGCTCTGTTGCCTCTCAGCCTTGTAAGCCTATTATTGGATTGCTTCAAAACCTATTTACCTCTGAAGCCTCAAAATCCCAGCTGTCAGGCAGGAAAAGACATTTAGCAATTAATTTAATCCTGGCCAAGACATCTGTCGAGGCAAAGGGCAGAATATAGAGATGTTTAATATTCCTATTCTAGCATTATCAGAAATATAAAATACAGGTTGCAACACCAAAGTTATCAGTCTAAAGACAGCATTTAATGAAGGCTGTGCCAGGCACAGCTTCCAAAGGTTCTCCTCCACTCTATTAAAAACAGTGTTTTTCCACCCAAAGGGAAGTACCTTGTTTGATACATTGGTGTACAGAAGAGGCCACAGCCTAAACCATCATTTTCTTGTGTTGTTTTTACCAATAACACTCAGACTTGCAGTGCTCTTTGACAAAGAATCAAAATGCTGTGGCTTTGTAGCATTTCCAGGCTCTGAAATAACTCACTTTCATCACTTCCCCAATTTCAAGCAATTCCAACAAACCCTAGCACTGCCAGCCATCAGAGCAAGAGGCAAGGCCACCTCTCTGGATTTTTTAGCATTGAACTGGACTTCCCCCTCCATCCTTTGAAATTTCAAGGCTGGAAAATCACAGCAATTCACTTGCAACTTTCCTGAAAGCATCATATCCCAGCTCTACTCTTGGAATTCTTTGATTTCTGTCTCCCATCCCAGCCCTGGAGCTGGTGAGCTCTGTCAGATGTGTTATTCCTGATCTCATGTTAAATACACGTACAATTAATCTGGGCTTCCTTGGCTCCAGACCGGACTGAAGCAGAGCAGGTGGTCCCTCCACGCTCCTGCCTGTCCTTTTCCAGCTCCAATGTGCATTTGACCATGCCCTGCATGAAACTCAGCTTGGGAAATGAGTTTGGAGAAAGCCTATTTTATTTCCCAGCCAGCACTGCAGGAATAACCCAGTGTTCCAGTGAGGAACCACAGCTTCCCTCTGATACACTTGGAGGGGCAAAGCAGAAATGGAATTTAGGGTCTGGCTTAAACTCATATTAAAACTTTGCACAGTATTTGCTTTAAACCTCTTTTTGTGTTGTAAAAACCCTGTTATTACAGAACTTATTCACTTATTAAATTCCCTTGGGATGTTGTATTTGTGAATATCATCACCTTTAAGGTGAGAGATTGACTGAAGTGTCCCTGCCTCCATCAGGTGACTTTCCCCTGTGGTGACACTGTCCAGGACAGAAGAGGACTCCACACTCTTCAGCTTGAAAAAAATTGAGGAGTTCCACTCCTCAGCTCAGCTTTTAAGCTACAACAGTGTGGAGGCTCTCAGTTAGTCGAAGAGGGAATGGAGAGAAGTCTCCTAGGCCAGAGCCTGGGAATTTAGAGAAAAGGAATCAAAATCTCTTTCTGTTCCTGTGTTTGCCCATCTGGAATGTATTCTGAAGATTGCACCCAAGGTGATCTGCTTGGTTGGATTTAGTGACCAATGGGAGACACAGCTGTGCCAGCCCAGAGAGGAGAGTCACAAGATCCCTGGGGAGTGGAGAGAGAGCTCTTGCTATTGTAATATACTGTAACATAATAGAAATATAATATAATATACTATAAGAAGATAGAATAAAGCAATTGATCAGCCTTCTGAACCATGGAGTCAGTGCTAATAATTACCCAGCTGGGAGCCTGCAACAACACAACAGCTCCTCTCCCATCCCTCTTTTTGCCCCAAGAAAATCAGTTAGGGAAAAGATCCAGCCTCAGCAGCTGCCACATTTAGCTTTGCCTTCAGTTCATTACAGAATATCCGCAGGTTTTCCTGGGAATGGGACCCCAGAGAGCCCCGAGCCCCCAGCAGGATCCAGCCCAGCTCCCTCTGGAGGGTTCCTGGTCCAGCCCAGGGCCACCACCATCCATCACCTCCTCGCTCCCCTGCGTGCCTGCCAGCCAGCTCCACGTTCTGCCCGTTTGCTGCAGTGACAAATGGAGCTGCCACGGGCTCTCTGGGCCTTCAGAGGGGAGCAGGACCTTTCAGGCAACTGCCTTTTTCAATGCTGAGCTAAATTCAGTTTGGTTTTTTTTATTCCTCACTGTGTAATAGACTCTTTAGTTTCCTGCCACAGATGTCACTCCTCAAGTAAGGAACACACGAAGGACGGGAGCTGGCAGGACCAGGAGGGTAAATTTTGATCTGAAAGGATGTTTTCATTTGGATAACAAGTCTCATTACCTAAAAAAAACCTTTTTTCATTCAAAAACCACTTTCAAAAGCATCATTACTGAAAATATTATACAACTGCCTGGAAAACAGTGGGGTTTATATTCAAACACCTGAAAGCAGCTGCAATTTCTCTCAGTATTTTCCTTTGCCACAATCACTGGAGTTTTCCAGGGAAGTCAACTCTGACCCACCCATTGTCACCTCAGTCTTGCCCAGAGTTGCAAAATGCTTTAGGCTGGGTGGAACCTTTGGGAGTTGTCACATCAGCCTGTCCAAGCAGGACTGGGAAAGAGCCAGAGGGATTGGGATAGGATCCAAGTTTGGGACACTTGCAGGAAATGAAGGCTGCAGTCACAACTCCTTTTCCTCCTTTTTCAAAGAGTTTCCTTTGTTTAGTCCTTCAGACATGGCTGCAGAATTGTCCCTCCTGTTGTAATCCTGCTCAGGGAGTTTTTTATGCTGGAATTTGGGAATATTTCCTATTAGTTGTGTATATTTATCTCAGACCACTGGAATCCATTACACACACACAGATATTTTCATGTAGGCACTTCACCCTTCTCAATTTCATCTCTGTTTTATGGTGCTGTTTATAGCAAAACCAGAAATCAATTCCATCCTAGTTCACTTTTTACATTAGAAATATGAGCTGGCCTTACACTGGAATTAATCTGGATTTTCACTAAAAATAAAACCCTTCCCATTTCTACACTACCCAGGAAGGAAATATGCTCACCTGCAAATCCACCAGATGCAGAGGAAAGAGAGATAAGGCACAACTCCATTTTAATTTTGATGAAAGATTCAGATTTGCTCTGCATTTCATAAACAGAAGGCCCTGGGAAATCCTAACAGCACTCCAGATTAGGGAGGAGAGGAGCAGGGGGGAAAGCATAGGCTCAGGCTGGGCTCTGAAAAAATGAACATCAAAATCAAATACTATCACAGAAAGTGATGCTTCAAGGATGACAGAGAATCTTCAAAAGCCATCAAATTGCTTCACAAAATTACACCAAGCAAAGTCATTCTTTGTTCACTGTTCATTTTACACACAGAAAATTCTCTCCCTGGCACCAAGAACAACAAATCTCACTTGTCCAACCACAGCAGAGCTCAAAAACTGGAAGGGCAACAAACTCCTTTTGTTTGGTCAGAATGAAAAGGCCCAAGGATCTATAAATCAGTGTTAGGAAGGTTTGCAGTTCTGCATTTCCAGGTGTATTTGCTGTCAGGATAGGTTGGTATTCACCAATACCAACCCTGAGATTCCTGACCCAGCTGGGAAAGGGAATATAGTTTATTATAAGAATTTGAAGTGCAAAAATATGTAGAAAAGTGTGCAACATTTTCATCCTCACCCACTATTTCTTCACTTGGACTTTCTCCCTCTACATTTTTCTGGCTGGCTCCACAGGTTCATGTTCCTTTTTTGCTGCAGGAGATGCAACACCCACAGGCTTCACTATTCCCACACTCCAAACCAGCCACACTTTCACAAATGACTCCATATGGGAGATCATTTCTTATTTTGAAACCAATTCTGAAGCCAGTGTTGGAAAAATCTTTCAAGAGCAGATTCTGTCGAGGCATTTACTGTGAAATTAAATAGTGATACTCTGTTCATCTCACAGTGTTTTGATTAATTGTATACCTGGGTAATTGCATGTTTAGATGATTGATATCAATCATGATTGAAAAGATTAAAAGTATTTTCCTGTCTCTATCAAACCTAGAGAAATTAATTGCTACCAATGAAGCATTTCCACCCCAACTTCCATTATCCATAATGATTATTTTACCTCTTTCTGTCCTAAAAACAAAGCACACATATTTTATTTATATCTCCCTGAATTATTTTTACATCTTTAAAGGCAAAAAGGAGAATTTTATTTCCCTGTGCCCTAACTGGTGATTCCAGCTCTGCTTTCCTGCCTCAAAATCCCACAGAACTCATCCTGCTCTGTACAGGGCTGGGTGTTGCTCAGGCACTGTTTGGGAAGTAAACTCCATTTTCTGGCTTATTTCACCCCAAAATTAATTGTAAATACTCCACATCAATTCCTGGTATCTCTCTGCCTGCACTTGGAACCTCAGGAGAGGCTCCCAAGGGCTCAGAGGGATTCACAACGTCCATTCCCACACAAGAATCTTCCTGGGGATGCCGAGATGCACAAACAAAAGACTCTGGATGACCTGAATTATCCTCTCTTGGCTGGAATTTACACTGGTTCGGGGAGTGCTAAAAATCACAGGAATTCACAAGCCAAATTAGCATTCCTGTGATCATTGTGTGCAGCAGTTTTAATGGACTGCCTGATTTTCCCAAAATGAGACCAATTATTTTCACAGGTATTTTCATCACAATTTACCCAAGCTAATAAATCCCCACTTCCCAACTAAACCAACCATTCATTTACCACAGCTTCTGAAGGGCTCTCTATCTGTTTTCATTTGAAACTATGATTTCTATTTTCAAGACCCATCATTTGTTTTAGGCGTTTTCCTTTCAGGCAATTATTTCAATTTGATCCTGGATGTAAAATGTTAACATTCAATAAGACCTTTCCTAAATGGGTAATTTATGCTGCTTTATTCAGTTTGTAAAACTGTACAGAAGCTGAGGAAAGAGTCATTTATATAAAGTGGTAAAATTTAGGCTGCTGTTAGCAGGAGGTTATGGAGCAAATAAATCTTAAAAAAAAAAAAAATTAAAACCACATTTCTGGAATTCACAGAAATCAAGAGGCTGGATTTAAAAGAAAAAAGTTACAGATGTAATCTTGTAATTGTCCAAGAACTTTCAAGTGAGCAGGACTATGGATACAGCATAAAGTTCATTAAAATGGGTGGGAATTACTCTGCTGCCCCAGTTTTCTGGAAAAATTAACAAAAACTGAGCTATCTGCTGGGCTGTGGTAGTTTTTGTGGCTTGTTTCCTTCTGGCTTTCCAATCCTACAAGAAATCCCCAGGGAGAAGAGGATAAACGTAACACCACAACATCTCCATTCTGGAGAGGATCCTTCAGCAAGGAATATCCAGCTCCGATTTTCCAGCACAGCCACAAAATCCTCCAGCTCCAGTGTGCAGCTGGCAGGAACACAAATATTGCAGTTGTCACTTTGGAAACATACCCGTGTTTTGGGAGAGTAAATTGGGCATAATTAGCATTAAAAATAACGTTAGGTGATGTTAACATCAGGCAATTATCCCTTTGAACAGCTGTTAAATAGTGTTAATTGGCTGCTATGGACTCCAGCTTCCCAGGTTTTCCAAACCAACGCTTCCATAAACACGCAGCAATTACCCAAAAACTGACATCGGGAAGAACGGAAATGTCAAAAACGCGGCTTGGAACAAGGGGCTTGAATTAAGATTTCAGGCTGCAGCTGTAAAACTGATTTGGTTTTGCCAGCTGAGCCAATAAAAATAGGGAAGCACTTCCCCATTACACTAAAAAAACCTTTGAACACCTCAGGATGGCAGGTAGGTCCTGGTATCCCATAAATCTGTCATCACTACTGACACATATTTGAGCAAAAAAATCAAGAATACAAACAAAAATTGATTTGTTGAACACAGAGGCACCACAGATTGTTTAAGGGTTGAAGTTTCTGGAATAATGGCTAAAAAAACCAGGGAGAATCAAAACCAGAGGTTGGTGCTCGTAGGTGGTTCCCAGTTCAGCTCATTCCCATGGAATTTACTCCACTTCCTACCCCCAAACTTTCACTTCACAGATATTTAGATACCAATTGCAAACACAGAGTGTAGCTGAGCGTTTAAAATCAAATCGAGCTGGATTAAGACTTTCCAGATCTCCAAAAAGCAACTAGAATTTGAATATTTTTATAAGGACAAAGCAAGTGGAAAAGCAGGAAAAACTTTCAAAGAAAAAGAAAAGGAGCAGAAGGAGCTTGACTGTAAAACCCCCTTTTTTTTTCTGATTCATTTAAGGTAATTTCAGTACAATCAGCATTTCTGTTGCAATTCAGACACTTCCAGTAAATTAATCCTCCAAAGCCCAAATGAAATAACATATAGAGAAATAATATCACCCCAATTAATAGCAGGGGGATTTTTTTTAATCATTTCTTTGTGGACTTTTTAACTCTTCATTGCAGTCAGGTGTGTAACCCCATTCTTACAGGCAAAACTTCTTTTTAGTGCTACCAAAACCTGCACCGTGACCACAAAAGTAAATGCATAAAAATCTGAGGAGACTCTTGCATTTTAACCAGATACTCCAAGAAATTAAAACGTAAAAGGAAAAAATAATTAAATCTTCCTTTATAAACTTATTTTTCTTACTTTGTTTTTGCCTAAAATCATTAAATATTAACCAGAACAAGCTACAGGCCCAGAGGAGGGCTTCTGGCTCTGGGCCTGTGTCTTCAGTTATCCCAAGTTTTGCTGGATGGTGATGCCATTGGTGAATTGAGGGAATGATGAAGTTTTATTGTTCATGGAGTGACAGGACACAGGGAATGGCTTCCCACTGCCAGAGGGCAGGGATGGATGGGATATTGGGAGGAAATTCCTCTCTGTGAGGGTGGGGAGGCCCTGGCACAGGGTGCCCAGAGAAGCTGTGGCTGCCCCATCCTTAGAAGAGTCCAAGCGTCCAACTTCCTGATTTATTGCCCCTGAAATCCCCATCAGATGAAGGAATTAAGCACCCAGAGATGAGCTTTGCAGATAATTTTCTATTTACAAATTATTCCTCCATGATTTTTGTGGAGCCAGCGCCCACTCACAAATATTTGCAGCAGCCCCTCCAAATCACTGCTCCTATCAGGTCCTTACAGCTACTGATGGGTTTGGGATTGCTTCTCCAGCAGCCAGAGCTGAATTTTAAGCAGGAATTAGTGGAAAAAGCCACAAACAAAGCCACAGCAATAAAGGTTTGTGTATATTCATTTTTTACCGCGTGTCTCTGATTTATGACCAACCAACGTGATTTAACCTAATACCAATTTTGCAATGCAGTATCAGACAATAAAGCTTTGCCATTTCACTCTGCCCTGATGAATAATCCAGTAACAATCACTGGAGACTCAAAATCACCTTTTCACCCAGCAATTTCAATACAGGAGAGGAGATTGGCCTGTGACTGATGTCCCACACAGCAGGAATTCCTCATGAGGACACTCTTAATAGCTGGGGGAACATATTTTGTTGGAAATAAGCCTTCAGCCCCTGACTAATTCAGTCGTGGTGCCATTTGAGTAAAGCACTTCATTTCTCCCCCCTCCATTGATGGATTTCTCCTCACATTCTGCTTTCTCCCCTTGTTTCTAAAAAAGCTTTTCCATCACCACTAAATCTGCATGAACATCTTCACCTCTGCTGGTCATTTCTGCGACCCTTCCTGAAGGTTTCATGGAGATGAATGATTTGTGCAAGGGAAATGTTTTATTCATGTTTGAAAATGACCCAGATGAAACCTAAAATAATATTTCAGCCCTCTCTGTTTTTAAGAAGGTGGTTATAACTTGGATTTAACTGGAAAGTTTTTAATAATTGCTGGTGACGAATAATTTTCTCACTGGAACGTATTTATAACTTGTCTATAGATAGGGCTGGACTCAAATGCTCTTATTTTAATAGCCATGAAGGTGTAAGAAATGTCATTTTTGAGTTTTCTCCTGAAGTCTTCACTTTCCTTGAATCTATATTCACATAAAATCTGTATGTACATAAGGCAGGGAAATGGATTAACAGTTTCTCTACTGTAAAATCAGTGATTACTGCTGCTGGAAGGCACCCGAATATTTGAGTGACATCAGCCAGACTGGCCCAAGGAGCAATTCCCACAATGCCAACCATGGGAAGGACTTAAAGGCATCCACAAGATAATTTTCTTTCCAGTCATTCCATTATCTTTTCCAGCTTTTTATATACAACTGCCCTGTACAATGAAAACCCAATACCCTTGGTGCAGAACTAGAAAATAATTACAAAATATTAACAAGGAATCTCTTTTCCCTCTGTTAGCACCACATTCCAGAGCCAAGCTAAGCAGGAAAACAAAACTTCTTCCCGTATTTTTAGTGGAGGAATTTACCTGGAGTTCCCAAAACTATCTTCCCTTTAAAACAAATATTAACATAAATATTACTGGTCTTTTTGGGCCAGTGCTTTCTTAGTCCTAATAGATTCAGATTCTAAATTTAATCTAGGATTATTGGGGTTTTTTTAAACCAAAAAAAGTTCTTTCTTATTAAATAATTGTTTTGGTGTAAAAAACTCACAGGAGACACACAAGACTCAGACCACAGATAAGAAGAGCACCCTCCTAAAACCATTAAATAAGAAAACATTTCTAACAAATGCATTGGTAAAATGGGACAAAATATGTCATTCACACTTCATTTCCCTTTTGAAGGAAACAAAAATATTAAGACTTTTTGATTGCTGCTTGCATTATGATGAAAAACTGTGTTTTCTTATATTACTGGTGATAGAGGCAAAGAAGGACTCCCACCTATGGAAAAGCTGCTGAGATCAGATCAAATTTGAGTTTGTTACACTTACAGGCACTTCCAAACTTAGGGAAGATGCTGAACAGTTTTCATAATGTCCAATTATTGTACTATCAAAAAAGTCACTCCTGTATATTCACACATAAAAGACTAAGCTGATGTTCCAGCTTCTTCAGAGCAGCATAATTATCCCAAGATTGATTTCACTGTGACATCCAAAAAGCCCCCAGAAGTCCCACTATTTATAGCAGTGCATCCATTACCACCAGACACGGGGCCTATTTTCAGACTCATCTTTTATTGTGACTTCCCTTGGAGAAAACAAACAATAAAAAATAAAAAAAAAGCACCACAGAAATGCAGCAAATAACTCAATCAGAGCAGCCTCACTGTAAATGATCTCTCCAGAAGCATTTGCTACTCACTCATAAAAATATCACTGCAATCAACAGCTCAGTATTTGTCAGAAGTCTGTAAACATTCCCATTCCAGCGTTTTTAGAGGCTCGTGGTTGATGTGCTTCAGTTTTGATAAGCTACATAAAAAGTCGAGCTAAATCCTACTCACTAATGAAGTTTATTATGTGAAAAAAAAAGGCTAAGAACTGAAGTAAAAATATAGTTGAGTGAGAAGGAAATTCCAATATAATATCAAAAAAGTGGCAATAATTAATGAAGGGGTAACAACTAAATCTTCTAAAACTAGAAATTCTTGAGCCATAGTTCAGTTTCTTTCATGTCATTAAACAGTAACACTTGTTTTAGCTGACATTTAATTTTGTTCAGGCAGTAGCAGCCCAGTTACTCAGGTGCTAACAACAGTTGGAAATATTTAAGATGTGAAGTTTATTCCAAGATATTGAAGTCCTGTTAGTCTAAATTTAGGAAGATTGCCAAATTTACCACACCTTAAGAGACTGTTCCAAAGTCAAACACCTTCATCCTGAAATTGCCACAAATTTATCTTGTGCTGCAAAAATATTTGACCCTGAATTTTCTCTTCTCATGATCAGTGGTGGAAAACAGAGCTCCCAAACTCTTCCACTGAAGAGATGTTGGGATTTCAAAGGATTAAAAGAGCCAGCCAAACCCATAGGAGCCATCTCACATCCTTGAACTCCCTTGTCTCCCTTCCACATGAAAACCAGGGAAAATAGCACTTCCCAATTTATCCCCAAAGATCAGGTGGGAAGATGATTGGCAAGGTTTTCTAGGGCACCCAGCTGATATTCCGGGGTGGAAACGTCACCTGGATAAATCTGAACACGTGCTGCTCAGCAGGGGAGGAAAAACGTCTCTCAAAAGTGCTTTTATAGGAGTTCAAATGTGAGAAAGTCCTTCCCTCTCAATATCCAACCTAATTTGATGGCAAATTGTCTTCGGAACTCAGTGATTATTGAGTAGTTAACTTTTACCTACTCGGATTTCTTAATGAACTGAAAAATCTTTAAGCGCGAAGGTCTCCAGATCCCCGATGAGCCGTTACGGATATTTCCGAGCTCATTCCATCACCTTGACCATCTCCACAGAAATATAAACGGGGAAGCTCATCCCCATGGATCATCCTTTGTCACAGAGCCCAGCAAGCCCACGAGCCCTGCTTGGCTCAAAATCTGTTCCTGGGAGAACTTTTGAGTGTCAAAGCTCCCAGCGAGCTCCGGCGCCTCAGGCAGGTTGGATAAATAAACAACGGTGCCAGCAATGTCAGAGCAATGACAAAACCATTAAATGCCACCCAGGACGTGACTCTGCTCCTTCTGAACAAGCTCAGACCCAGCATGAGCACAAGCTGAGCTTCTCTCCAGCTTTTCAGACCACACCTCTCCACCAGAGTGATTTTTCAACGTGTTTGTAAAATGTTTCTCAAGGTGGATTATTTATAAAGTTCTGTAAATTATTTATCCGGGAATGTTTATAAAGTTTTGTACACGAGCCAATCTCTGAATGTACAAAGCCACATTTTTAAATTAAAAAATGTTCAGGGTCCCAGTAAAATGATACAATTTTGAATTTTGCCAGACAAAGGTAAGGCTCGTTCCAGAGAAAAGAAAAATTTTCAATAACACCCCTGAACAATCAATTAATTAGAAATTAGCAATTAAAATTAGTCATCCAAGGCACAAATATTTGCCTTGTCACAATTTCAGAAAGAGAGAAGACCTTCTGGATTTCAGCAAAGTGGTACCATTCCATTGAGATGCACAACAAAATTCCACTTTATCCCTACAAAAAGCTCATTTTAACATAGGTTTTATATCAGGGTTTGTCAGCAGAGGGACACTGAGATATAAATCCAAATTAACTGGAAATATCAAGTTAAAGGGGATTAGTTAAAATTGCCTTAACAGCTATGAAGCCTCTCAGACATTCAGAATTAACAAAGCTTTATTTCAGTTTTGCTTAATTCGTCTCTAAGGCCAATTTAAGACTTGAATTCTCAATCTCTGGTTGTCTACAATTCAAAACCCAATTCAAATAACCCATTTGAAAAATCCACTTGGATTATTTTTCCTAGCTATGCCCACAAAACAAAGCCCAAGAAGCCCTGATAAATTCCTTGGAAGACTGCTAAATAGGAACCACTGCTCCTCATTTCAGGAGCAATCCCCTCAGTCTCACCATCACTGAAAAAATTCGTTATTATAATTAGATTTAGCAATAAAATTCCATGGTAAAATACACCAAATGCCCTCTGACAGCTCTTATGTCTCCTCTACTGCTTCACAGGAACAGATAATTACCTTTTTTAATGTAAAAATCATAGTTTCTGTGAATACAGCACTAATACCAGACTCAACTGCTGTAATTTCTGTTAATTAGATTTCCCTTGACCTAAATGAAACCACAGCAGAAATCCATCTGTTCCTCTGCTCCAACGCCACAAAATTCCCATTTTAGCCTTTTTACCTTTCTAAATATTTACTGACATCCAAATGCCAGCATGAGCCCCTCCCTCCAGCCCCAGTTTGGTGGCTGTAGCTGGTGACAGCTTTTTATCAGACAGATCTAAACTGATATCAGAAGTAAGGGGGAAGGAGAGATAAGGATGTTCCCTCTCCCTGTGTCCTTGGGGAGTCACCACCTGCAGCACTGAGCTGCATTTTGGGCATCCCAATTTGTTAAAGTATGGAGTGGATGGAGAAAAACCTGAGGAAAGCCACCAAAACTGGGTAGAAGATGAGTGGTGGCAGTGGGGGACACAGGCTGGCAGTGCTGGGTTAAGGGTTGGACTCAGAGGGCTTTTCCAGCCTAAAGAGTTCTGTAATTCCAGGACTCTTGGCTCTAGGGAACAGACAGCTGAATGGAAACACAGGAGCTTCCTAAAAGGCAAAGAGCTGCAAGGATGGAGACAAAATAAAATACAGTTTAGAAACCTAAATAAAATTTTGAAAATAAAATTTAAAAAAAGGGAAAAAAAAAAAAAAAACAAAAGGAAAGTGACCTAAACTGTCTCCTTTGCATCCTGTGGTTGAGAGAAGAATTTTGTATGGCTCAGTTTGGAAAACAAATTCAAATTGCATTCTGTCACACAGAGATCTTGGACTTTACTTCCTTTTACATACCCAAATCTGAACTGCTACTCCAAGCATTTAAATATCCTGTCCCTCCACAGTTCTTCCTTTCCCAACATCCCTGGTGGGATTTCAGAGCCGTGTGGGTGTGGCACTGGGGCACGTGGGGTACTGGTGGGATTGGCAGGGCTGGGGAATGGTTCAACTCCAAAATCTTGGAGGGCTTTTCCAACCTGAATGATTCCATGATTCGGGAATCAAGGAGAAGTTTCTGGTGGCCCAGCAAGGCCCTGAGCTGACCCCAAGAACTTTCTCCCAGCCTGGAAGGAAGATCCCACCCTCCAGCAGCTGCCTCCTTTCATTGCTGTGATTTTTCTTCTGCACATCTGGCAAATTCTTCACCCCCTGCCCAGATTTTTCCTTGGTTTTCTCTGCTTTTTTTAGTTTTATTTTTTTAGATGTATCCTTTTGCAGTCATTCTTTGAATTTATGGAGAGCACCAAGGGCTCACATCTGTGTTCACAGAAGGCACCCAAAGAATTACAGCAGGAACTGCAGTTACTCTATGCAAATTCTCCAATAAATGCAAAATCTCAAATTTTTGACATCTTGTAGTTTTCTGGGAGGGTTCCAGGAAAGTAAATGGGGATCATGTAGCCCATTTTTGGGGGAATATGTATTCTACTCAGTAAAACAATTTCCCCCCAGGTAAAAATAATCTGGTTTTTTCTCCCCATTTAAAACACCTTTGAGCCATACATGTCCAAGTGTACAGTGTGTTTGCACATCCCAGTTCTGGCTGCTGGAAAACCAGCTTGTTCCTCCCTCAGAAAAGCCCTCTCCAGTAGTTTTACCCCATTTGATCAACAGAAAATTATTAACAAGTTCAAAACCTCCTGAAAACACACAAATCTCGTCTTTCACCTAAACAGAAGTGTTTAGAAAGAAAACGTGTATCAAACTTTCTTTAATATTTCCCAGAATCGTGGAATCATTAAGGTTGGAAAGGCCTCCAAGATTAAATCCAACCATTAAACCAGCACTGCTAAATTATGTCCAAAATCACCACATCCACACATTTTTTGAACACTTCAAGGGATGGTGGCTCCACTGCTGCCCTG
>VXBC01011379.1:53673-89355 GCA_013399945.1 Ploceus nigricollis
TTTTGAACACTTCCAGGGATGGTGGCTCCACTGCTGCCCTGGCATTCTGTTCCAATGCTTGACAGTTCTTTTGGTGAAGAAATATTCCCTAAAATCCAAGGTATTCCTCGTCCAAGAAAGAAAGATGCATTCCCTGGATGGGATTGGGTCTTTTTTACTTCACTGCTATCACAGAATTCCAGAAATATTTTGGTTGGAAAAGCCCTCCAGGACCATCAAGTCCAGCCTGTGACCCATCCCCACCATGTCCCCAGAGCTCTGAGTGCCACCTCCAGGCCTTCCCTGGACACCTCCAGGGATGGGCACTCCAAACCTCCCTGGGCAGCCCCTGCCAATGTTTAACAACCCTTTCCATGAAGAAATTCCTCCTGAATACCATGACCTGGTCTAGTGGAAGGTGTCCCTACTCATGGCAGGGTGTTGGAATGAGATGAATTTTGAGCTCCCATTCCAATCCAAATTATTCTACAACAATTCTATGAATTCTAGGATGAAATCTCACCAAAAAATGCGTCCTCAAAAAGTTACTTTGACCTACAGAAAGAAAATTTGAAGAAACATAGTAGGCAAATTAATTTCTGAATATTTTTCCACTCAATCCCATTTTTCCAGCTATGAAACCCTTCCTCCACTGAATCTATTTCAGTCAGAGATCATTGTGTCCAAACACCTTCAGAAGAAAATATCGATCCAATGTTCCCACCACCACACAGAGGGGATTTTGTTGAAGTTTGAATGAATACAGGGAGGTTTGCTGGGAGGGAAGCAAACACTTGCACACCACATCCAGCTGCACTGTGGGGGGATTTCAGGACTGTTTCACCTACAAACACTGGTCTGGTTGACAAGGTGAGGATCAGGCACAGGTTGGACTCAGCTCTGGAGATCTTTCCCAACCTTTGTGCTTCCATGATAGAAATGGAACAAAAAAAGACACAGATCAAAGACCCAGATCTCCCCCTGGAAGAGCTGCAGATGAGCACAAGTTCCAGTGAAATCCATGCTCCTCTTCCATCAAGAGGAAGCCTGCTTGACCACAATTCCTGCAGTTCTGAGTGACTGCCAAGATACAATTCCCTGTGACCTCGTGAAACCCGATAAGGTGCAAGACTGACACATGACATCATAAATCTTCTGTTTAAAAAGTCCTCATAGCTCAAGGACTTGAGGTTTATTGCATTTCCTTCACCAGCACAAAGCAAAACCCCATCTTCCATCTTAACATTCAAAATCTATTCCCAGCGAGAAAACAACTTATTAGTAAACAACCAACATTTCCCACAGTGAAAACAATTTATTTCCCACCGAGAAAACAACTTGTGAGCAGAAAGCAGACTGGAAAGGCAATCTGGGTTCTGCAGAGCTGCAGCTCATCAATAACACCACTTCCAAAACTGGCATCATAACGACCTCTATTAGAGTGAGCATGGGATGGGGCGTTGCATCAAATGCCTGAAATTGCTCTGACTCCCACCCTGACAGGAAAAACATTTTAAACCTCCTAATGCTCCATGTGTAATCCTGACACACCTGGAAGTCTCGCTTTAGAAACTGGGAAGTGAAGCCTGGCGTGTTTACATCTCAAATGGGCTCCCCAGGAAATGGAGCCATCAAGGACAAATAACAATTTCCATTTTTTATTCCACCAAGATTGCCTGAATAATAGAAAGGCTGCTCTCAGTGCATGATTAAAATTAAGGTGTGGAGCAAAGAGGCATCCCAAGGTGTGCTATAAAAAGGAGAAAATTAAAGGTGTCATGCTAACCACGAGTTCACCTTTTAGTGGGGTAAAAATGAGTGAAATGAGTCTTACAAAACAAATAAAAGCATGAAAAAAGGATCAAAGCAGGCATGGTTTTAAATTAGATGTCTAGAATTCAATGTTAGAAATTCAAAATTGTTTTGAAATGAAAAAAAATTACTTAAATTGTCTTTTTGTTGACAGGAGCTTTGCTCACACATCCACACCCTGCATTTCCCAAGCCCCAGCTCCAAGGAGCTCCTGGTTCTCCTCCATCGAGGCAATCCATGAGTGTTTCCATGTTTGCGCACCATGATCAGGGATGTTTACAGAACCATTCATCATTTCATTCCATGCTGTCCAGACTCACTGAGTGTTCCTTGAAGCAAAACAGCTTCAAGAAAGATTTCAAACCAGAGGAATTAAACTTGCAATGCATTGGTACTTTTCAGTCAAGTCATTCAAGAGAGTGGTTGTGATTCAAACACAGCATGTTTTCAAAACTCCAAGTCTGTTTTCTCCTACTTTTTTTATTTCTTAGGAGGAAGGGAAGGGCTCCTCTTCCACCCTTCCTTTACATTTTGTAGGTCTTGTACCATTGACTGATGCCCAACAACTGCAAAAGCGCTACCAACAAATTTGAATTATTTTCATGTTTTTGTTTCCTACCTTTCATAACTGCATTAATCAGTGTTCCCTTCATTAGGCATCTCAATCATGAACAAACTAAATTAGGACCTCCAAATTTTATCCCAGAAATCCCACCACAGCACAGAAGCCTTGGTATTCCTTAATCAGGGAAAGGGACAACATTTATGCAATTCTCTGCATGTGGATCACATACAATGACATGGAATCTGTTATCTGACTTGGAAGCAGTTAATAAAAAGAAATAAAATAATAAAATCAATACTGCCACTTTTCCCAAGTGCCTGGGGATGGGCACCTTCCAACCCTGAATTCCCAGCTGGCACAGGGATGACCCAGCAACACAAGGCATTGTGTCTCCATAGTCTGAGCAGACCCAGGTCCCACAGTCCCACCATTCCCAGCCTGTTTGGCAGGGAAAAGCCAAAAAAGGTTTCAGCACTAAAGCCAAGCTCCTTCCAGAGCCAAGCCAAGAGCTGGGAAGCTTTCAGGCAGGGATGAGGCAGGAGAAGCAGGAGTGAGAAGCTGGTGCTGCTCAGAGCTGTGATTTATTTCAGGCTGGCAGCTCCTGCTTTCCTCCAACCTGTTCACTTGATGGATGGGGCCTGGCAGCAGTGGCCAGGGGAGCTCTGGAGGTGAAGCAGCCTGCCCTCAGGGCACGTTTGGGTGATGAACCAGAAGGACCTGAGCAGCCTCTGAGCAGAGGGAGGGAGGCCGACTGCAGGAAAGGGAAAGAAATCCAAGAAACAAACTGCTTTTACCACAAAGAGTGAACCTACGGCAATTTCCGAATTTGCATCGCTTTAAAATTGATCTTGGGCAAGATCAGGAGGAGGCCCTTTAAAATTTCACCTTTTTCCCATTGCATTTTGTGTTGTGGAGGCTGAGCTTTGTTCTATGGCATCTCTTAGTGGGACCTCATGCAGGCACAGCTGCCATTAGTGTCACAAGGAGTTCCTGTGTTCCTGCTTGTGGAGAGGAGAGCAGCTCCCCTGGCACAGGACTTCTTTCAAAGAAAAACCTCCCAGAACTATCGAGCAAAAATGCTTGAAATTTTAAAGCCCTTCAGGCAATGATTATAGCCCTGCTGGTCCTTCAGAGGAGCACAAAGGGCTCCATTATATAAAATAATATTAGTATTTGATAGCTGGCAGTAAGGCAAAGCATTTGTGACACAAGAGGAGGCCCAAGTTCCACTTCAAACAAGAGCAGGAGCAGGTGGCTCCTTGGCTGGGCTGTCTCTGGCTTGCTGGGCCAGAAATGTTTGTTTTTAAAAGCCTGGAGCTCTCCATTTCCACCCACGCTGAGTAACTGTGTGCTGAGGGCTTTTATCCCCACAGCAGGACCATTCCTGGGGCTGCTCCCAGCACTGAGGCTCTCCACTGTTAAGTGGAGCACTTGACCCAGGCCAGCTTGGAGCAGCAGCAGCAATGAAGGAGAGCTCTGCACTACACTAAAAATCACCTTTCCAGCACTATTTTGGCCACAGCTCAGCTCTTCCCAGCACTTCTCCAGCTGGATGGGGGAGATTTCTCTTCCAGGGGTGGGAGGATGGCAGTGTGGGCAGCAGGGCAGCAGAGGGATGAAGAGCTTCTTACAAGGGCACAAGGTAAAACTCCTATTTTCCACAGAGAACAAGCAACTGAGCATCACTGTGGCCCTGGAGAGGTGGTGACACCACCTCCTGGGTAAATCACAGCCTGGCCTGTTGTCATGAAAACATTTCCATACAGATAATTATGGGTTTCAGTACTGAAAGCTGAAGGGGTGAGTTAAAATACATCAGCACTAGAAACCAATTTCCCTACACTATAAACTACACAAAGCAGGGGTGGGAAGAACTTTGCTTTTACCTTCTCCTGAAAAAGAAAACAAATCATGTCCCAACCAATCCAACAGAATCACCTAATAAACTTGGCAGCAGCACTTACTTAGCCTCCATTTCCATTGTCCCTGTGTTTTCCCTTCTCTCCCAGCACTGCTGGAGCTTTTTTCCTCTACAGCACACAAGCATCAATCTCTGTCCCAGCCAGAGTGGGAACTGTCATTTTGGCCAGTTGTGCTGCCAGGGAGAACAGGCTTTGCTCTGTTTCATTAACCCAGAACTTAAATTTTAAGGAGATTGCTGCGAGCAGGGTGACCGGGGTGGGAGCAGCAGGAGGAGGAGCAACAGCATCCCTGGCAGAGCCTGGCTGCCTGTCCTAGCAGGGTAAAGCAAAGAATGGTGAAACACTGGAAGAATTTGTGCTGGAGCCTTATGGAAGATCTACAAATGTGTATTTGGACAACTCTTGTGTAATTACAGCAGAGTTCACACTTAGGATCCAACCCCAAGCACTGCACAGCAACAGCTGGAGGCAGCACCAGCCTCGAGGAGATTGCAGTCCTTGAATCAGCGACCCCAGGTGCTCACAGACAGAAGGCAAGAGGAGCAGATGATGTGGAAAAACTCTAAAATATGAAACAAGCACATCTGAAAAGAAATACTGAGATTTTGATGGCTGCTGGGTCTGACAAGCACAGGCAGCCTGGCAGGCAATCGCCCTCTCCCCAGCTGCTCAAACCCAGCGAGCATCCCCAAACCTGGGCTAAAAAAGCAGGAGCTAAACGGAGCAGAGAGGATGGCCAGGGTTCAAATTCACTTGTGGAAAGGCAGAGGACAGGTTTGCAGTCAGGGAGACACGGGGAGAGATGTTCTGGGTTGTGTATTACAACGCAAATAGATTGCAAACAACTTCCTGATCTCGGCGCAGTTCAGAATAAACCTGAGTTAATTAAAGCTGGCAGGACCTCTGAAAGAAATACAGCAGTCACCATCAACAAGTATTTGCTGCAGTCACACATACAGAAATCTTGCTTATTATTCTGCAAGTCTGCCTGCTGAAGCAGACCATGACAATTTTGGCCAGTGACACAAAGCAGCGTCTGCTCGCTGAGATAGATGCACTGTGCACTGAAACAATTGTCTTGAATAACACACTCCTGGTTTTTCCTCATGGATCCTTCCCACTAGAGCCCAGTTAACCACTTCTGCCCATGGATTTGGAGATCAAGCATTTTTTAAAAGATCCTGTGTATTGCTGTGCCTCAAAAAGTTGTTTAGCAGAGTGCATGGAATGCATCTGATGCTTTGCAGGGGAGAGGAGGGAATATTTTCCTTATTTTCTTGCCATACAACTGCTCAGAGTCAAGACTTAAGTCAGCGTATTCCATGTTCTGGATAATAAACCTGTCCTAGAAGTGGTTACCTATTATCATTGAAATTGCTTCTTTTTAGGAATATTTTCCTTAGGAATTTGCACAGTGTAGTTACTACACCACACATCAACTTACACATATTTGGTAGCTCCCAATTCAGCATTGTTTCTCCTCCAGTAACGTCTCTAGCTCATTTTAGCCACTTTAATTACCATGACACAGACACTGATCTAGGGAATCATGGAATATCCTTAGCTGGGACCCACAAGGTTCAAACTCCAACTCCTCATCCTGCTCAGGACAACTCCAAAACCACACCCCATGCCTGAGAGTGTTGCAGAAATGAATCCAGGGACTTCTGTGCACAAATCCAAATCCATCATTCCTGAGCCCATTCTATGTGGTGGGACTGAGGAACAGAGGAAAAAGCAGATCCTCCCTCTTCCCTAATTAAGCTGTTCCTCATCACACACAACATCCACAATTCTCCACCCACACATGAGCATCACTGTGGGGCAGAATAAAGATCTATAAAACCCTTTCATCCTTCACTAGATGGTTGCAGTGAGTTCTTGAGAGCTGTTTTCATACCAGCCTGGACAGATAGAAACTCTTGACCCTGATTTAGCCCATTTATTTTTAGCTGAAAACAAAAAAACACCTTAAGAAACAAGGACAATTCAGTTCCCCAACAGCATGTTTCAAAGTTTCCCACCTGCTGCACAACTTGACCATGTCCTCCTACCAAACTCTTCTCTTAGGAAGAGATAGATATGAAATATATTTGCTATTTTACTCAATGTTATAACTGAATTATAAAACCCTGCCCCGTTCCCTATTCAATAACAAGACAATTCACAGGTGATATTGAACTCTGAAGATTCCTGGGTACTTGGTTTAGTAGCAGTTCAGTTCCCAGAGGTGCCTTTCTCCTCTTGGACAAGGTGAAAAAGGAAGAATATCTGACATTGCCAGGGAGGAAAGTGTTTTGAATATGTGGACAACCACCAAGCTGGTGTAAAAACACCTTTTATTAACCTAGAGAGTAATGAGAAGCAGGGTAAGATTCTGTACTTTGTTGTTAGCCCCTACCCATGCTTTCTGAGAAACGCTATTGATGTGCTTTAATTACTTTTTTTGTGTTAACCATGCACCACTGAAAGGACTGGGCTTGTTTATGTGATCTCCAGCTCAAATATGAATGTAATTGACATTTCTTCTGATCAAAGGAAGCGAATTATTGCTGTGCTGAATTCAAAAGGAGCTTTCCCGTAACAACAATGCAGCCCCGAAAACTCTCATTACCATAATGTAATCAGGTCTTTACAGGAATGGGATCAAATGCACCTTTGCACACTCAGATATCCAAGGGATGTTAATTATCCTGCAATGACTCCATTTCCTTTTAGGCCACGCTGGTTTGGAGAAGCTGTCTGGGGTTTTTTTGGACAAACCAGATTGCTCATTTAGGTGTTTTCCTCAGCTTCGCAAACAGATGTTTGCCCTTGGAAGGGGGTTAAGAAATTGGGAATGTTTAAAGCCAGAACTTTCCCAGGCTGTGCTGGAGGAGAGCAGAAGGTGTCTTGAGTGTGAGCAGTGAAAATAAGAGGAGGATTCTTCCCCAAGGAGGGGTTTATGTTGAGCCCACAGGGAGTGAGGCACAAAGTCAGCAAAAGGGTCAGGAACCAAAAGTGTTCAGTATTTTGCCTGGCTTAAGATTTCAAATTCTGCATCAATCAGATCCCTGCTCAGTCTGGGATTGTTCTCAGGCAGCAGAGATGAAAACAGTGTCTCTATTGGAAAAAACAGCTTTTTTGGGGTGAGATGAGAAGTGAAGAAACTTTTAACCACACTCACAAAGGCAAATTCACCAGGAATGAAGGATTGAGGCCTGTGCACAGGAGTGCTGCAACAAAACCAGCAAAGAAATAGTGATAAAATCAAAGTTCAGCTCACATAACCAAGGTTCACAAAATAGACTGGCTGCATTCCTGGACAACAGGAATCATCATCCTCCCAGCACCTGGCTGGGAAAGGCAGCATTCCCTACACCAGCACCAAGCTTTCCTTGGCATTTTCCATGCTCTTTCAGAGGATGACATGTCCTAAATGTGGCAGAGGAGAGTCTTGATGGGAGTCTGCAATCCCCAGCACATACCCTTGGGCTGGAAAGGTGGGTGGCTGCCTGTGATCACTTTGAGGGCTAAATCAACCTTAACCACTGCATTTTTACAATTTTGAAGCAAGCTCTGGCCCATGCAGAACAGGAAAGGGCCAAGGACAGGAAACTGTGCCTGAAACAAGGAGGGATGGACTCAAGAGTCTGTGCTGAGGATTGGAAACATCCACATGAACAGAGCCAGCAGCAAGAGCAAGACAATGTGATAGGTGCTGACACCAGAGAGAAAACAAAGAGAATGTCTTCAGAAATAAAAATAAAAGTTTATCTTGATGCAGGAGGAAGAAAGGGGACCCGTGAAGGGATAGAGAATTGATGGGGCTGTCAGTGCCAGAGACAACAGCAACGATCCAGCAGCTTCCAAGAGGACTGGAAGGGATAAGAGATAAAGGATGGGAGATGAAGCCCCAACAGCCTCGATAGCAGATAAGATGCTGGGCATTTGTTTAGAAAGGACAGGATTTCAGAAATATTGCTGAAGAAGAATTGACAAACTTAGGACACAACAACAGAACAAAATCTCCAAGATAACTCCAAGGAACTGGGCTAAGGAAGGACAGAGTCTCTGAACTTGAGTTAATCAGTATTTCCTCTTGATGGTTATGAAACTACAGAGTCACTGCAAAAATAATTTTTAAAAAATTTCCTCTGAAGTTTAGGGTTTTCAAAGAGAAAAGCAACTTCCTGAGCTCCTTTGAAAATCCAGGGCTGAGCACTGACATCCATTTGTTCTAGTTAAGGTATGCAAATATAGATGTGTTCATGCCCAAATGCAGAACCTTTCGACGCCTGCTGCCTCCAATTAATAAATTAAACCCGTTCCTGCTGGAGCTCAGCCTGTCACAGACAAGGGCTGGCTCAAGACGCTACACAAGGAAATGAAATTTGAAAACGTTGGTTCCTAATTCTGGAATAAATTCTGAGATAATGAAATAGCTACCATGCTGTTCCACTTGAAATTTAATTCCAGGGCAATTCAAAGCACAGTGCTGATTACTCTTGTCATTTTGGGGGAAAAGAAAAACCCCGAACCGAGGGGGTTTCAACTCCAACAAAACTGAAAACTGCATCTATATCCCTACCAAAAGCAGAGGAAGGGAAATATCTTTAATAATACCAACTCTTGAGTTTCCAGACACGGCAGCCTTGTACATAAATACTCCAAAATAAAACTTGTAGTGCTCCAAATCCAACAGACACAAAGGCTGGAGGCGCTCGGCTGCTCGAATCTACCGCAGGCACCAGCCCTGCATAAGCAGGAGCATTTTCTGATACAACCATCAAGCATCTGAAGCAGCTTTGAAACAGAATTCCTGTCTCCAGCTCCTCAAGCAGAAGCCTGAGGGTGTCTGTTTTTAGAAAACTGCACTTTTAAACTCCTTAAACATTCTAATGTACGGAAAACCACATCGCAAGCGACTCCGAACCGCTTTTACCCCGAGGCTTGTAACAACATTTGACTGTGGGGAGGGGTGGCAGGAGAGGAAAAACCTCCTGTGCTGCAAAACTTTGCTGTGGGTGGCCCCAGAGCAGAGCCCTGTGGGCTGCAGGAGACCCCAGACCGCAGGGAGCTGTGGAGATCACTGTGCCCACCACGCTGGCTCCTGCCTCATCCAGGTCCCTGTCCAGCCATGAACACCTCAGCAAGGAACAGCCCTACACCTCCCTGGAAAATTTACTCCAGTGGTTAATATTTCTTTCCTTCTCTTTTTTCCTTTCTCCTCCTGCTTCTAAGCACTCAGATTTTTCTCTGAACCAGGCTGTACCTGCTGCTTCTGATTCAAATCCTTTCTGAGGAACAAACTTAATTTCCTCCTCTCTTTCATTGTTGGTACTACAAGAATAAACTTCTTGAGCAAACTGCTTAAATCTTTATTCATATGTCAAGCTCCCAACTCTCTAATCATCCTGATATCCTTCCTCTGGCTCTCCTGTAGATTTTCCTCTCTCTTGAACAGCAGAGGAGCAAAACTGGACACAGTATCCTGGTATGGATAGGACAGGGGGAATGGCTTTGAACTGACAGAGGAGAGGGTTGGGTGGGATTTTGGGAAGGAATTGTTCCCTGTGAGGGTGGGCAGGCCCTGGCACAAGGTTCCCAGAGCAGCTGTGGCTGCCCCTGGATCCCTGGCAGTGCCCAAGGCCAGGCTGGACAGGGCTGGGAGCAGCCTGGGACATGGAAGGTGTCCCTGCCATGGCAGGGACGGTGTTGAAGGCTCCCTCCATCCCAAACCATTCTGGGATCCTACACAGATACTTTAGGTCAACCTGCTAAAAGGTTCCCTACCAGGTTACTTTCCTGAAACTAACTGGGAATAGGAGTTCCTGCTCCTTTCCTTGCCTTTACAGTGAAGTTTATCCCGTTCCCAATCCTTTCTCATCACTCTGTTCCTTTAAATACATCTTTAACCCTTGCAGTAGAAACAACCCTTCAAATCCTGTTCCTGTGCACCTTCCCCAAGCATCTACACCATCCCCAGACCTGCAATTGGCCAAAACCAAAACAAAATTAACAACACCTCACATCTATAATGAAAATAATAAAATAGAATTCAAAAAGGGAGGAAGGAAGAGTTTTTTACTTTCTGGGAGATGCAATTCTTCTATCAAAGGAGTTTTATGGCAAAATTTTATGCTTAGCAGTGCCTACAGAACAGATATTTCCATATGTTTTTTCCACTGGAAAGTCCTTCCAGCCTGCTTGAATTCCTCCATCCATCCTGCACTTCCTTGGAGCCAGTGATAAGCAGACCCATCTGTAAGGATCATGTTTTTCCATTTCAGCTGAGTGCTGTCTGAAGGTCATAGCATAAATTACATTTCCTACAACAAATTTTGATGGGCTGAATCAATACCCATGATCAAGTACCCCAGGCTGGCTCCAAACAAGGACAGATCCCCATTCCTGTCAGGAATTCCTCCTGTTCTTTAAATCATGGCTATCTCCATTATTCCTCTGTCAAAATAACCCTGGGTTTGGGACAATACAACAAAACATATCCTGCAAAGGATGACATTCCTCTCCTAACTCAGTTTAATGAATTCCCTTGGGATTTCTGATATCTTTGCCACAAAGATAACAGCAAATAAAAAACTGTAGAAAAATTACCAAATTCAGATCTATTAAAAAAAAAATCGTTGCTCTGCTAGGGAATTATAGACTTAATTTGTTTAAATGTACAACTACATTCACAGTGATAGAATCCCAACACTCCATGAAGTGCTCTGGATATTTAGGGGATTAAAATAAAAATATATGGAACAAACCCAGACACATCCATGTGTCTCTAGGATGCACCACTTCAAATAATCAGGTTTAAATGTACTTATTTTTCTAAATGGTTTTGGGTTTTTGTGGCTGTGGAAGGTGTATTTCAACCTCTCCATCATCCACCTGGAGTGGGATTTTAGTTGTTCACTCTCCAGGTCATTCCTGGGGGGAATCACTCAATGTCAGGAGTTTGAAATCACATTTCTGGAGAGCAGTTCCCATTTACCACTGGCTGTGGGGAAAATGCCCTGTGCACTGGCAGGTGACTGTTACAAATGACTCAAAACCCATCCATCCCAAAAAACCCAACCATTTATTTAAATGTGGGGCAAAACTCCCCAAAAAACCCAAAACCACCAAGAGAAAAACTGCAAACCCACACAATAAACCCAAAAACCAAACCACCCACCCCCATCACCAAGGAATGCTTTAAAAAAATATCTAAAATAAGTAAATTTAACATTTTTCATTGGAAGTTTTGGCCAAGTTGTGTTTAGTCCCACTACCACTCGTCTAGGAAAAGAGATTCCCTCTTTTAGGAATGCCCTAAGTTTTCCTCTTGTGTCTCCCTAACAACCTCCCCCTTCAATTAAGCACCTGACTTCAAGAATACAGAATATTTCTGCAAAAAAACCCACTTATTAAGTTGTTCAAGCACACACATAGCTTGAATTATAAATATATTATAAATATAGCCCTGGATTTGATTGAAGTGTTTTCCTGAGTGTGTGTGCATCATTCCAAAATTGATTCCAAGAGCTCTGAATAATTAACCTGAAGCTGGACATGGGATTAAAGATTATGATTAAAGATCTGGCACTTCATTTATCAACAGGAACTGGCTCCACAACTGCCTGCACATCCACATTTGCTCTCCAAAGGCTTCCTGGTGATCCCTGTCAGCCAAGGGATTTAGAATCTATTTCATAGTGTGGAATTTATAGCACCATACATTTCCTGGAAAGATATGGATTGGTCCAAAGAACTCCAAGAAGGGATTTTGTCACAACCACGGCTGTCACATGCTCAAAAAACTCAACACAACAGCAAAGTAAGGGCAGATATCTTGTACCATAATCCAGATATTGGCCCAAGATATTTAGAAGTCACAGACATTACTGAAATACAAGTCAAGGACAAAATCTCATCCTTAAGTCACTAAAATACGTTGGATTTTTAGGACTAGGTCTTGAGGACACCTCATCTAACACTGGGACATGGGAAGCTGAAAGTTTAAAGTAAAGGCATAAAATTATTGCTAATAGAGTGTTTCCCTGATATGTCAATAATTTTATTACAAGTGTAATTATAGCTGGAAAGATAAGACCAAATCAGTCCCTTCCATCCCATCCAATCCAATTCCAGGGATTCTATGACCCTATGAAACCACAGAGTTGTTTTGCAGTTTTTTGGCATTGCATTGATCCCTTAGAGGAAAATCAAACAAGAGGAGAGCACTGCACAGGGTCTGCACCACACCAAAAATAAACACAACCCCACCAGAAACCAGCAGAACCCACCCCAAACCTTCAGAGTCCAACCCCACCTCTCCAAAACGCTCTCCCAGCCCTTCCTCAGCTGAAAATCAAATCATTCTCTCCTCAAAGACAGCCCCACTCAGAGGTGCTGGTTTGGCTGCATTAATTCCTGCAGCTCCCAGCATCCCAGAGGTTTTGGGAAGAGCTGCTCAGGGCTCTGCTGGCAGCAGCTTTTTGTTAGAAACCCCACAATGTCAAGCTCGTGCGGATGTGGAGCAGGCACTGCTGTCGCCCCAGGGCTGCACTAACCTTGCACACTTTCCTCACTCAACACATTTCAAAGACAACAGTGTGGGGTTTGTGTTTTTACCTCAAGAAATAATCCACATTTCCTTCCCACCGTGAGGAAAGCCCCAGGGCTCCCCTCTCAGGAGTTTAACCAGATCAAAGCAAGGGCCACTGGTGCAGGAAGGGCAGAGCACTTTAAAATTCACAGCCTGCATTAGGAAACCGAAGCAGTTCCTAAAAATCATCCCCCAGTGCAACACCTGCATCTCAGGGAGTGAAAAAACAGCTTGAAAATTAAAGAATCAGCTGGGAGAGCATGGAATTAACTCCAAGAGGAGACAGAACAAAAGATTTCAGCACTGTTTTGGGTTAATACAGCTGAGATCCCGTGGCTCTGCAGCCAGGCAGGACTGAGAGAACTTGGATGAGTGGAGGGGAAAAAAGCCAGGAATGCCCATGTCAGCTCAAGAACTGAAACCATCCAAAAAATATCCAGTCAAAACCTGCCTGAAAAGGAGCTGTTTCTTTCCTGGACATGTAGGTGCATATTTCAAAGATGAATTGGAGTTAAATACTTAAATACAGTTCACAATACTTGATCACTGACCATTTATTCCCCCCCCAGCCAGCACAGGGACCAGAGGACTGGGAAAACATCCATGCAAGGATCAGCTTTCACCACCCTGCCCTCCAAACAATTACTCCAGAGTGAACTAAATTATTCCTTACACAATAAAGTGACCTCTCCTAATTACACAAGCTCAGGGAAGCTACACTGAAAAACCCTCAGGGCTCCTTTTCTGACTCTTGCTGCCACCCAGCTTCACCTTTCCCTCCCTTAATTCTCTTATCTATAACAAAGGGGTGAAAAAATATCATTGCCTTGAGGTGCCTCCATATGAGCTGCTGGATCAGAGCTGGATATTGTACTGAGGGTTATTAAATAAAACTTAACAGGCCCTAACCCACTTCTCCAGAATTATTTCAGCTCACCTAGGTTTTTAAAAGAAGTAATCCCAGATAAATCTCATCTCTACTTCTGTAACATAATGTTTTTCACCCTGGTTTTTTGTTTTTGTTTTCTGGGGTTTTGTTTTGTTTTTTGTGTGTGGGGTTTTGTTTTTTTGTTGTTGTTGTTGTTGTTGTTGTTGTTCTGGTTTGGGTTTGTTTTTTTGTTTTCCACTGTGAAAGCTCTGGAGTAAATTCCACCTTTCCCTTCCTTTTTTCCTGGAGTGGAATGTCAGTTGTCTCTCAGCATTCAGAAACCAGGCTGATCTCCCAGGCTCTGTGTTCCAGAATTTGGAGTGATAAATGATTCTGCCTCACCCCCAGGAATTTCAGCTGTTTGTCTTTGGGGTTTGCAGGGATGAGTGACTGATGGAAAGAATACATTTTTCTTCCCAGCTTTGCATTGTATAAAAAGATTCTAAGATAAAAGTGGCACTGATAGCAGCAATACTTCTCAATAAAAGAGCTGCTCATAGGAATTATACAGGAGATGATACAGCTTCAAATGAGGGTATAAATTATGTGTTAAACTCCAAGTTAAAATAATCACGTATTCCTTCCTTTTATTCTTCATTTTTCAATATTTTCATCATTTTTCAGGAAAAAACAGTCATCTGAATTGCAGATCTAAACCAAAATGATCACTGCCTGATCTACCACCTTATATTCCACTTAGAGATATCGATACCAAAATGAAATATTTTCCAGCTGCAGGTATCCCACTTTGTGGAGATCATTTCTCAGCCTTTAATACCGAGGAACAACGAGTGCTCCAGGGATGAACTTCCTGACTTTGGAATATGCATCCATCCAGAAGAGACCAGTACAGAAAAGTTGTATTTCTGTATTATTTCCACCAGAATCACCTTTTATGCTCTGTCCAAGATCATCTAGCACCAAAGCCACACCTTTGCTGTATTGATATGCAAATATCTCATGGGCTTATCTCATAAGTTATGGTCAGAGTAAAGTATCCACACTGAAATCCACATGGGGCTTTTCCCAACATTTCATTAATGTTGGACAGATCAGTATTTATAAAAACATCAATTCTTATTTTTCAGCAGTGCTGCAGAAGAAAAGCCAAGGTATATTCTGTGTATTGTCATGGATGCACACAGGATCCTTCCTGCTGGGATGCACAACTCGTGGAGAAAAGGTTGGGAATACAAAAGAGATGGAATCAAAGTGTCTTTATTCCAGTTTTTATGTCTAATGACCAATAACAGCTCACCTCACCACAGCACCATATTTATGGTGACATGCACTGTTCCCACTGAATATATTGGGAAGGAAAGTCTGTGTGTCTCCCAACAAATTAAAACCTTAACTAATATCCTTTTTCAGTATTTCCTTCTCCCCACATCCTCACAGTCAGGGTTATGAACCCAGAATTAGGAAAGTACAGGGCAAATCTGAGCACATCAGAAGCTGAATCCCAAACCAAAAATCACCAGTTACCCCAGCAGCCAGACTGCCACTGTCCCACCCGTGCCTGGTTATCAAACCCAGGGTTAAACAAACACACCTGACCTCACTGAGAGGTTTCACAAGCAGGGGAAGCAGTAACTCCATCACCACATTAAATGTTAACATTTCAAAATCAGCTGCAGAAGGTTAGAGCAATAAAGTGATGGATTGCAGCTGAAGCTTTCCAGTGCACCCAGTTGAGCAGGAATTTGGAATTGCCAGGGACATAATGAAGTCTCTCATTTAAGGAATATTCTCCTGGCTCTGCAGGTCAGCAGTCCTGGAGCAGCAGCAGGAGGAGTTGCTGTGCCAACGCACACTTGATTATTTTTAATATTAAAAAAAACCTTACTGGATGTGAATAGATCTTGATCCCTGTTTAGAATTAAGGATTTGATTAAAAAGCAGGATTTCCTCAGTGGTCTAAGGATGATCCAATGGGGGAGATCACTGGCAGAGAGAAAATATTCCAATGTATGAATTCCAATGTATGAATTCCATGAAGATGCACAATGACAGAAAAAAAAAAACAAAAACCCAAATTAAATTAAGACCAATCCCTATTTTTACACCTTTTCAAAATCCAGCTCAAAAACTGCTCCAAGAGAGCTTCTATGATGATCAAAACATGATAAAATTGGAGGAAAAACAGGAAAATAGAAAAACTCCTAATTTTTTCTAGGCTACACAGACCTCAGATGGACAGTCCATGTGCATGGAATGGATTAGGGGTTATGGATGATGGAATGGCTTCCAACTGAAAGAATCTGAATTTAGATTGGTATATTAAGAAAAAACTTCCCTGTGAGAGAGGTGAAGGCCTGGCACAGGCTGGAATGAGAGGATCCCTAAAGCCTCTCCCAACCCAAATCATTCCATGATAACATGATTACCCTTTATTTTATCTAATGGTGTGATGTCATTTCAAACCTCCCACAATAAAACCCAGTGAGCATGTTTGAACATCGTTTTAATATTATTCCCTTTAAAAACACCCCTGAAAGCTTATTAATATTAATAGGAGTCTGACAGGGACAGAAAGGAGAGCTGGATCTCAGCTTTTTGCTGCAGAAACTCTTTGCTTCTCTAAAATACATTGGAATTTGAAGACATTCATCCAGCACTCTCCTAAAAGGGTGAACTGGCTTTTTTCTTGTCACTCCGCCCTCCTACAAAAGCTGTATTCCCTTATTTTCTTGGGAATTTTGAACAACTAACTCTCTGGAAGGAAGCAACACTTCAGAGGAGCATCACATTTATACAAATAGATTTGATTTCCTCTCCTTATATCAAAATCTGGATTTTATAGCATTCAAGGCAATGTGGGGCTTTGCTTGCTCCTTTGTTAACTCCAGAGCTGGGGTTTTCTTCCAAGGGTGACCAAACTCCCCAAGCCTGTCAGAAGTCCCACGGATGCTGTGGATATATTTTTCAAAGGATGTGTTGATCTCTGCCTAAAACAGAGACAAGATGTGATGCCTTTTTGGAGCTCTTAGTGGCATCTGCAGTCGAGGGCATCCTGCTCTTCTCGTGACAAGTGTGCACAGAAACAGCCCAAACTCCAAAGTTGTCTCTTGTCCCTTGATCTTCCCATGATATTGGAGTTTAGGATTGTCACTGAGCTGCCTTAAGCGTATCCAGCAGCAGGAAGATATAAAATATCAATGAAATTGGGTCTCTATCAAAGATTTATCTGTGTCTGAATCACCTCAGGGGGATTGCAGGCATTTGGCCAGGCTGGGGGTTGTCACATTCCTTGGAATGACACAGCAACTCCTTCACCAGCTTTAAGCTGAAGGTATCACAAATATCCTCAGCTCTGAGGAGCAACAGGGATCAGTGCTCCTTTCATCACCTATTTGCTCCTCCTGAAGGCAATTAGCCAAGATTTCCTCATTTTCCCACCACAGCATCCAAAAAATGCCAGGAACAGTCAGTGCAGCCATCATTGTTCTCAGAGGAGTTTGAATCCAAAACACAAAAATGGTGTCAGTGAGGGTGCAATAATTCATCAAATACACGTGGGGACAACACTGTGGAAGTTGGTGGTCAGTCCTCAAGAGATCAGATTTAAAGAGTGAGGTTTAAATCCCAGTTTGCTGAAATTCCCATTACTTTGTGTTATCCCTGCAGAAATTCCCAGCATAACTGTATCGTGTTGAGAATTAAAGAGAAAATTGAACAGCATCTTGGACAGGACAGAAGGGAACGGCTCCAAACCGGGAAAAAATTCCATGACATGAGGATGGTGAGGGCCTGGCACAGGGTGCCCAGAGCAGCTGTGGCTGCCCCTGCATCCCTGGCAGTGCCCAAGGCCGGGTTGGACACTGGGGCTTGGAGCAGCCTGGGATGGTGGAAGGTGTCCCTGCCATGGCAGAGCATGGAATTTGATGATTTTTAAGACCTCTTCCAACCCCAAATCCACAATTCCATGACTGCACTTTCTGTGAATGAGTGTGGGTTGGCCACAGGATTTAATTTGTTTGGATTTGGTTTATTTTTTCCTAATTTTTTCTTCCCAGTGGCAGCAAACACCAGCTGATCCAGAAGCACTGAGGACAGCACTGATTGCAGAGGCAGCAGCCAGAGCAGCATCCCATGGGAGCAGCAAAGTCTGGGCATGCAGGAGAGGGGGATCAACGAGCAGCACCCTCAGAAGGGGCAGTAAAACCAGCAGATCCCGTTTAAGGACCTAAAATTGTGGTGGGATTGTACAGGAATTCCCTGTACAAGCAGGAATTCCCCCTTGACATAAGGCAGAGCAGGTCTCTGTTGCCACTGGGGACACGGAGAGCAGGAGCTTGGCTGCTGCCATTCCAAACCCTCCAAGAGCTCTTTTTGTGCCTGATTCTAAGTGGAATTCTTAGAATTATATCATACAAATAATATAAGGTGCCACTTATGCCTCTCTGCTGCGGCTCAAGGATGGCATTTCTGATAGTGAACAAAAAATTGAATTTTGCTGATGTTTGAGAGCTGTTAGGTGGCTGTAACACCCACATTAAATATAAGTAATATTAAAAAAATAATAATAAAGAAAAAGAAAGTAGAGATTCCCTTCATGTTTTAACAGCAAACCTTCCCCTGTGGCCGTGCCACCCACCCAGCCAGCAGCTGTGCCACACACGTCTGCTCCCAGTTAATTGTCTGCTCAGCTTTTGTCCCTCGCACCGGGGCTGTGAGCGGCTGAGCCGGCTGTCACCGCTCGGTTCCTGAGTGTCTGCACGGATGAACCCAGCCCAGGCACATTCCCACTCCCAGCGTGCCATCTAGTGATGGATGGGAGCTGGGAGATTCCAGCTCCTGCTTTCAGCTCCCATTCCCTCTCCACACGCAGCCCAAAGGCACCACCAGGAGCATCCAGGACAATATTTGGTCACTGTCTCACATCCTGACCCTATAAATTAAAGCTGCTCCCCAAGGATGTCTCCTCCAGGCAAAGCAGTGGGGTTGGTAAAAATGGATGGCAAAGGCAAAAATGCGTGCAGGGAATAAAGCAACAAGCCAAAAGTGAACCGTGCAGTGATTTTCTGGGAATTTCATGACAAAAGAGGCGCCGGGGGCCGGCACAGGGTTTGTCCTTTGCTCACAGCCTGTGGTGGCACTCCTGAGGAGGGATGGGAGATGGAGTCAGCAGGAAAACAAGGCTCCCAGAGGACTTAATTATGTGAACACATGCACAAATGCATTTTAATTCC
The DNA here is from genome assembly GCA_013399945.1 of Ploceus nigricollis. Classification (NCBI taxonomy): domain Eukaryota; kingdom Metazoa; phylum Chordata; class Aves; order Passeriformes; family Ploceidae; genus Ploceus; species Ploceus nigricollis. The sequence continues at coordinate 72,653 of VXBC01011379.1, forward strand.
CTTAGGACTGACAGTTCCCTGGAACCATGCAGAGTAGCCAGCACTTTCCATTTCTTTGCAGAAAACTGCAGCATTCCAATGGGAACAAATGTGATGCAACCCATCCCAAACAATCCCTGCCAGCAGCTCAGGTTAGTCTTCAGCCTAAACTCTGTTTTATTCTTGTTTATAAGCAAGGATTAGCACTTGCATACAGCTTGGAATAACATCCTGGATGAGTCTGAGAAGGAACTCTAAACCAAACTGAATTTCCAGGCAACATTCCTTAAACCACGTGGACCCAAACACCTCCAGCCCCAAACAGTAAAAGGAAAATAATTTATTAAAGCCATTAATAACCTCCTAATGACAGCTTTCATTTGTGTTGTTATCAAGAGAAAATAAGGGATTTTTTTTTTGTCTTGGAGCCATCTTTACACCTGAAACATTCTGCATGTCTGCCATAGAAACAGCCTGTCCTTATTAATGGTGTCATAGTAACCAACACCCAGGCAGAGGCTTATTAATACCCTCATCTCCAGAGAGAATCACCAAAAATCCCAGAAAATCCAACCTTCCACACCAGTTAACTCCTAATTAACATTCCTGAAAGCAGGGAGCACAGGGAACAAGTTTTACTTGACTTCAAGCTGTCACAACTCCATTGCAGTAGCTATATTTTGGAATTATTTTCCTTAAAAATATCAGAATTTCCTGCTTATCAGTATTATAGCACCAAGATTGCTCCAGAAATCCTCAGCTTCTGCTTTGCTGCCTGATATACTTTTTCTGTCCCTTTTTGTGGTGCCTGGGCACAGAAAGCCAAGTCCTTGAATCATCCCAGTGCTGAGCAAACCTCTCCCATGAATGCTCATTTTTACTAAAAGTTATTTCCCTGATTTTTCCAACAGATTTGAGACCAAGGAATGCAAAGCCCATCCTTCCTCTGTACAAAAAGCCTCACTAATTATTGTGCAGGCAGGGAAGTCAAGCCCTGGGGTGGAATTACCCCCCAAACAGGTTCACCCAAAGAGAACTGGGTCTCATGCTCACTTATCACAAATATTTACAACCCAATCCAGTCCCAAAATTCATTAATCCACCAGTCCCAAAATTCATTAATCCAGCAGGTTCTGGCTGAACCCCCCAACACTAATTTTTTACTATTTTTAGCAGCATTGTCTGAACCTACTCACCCTGAATTTTGCACCAAAGCCAGACATTCAACATCATTTCTTTTCTATGAAACAATAAATTGAATCTGACAAATTAATTATCAAAGGGCACTTCATTAGCCAGAGTACCTAATAAACAGCTCCTCTGAAAAGATTTCAGCCAAAACACTGTTGAAAACACAAATTCTGCTGGTTTTTAACACCTTAAAGGACACCTAATGCATTGCCAAAACTACCCAGAATCTCTGTGACACAAAAGGGAACAAATGCTCATTAACACCAATACAAAGAAGGAAAAAAAGCCATAAAAAGTATTATTTTAACCATCACAAACATGGCAATCAAGAACACCTCCTTCCCTACCTTTTCCAGGAGATGTGGCACTTGGGGACATGGTTGAGTGGAGGGCTCAGCAGTACCAGAACTGTTGGACTGGAATATTTTAGAGGTCTTTTCCAACCTAAATGATTCTGTGAAAGCAAAAGCCAAAACACTCCTCCTCCCTCTTAAATCTACACCTAAACCTAAACCCACCCTAACCCCAGCTGGGCCTGGACCCCTCCCCCTGGCCCTCACAGCCACACCAGGGCTGGGTTATCCCGGCTGATTGACCTCAGCTCTTTTCTTGCAGACTGGCACCATGCCTACTGCATTTTTGGGAACCCCACCAGTGCTACAGTGATGCCTCAGGTTTTAACTTTATATTTTTCACACTCTGTCCTGCTTTAGTGTGTGGGTCTGGGCTTCACATGAGGGGATGGTGAGCTCTGTGCACAGAGCAGGGAGACAAAACAATTCCTTCTCCAGCTGGGCACCAAGGACAAATGATCCAAATCTCAGGCCCAGGAGCACAAACAACGTGGGCTGGAGAGAGAAAAACAAGCAGGATGGGACTGCATGGGCTAAAGCTGGAACTGGACAATGAACTCCAAGGTGCAAATGGAGCAGAACTGATCAAAGGGAGAGCCCCCGTGAGCGGCCGTGCATTTTGGGACCATTTTGGTTCATCTTGGGTGCAGCCCTGGCTGGGCTCTTGTGCTGCCCAAGGTGGATCCATGGAGGAGATCCTTTGAATAAATCCCTGCTTTATTCTTTAACTCTGCCCAGCCTCTGTTCTAGGCCAGCCTGAACAAGGCATCACCAGGAGCCTCTCCTGCACCAATACCCCCCTATTCCTCCACCAGAACCTTCTCAGCATCAGGAGATGTTGTAAAATCGGGGTGAATCAGAACCTTTTGTGCCACTGAATCATTCTCACCTCAAAGCTTGTGTTCAGCTGCTGTAGACAGAAATGAGCAATTGTTTGTTGTCCAACCTCCAGATTCCCTGATCAATCTGCCAGTCCCCAGTGTATCAAACTTTTAGTGTGCTCTAAAAATGAAGAACTGGATGTGTGTCTGCATTTTAACGGGTGTTTGTCATCCCCTAGAGAACAATTATTTCAGTATTTGTCTGCTGACAGCAAAGCATTTCTTTAAACATGAACCCTCCAGAATTTAAAAGACTAGGCTGGAAGATTTCTGGTTTATATCACACAATACTTTTGCTCAAAAAAACTCCACTTTTCAATCCAAAGCCTGACCCAAAGTTCCCCTAAAGTTAGAGGCTGGCAGATATGAGGATGTTGATGTGCAAATTCATTCCTCTAAGACTTGTCTCTAGCATTATTTCGCTATTTCAAAACTAAAAATTAGGTTTCCCAATGGAAAGCTCTGACAGAATCATGACTATCTGTCATTTAAAATGAAAATGTACTATTAGATTTTATTGTAGGATAGATCAAGAACTCTCAAAAGAAAGAACAGATCATCTGTGTTTAATAAATCCCTGGGGAGGAGCTTCCCAGAGCAGTGTGGGTGCCTGGTCCCCCTCTAGATGTGGGGTCCTTTTAAATCCTCATTGGACCCAAATTCCAGCCTAGACCTGAAAAGGTTTGAGGCTCAGCATGGTTATTAAAACACTGCATTGTTTCATAATTTCTATATACTTTTAATAATTTACTCGAAGAGATTTTTTTACTGCGATATTTTTGCAGCCTCTTCAGCCTCAGATGCTCCACTTACCCTTCATATGTTCATGTGCTTTTAAGCAAATTTCTCTATGAAACATTAATGTATCATCATGTAGCTATACTCTGGCCAGAATGAAAGTCAATTTTCATTTAATGTGATCACCATTTTTTAAAATTTGACTTCTTGACTGCCAGGATATTTCCAAGCTGCTGAGATCCTGTGTGAAAAATCCCAGGTCAATAACACCACCAAACACACATTCCCTGCTCCAGCTTTCCAGTAATTATCTCTATTTGAAGTAGCAAAAAATTCACTCTGCATCTTTTTCATTTTCCATCAGGTCTTCACCTGCTTTTTTTTTTTTCCCCTGTTTATTTGATCAAATATAATCTGGAGGAGTTTTTTGTTGATTTGTCTTGTTCTTCATTTGCTAACTCAGGCTGAGTAGCACCTTAACCACTCCACTTTTAATTTTCTTGCTGTATCCTCCTGCCCACCCGAGCTGCTGGAATTTAAGTGAAGAAATAACTTCCAGGCAGCCAACATCTCAGTCTTCCATGGAACTTTATTTTTTCTAATCACCTCTAATGTCTCATGGGCCATTACTTCTCCTGCTTTACACAACGGGCTCTGAGCAGGCAATTAGCTCATGGTGAAACCTGCAGCAATTAGGAGCAGCAGCCACCTGCAGCCAGGTGGCTGTGGCCACACGTGGATTTTGGGGACAGCACCGTCCAAGGAGAGCTCAGCAGAATTTGGAGCAGCATTTTTCCTTTCTCAGTGGAGATCTGAAATCTGGATGCTCTAATGAATGTCTTTATTTGGATGAGAGAGCAAATTGTGCTCAGGGAATATTCCGGATGTTGGAAAGGAGAAAAGCTTTGAAATCACCGAGGTGGAGCAACCTGATCTGGTGGAAGTGTCCTTGCCCTTGCAGGGGGTTGGAACTGGATGAACTTTTAAGTTCTTTCCCAACCATTCCATGATTCTGAGATGGAACTGTAAAAGCAAATAGCCCCAAAATGCTGAGTTTTGGATGAGTCCACCAGGAGCAGAAATGGAGCAGGACAGTTCTTCTCTTTGCAGGAAGCAAAGATCAGTCTGCAAGGCTGGGATCTATAGAAGGGAATTTTACCAGATATTTTTAAAGCCAGGATTCCTTACTTTTCAAACAAAAGGAAACCTGAACAAGAAAACCATGGGAAAGACCAGGCTGTGGGATATTTGGTGAACCATTAATTATACCCAGTTCCACTAATGGATCCCACTGAAGAAATCCACCTTGATAAAAATAACCTTTCAGCGGTCAGAAATAAATTCCCAAATGCACCTAAATATATTTTTCCCTAAAATCTTTTTATTTTCTTTGCAGCTTCAAACAACACAGGGAGGAGTTGGGGACAAAGGAAAAATCAAGCAAATAAAATTCCTCTCTCTGAGAAAAAGTGTCTTTCAAAGTATCCCCCTTGATTTTCTCCTAATTAAGCCATAATTAGAATAGTCACTGTGACGACAATAGAATTATTTTTATTGCTACTTATAATTGTGTATGGCAATTTTATTTCTCATGGGGAAGAAGGGAAAGGTGGAGAATTCAGCCCAGGACAGTATTTCCAGCTGTACTTTCCCATCTTTGGGAAACAGAGAGAAAAGTGATGTCCCTGCAGAGCTCAGGATGGAAGAGAGATGTGTGGAGTGTCTTTATTTGCTTGGAAAATGTTCCAAACTTTTGTGACCAAGGCTCTGAGCAGCCTGGCCCAACTCTGAAGTTAAATCTGACTTTGTTTCAGTCCTGGCTTGAGCAGAAAGTTTGGCCAGATGTTCTCCAGAGGTGCCTTCAGCAGAAGTTCTCTGAGCATCAAGGAGCAGTTACAGCATCAAGGCTTGAGCTGTTAATGGCTTTTGTTGATTTTATTGAGTTAAATCAGTCTTACTATGATGGAATGAGAGTGTTTAGCTGAATAAACTAAAACCCAGAGTTCAGCTTCTCTTCTCTTCTCTTCTCTTCTCTTCTCTTCTCTTCTCTTCTCTTCTCTTCTCTTCTCTTCTCTTCTCTTCTCTTCTCTTCTCTTCTCTTCTCTTCTCTTCTCTTCTCTTCTCTTCTCTTCTCTTCTCTTCTCTTCTCTTCTCTTCTCTTCTCTTCTCTTCTCTTCTCTTCTCTTCTCTTCTCTTCTCTTCTCTTCTCTTCTCTTCTCTTCTCTTCTCTTCTCTCTTCTGTTTTCATGCAGCCCCAGCATTTTCAGAAGAGGAAACACCAGCAAGTCAAAGATTACCAGAGCCCTTACAACCTTTTCACAAAAGTACTACATCAAAATATAAACTGTGCCTGTGCCAAGGAAATATTAATGAGTGGGATCTGGAAAGTTTAAGTATAAATACATATAATTACAGCTTGCTGCTAACAGGAAATTGTGACTTTCTTCCTCTAAAACACTAAACTGAAATAAAAGTAGATATTCAGTCCTGCAATCACAACAGGACCTGGAGACCTGTGATTGTATCAACCAGAAATAAGTTGAATACAGCTCTGTGCTCCCTCAGTCAGTTCTGTATTCCTTCCTTCTAGATGAATGGGTAGACATTAGTCAGAAATGTGCTGGGAAAATTGGAATTTCATAATTGCATTGAAAAATCGCTTCGTTTCCACTGCAAAAATCTAAGCTCAAAATCGAAGAAGGAAAAAAAAAAACCCTTAAAATTGAGCACAAAGAATAAATCTCTGTTTTCATTCATAGGCAGGACTGAAAAATGTGTTTGGGAAAGGAATTATTTAAATGCTCTAGATTACATTTGATTGGAGGGGAAAAATTCATTTCTTCCCCTGAAGGGAAAAAACTAATATGCTCCAAAGTGCAGTAAAAACAGAGCCATTCTGAGCTGTCATTTGCAATTAAAAAGAGAAAATATTAAATGGGAGCTGGTGAATACTTTGCAATGGCAAAATTGCTTTTAGCCCTTAGAAAATTCTCCTTTTATTAGAATTTCCACAGTCTTTGTGTTGCATGTAAAGTGAACACTGGGAAATAAGGATGGATTGGCCCAAGTAAAGTTTGAAGATGCAAATTTGGAATTTGGCAACAAGGAATGGATTTTCCAGAGCAGCTGTGGCTGCCCCTGGATCCCTGGAAGGGTCCAAGGCCAGGCTGGACAGGGCTTGGAGTAACCTGGGACAGTGGGAGGTGTCCCTGCCCATGGCAGGGGGTGGTTATTTATTCAGATTATGGGGGGTTTTTTCTGCTTAAAATGTATAATTAATGATTTTTAAAATTTCTACAGCGTCTACATTTGTGTCCTCACAACAGCCTCATGAACTTCAACTGAACACACAAGTGTTGGAGGAAAACAAGGCATGACAAGGGGGGAAAAAATCTGTGAAATTATTTAAAATTTGAGTAAATCTTAATGAGGGATGAAAACCTGAATGCATTTCACAACCTCTTCACCAGAATATGAATGAGTTCATCAGAAACATGAAACTAGGTGAAACAAATCCTACTCTGCCTGTAGGGCAGTGATGGATTTATGGGGTTTTTTTCCCCTAAAGGGGTGGCAAACATGGAAACCCACCAATATTTATTCATTTTTTAAATCTGTCTCTCTTCTTTTCCATTTTGGTAACACCATAAATCTTCGTCAACCCCCTTTATTGAACTCCCCATGTCCTGATTAACAATCTAATGGTTCTGAGAGATGAAACTCATTAATTTTGATTATAGGCCCTTAAAGCAGGCACTAACTCTTCCTTTAATTCTGATGGAATTGCCTTAATGAAGCAAAGGTGGCTGAAAACTGAGGCCACCACAGTGCAAGCTGCTCATGCTCGGGGTGGTTGTAGTAACTCCCCACTCCTGCTGCTACTCAGAGCAGTAACTCCTCACTCTGCTGCTCTTCAGAGCAAGAATTCTTCATTTCTGCTGCTTTTCAGAGCGGGAATTCCCAGCTCCTGCTGCTTTCCAGAGCTGGGTGCCCCTCAGGGACTCTCCAGGTCATGCTGGTGGCAGGAGGGGGATGTGGCAGCACTGATGGATATTCCTGAAAATCCAGACTAACAGGAGGACTAAAAAATACTTTTAAAAAGACCTCAAAAAACAAAACAAAAAACCAACCAAAAATCCAACAAACAAAAACAAACAAAACAAAAACAAACAAACAATCATTTTTTTTTAACCAACAACAAAAAAACCCCCAACAACCAAAAAAAACTCTCAAAAAACCAAACCACCAACCCTATGGAAACTTAAGAACCTTTTTGTTGCCAGAAACTGAGCTGAGAAAAATATATTTACTATGATGATGAGGCTCAGAGATGCAGATCCAGTGGCTGGAACCTGGCAGAACTCCCCTGTACACTCTTGTGCATTCCCACACCACCACTTCTCTTCCTACACACAATAAAACAGGATTTTAATAAAATGTCAGGCCAGTAATAAAAGACCATTTTTATCTGCCCTTTCAGGAGAAGGTAGCTGAATTTGTAGTGAAATAAATCTGCAGGTTGAGTAGAGCTGGGCAAGGAATGGGTTTATTGTAGTGATATTTGGGGTATTTTTCCTCCCAAATTAGGATTAAGAGTAAAAATCTATCATTTCTCATAAGATGATTATCAATAAACAGATTTACATGAGTTTGGCAAAATATTTTCTTCCTTTCTCTTCAAAACCGATTCAGCTTTGAGCTGCCTGAAGGAAAAACTAAAGTTTGAAGGAAATTAAAGTTTGAAGGAAAAACAGAAGTTTTCCTTTAAGACACATGAAAAGAATCTCAGGATAACTGAGGTTGGAAAAGCCCTCCAAGATCATGGAGTCCAGTGCCCACCTTGTCCCCAGCCCAGAGCACTGAGAGACACATCCAGGAATTCCTTGCACACCTCCAGAGATGGGCACTCCAAACCTCCCTGGGAGCCCCTTCCAAGGCCTGAGCACCCTTTCCATGGAGAAATTCCTGCTGATCTCCATCCTGAACCACCCCTGGAATTAATAAGATCAAGGCTACTTTTTTCCCCTCATGTTATTGATGAATAAGGAGGAGCCACAACTGTTATGGTGAGACAAGGAGCAGTCCAGGAGCTGGTTTGAACTTTTAAACCCCAATTTCACCTTTTCCAGGAGCTGGTTTGAACTTTAAAATAAACTCAATTCCATATTTTCCAGGAGCAGCCCAGGAGCAGGTTTGAACTTTTAAACCCCAATTCCAGGTTTTCCAGGAGCAGCCCAAGAGCTGCTTTGAACTTTTAAAGCCCAATTCCGTGTTTTCCAGGAGCTGGTTTGAACTTTTAAACCCGAATTCCACCTTTTCCAGGAGCAGGTTTGAACTTTTAAACCCCAATTCCACATTTTCCCATTGGATGGGGATATTCACACCCTGGATGCCAGCAGATCCATGGAGTGCAGCTCCTCCAGCAGCTGACAGATGTGACAAGAGGGCTCCCAACACCACACAAAAGCCACACGTGATCTGGCTCTGCCACTTTGGCCTTCCAGATCTACAACCCCAAGCCAAGAAATGGGTAAAGGCCTCATTTGATCCTGAAATATTCCCCATTTTCATGGTAATTTGTGAGTCAGAGATTTGAAATGTTAACCGAGTCACAGTATTTATATAATTTCTAGTGTTGTGTGCAACACCAGCAGCAATTTGCGAGGTCACAATATGATTCTTTTAAATATTCCTGATTCCAAAGCCTGTTTAAATCTTCTGCTTTGAAACTGTAATTAAAGCTTTCAGGGAAATCCTGTCTTACTCCCTTTATATTACCCAAGCCCTCCTCTCACTCCTCAGTTGCCCACACCAGATCCCACATAGGAACCTGAAATATGGATTTGTCTCCTACACCTGCCACGGAATATGGGCCTGGTAATTGAATTAAAATTCTCCAAAATAAATTAATTTCACATAGCAGATGGCCAGCGTGGATTTCATCTTGCTGTGTGGCAGCCAAATTGATTTAAATCAACTTGAGGAGAGGTAGGCTTTAATCAGGTCAGCTGACAGCTATTAGAGCAAACCTGATTGAAATTCAGAAATGTAGGGAAAATAAATCCGCCACCAACCCGACATTCCCCTCCCATGGGGACCCAAGAGATAAAACTTTTAAAACATTCAAATGATTCTGGTTTGGGTAATAAGATTTAGTAGAGCATGGCAGGCTTTTATTTTGCTGTTTAGCCTCCTCTGTGCCTTTTTAGTGGAAAAGGTGCCACATAAAACCAAGCACCACGGAACAAGAGAAGAGGGAAAAGGTCCAATTCTTGGCTGCCTTCAATCAATTTTTAAAACTGTTCAAACGAGATGTGAAACACTACAAAGTCAAAATAGCTGCGTTTTATACTCAGCTTGCACGGCTGTAAATGAAAATAAAGCTGAAAGCAGAGAATTTGTGCAGCAAATATTTCCTTTTTTCCCGTCTTAACATTACTTTTAACCATCCTTTCCAGTAAAAATCGCTTTGCTAAGCATAGAGATAAGATACAGGTGAGTTTGTTGTGCCACCTGAGATGCCTCATTAGTGGTTTTTAATAATTATATTTCTCATGGCTCTGGAACAGCTGGGCTTTGTTCTCCACATAGGAATGAAGTCTCCATCCTGCTTTCTCTCTTATTTTGAGCATCTTTTACACAAAGGTGGTTCAGAAATTGATTTTCCAGCTTGTTGGCCAGCTCCAAAACCTTAATATTTATTTTCACCTCAAAATCCTGGTGAAAGGAACACTTCAGAAGTATTTTTGGGAAATACATATTCAAGAAAGAGAATGACTAGGAAATAATGGATTTTTTTCAATCAAATGGGATATTTAAACACTTTCCATATTAAAGAAGAACAACCTGACACTCAACTTCATGTCCCCACCAACAATTTCTCAATGTGGCATGGAAGCTGTGTGTGGTATGGATAAATACATCTGAAAACCAGGAATCATTATAAGCCACCAAGAACTGATAAACTACAGATCCAACTGGACCAACCTTGTTCTATTCCCAAGCAAGACAGAAAACACCTGCAGTGTTGCTTTAATTTAGTGGCAGGATTATTTTTTAAATTCTTTTTTTACCTGCAGCCTTTGTTTCATAAATCACAGAGTACTTCAAGTTGGAACGGACACGTGGGATCATCAAGTTCCACTTCCATATATTTGTATTTAGGATATTTTGTGTATTTTTCCTGCAGGAAACTGTTAGAAAATTAAGTGAGGTTGGAATGGATTCACTCATTAGTGCTGGAGGTGAATCTGCCATTTCTCTTGAGGCAGATTAAGCTAAAAAAAAAGTTGTTTACATTTGATTTGGCTCATTCTTGCATGCCCTTATTAAAAATACTTTCCTATGATCAGTTTCTGTTGCAGGCTGCCATCAAACCACAGTTCCAAACCTCCCTGTCTAGACAGAAAAGAGCAAAAAAATATGAAATTGTGGGGTGTGGTATTGATCAGGGGGAGATTTTTCTCTTTTTTTTAATTATCAGCACCAAGCAAGGACCTGCGTGTGCTCCTCATGCTCTTCAAGGTTACCTGACCTTGCTCTGCATGGATTGACATTGCTGGATTTGGATGAGCCACAAAATTCAGGATGCAAGAAGAAGGAGCATCTATGGATGCAGATGCTGTGGTCAGACTCTGCCCCAAACACCCCAAAAACCCTGAGCATGGAGCATCCAAAACCCACAACAGCAGCACTGGGCAAACCAGAGTTACCCTACAAACTCACATTTAAAATATCAGCGGATTGTTGGAAACCCCAACGCTTTCCCCTCCCGTTCCTCAAGTCAAGAGTTGCCATTGTGTGCCCAGAGCTGGGATAGAGGAGAGAGAATCCAAAACTCTTTTCTGTTTTATCTATTTGCTTCTCTTTCCCCATTTAGCTGCTCCCCCACTTGTGATTCACTACATTCCAGCCACTTGGGAGTCAGAGGGAGCCGAAAGCCGCGGCACAAAAAAACAACTTGCACAATCAAATGCTTCGAGTGGGTCTTGATCATCAGATTACATTGAACTTCAGACTATTCATATGCAGAAAAGATTGCAAAATCCCAGCTTCAGATGGCTTTGCTTCATTAATGGCATGAGCAGCCATAATTATCGGGCTGTTGTTTCCAACAACGAGCTCAGAAATACAGGGAAATGGCCACAATCTCTTGATTTATTGGGTTGGATCTTTGAAATGTCATCTCTGAGGCAACTTTTTTTCCAGGCAGCTCAAAAAATCTGTTCTCAAGTTTTTGGGGGAGAAAAATAAAAGTCACACCAGAAAAATCGAGCTATTTTTGTACTGCCATGAATGACAAATACATATCCAGAAACATTCAGCAAGTGGGTTATTTTTATATTTCCTTAATTTAATAAGGCTGAATAAGGTGAATAGGAATAAAGTGAGCCAAGAGATTATTTGTTACAATTGATATCTCTATGTGAATGGGATTTCGAGGTCCTAGAAAGTCCAATTTCAGGTTGACAGTGCTGTAATAATGTAGAATTCCTTCTGGGATGTTTGCTCTGAACCATTCTCTGTCCTGGAATACAACAGGCAGCCACTTCTCCTGTCAAAGGTGCAAATTAAATCCAGTGATATCCATCCACAATGCACCATTTTCATGATGAGTTTACCCAAGAAAAGGTCCTGAAAACTGGCAGAAAATAAATCTGCTCAGACATTTTTTGTGCTGAATATTCCTTACGTGCCACCCCAAAATCATAGAATCACAGAATCAATCAGGTTGGAAAAACCTTCTAAGGTCATCAAGTCCAACCATTAACCTCAGCTTTTAATATCAGAACCTGAAAACTCTTAAAACAATCCCAAAACACCAAACCAGGGACCTCTTGCAGTGGGGATCTCTGGTTCTGCAGAATTTCTTTGGCAGCTCCAGGAATTCTTTGATTTCCTGTAAATTCCGTTGCTTACAGGGTGTTTTCGGTGTCGAGGATTTGCATACATCTCCATATATAAATAAACCACTTATATAAAGAAACGAGGTTGGCAGGAGTGTATCAGCTGTTCTGGTCCGCCCAAAATGGTTGCTCATTTTTGCATGGATTTAAAAAAAAAAAAAAACCCAGCACTTCCATTTTTCCTGGAAAGTTGTGATTCCCCCAAATCCTCATGCTGGGAATCATCCCTCCTTGTGAGGCCTTTCAGGTTCTTTGCAAAGAACACAGGCAAAATATTTTGTCCCAGCTCCATTTTTTCATATATTTAATATTTCTATTGAAAGAAATTATTTTTATAATTTTTACTTTTCAGGTCCTGCTTGTAAAAAAAAAAGATGATTTTAATCTATTAAATGGTTTAAAAATTAATTATATCAAATACATAAAGTATCATAGGATGGATTTCCCTGTCCCTACCACAAAAAGTTCCTCAAAGGGATTTCTCTGTCCCCACCACCCTAAAAGTTCCTCAAATATTCTGCTTTGCCTATGAATTGGAATCTCTACATTTTACAAATATTCCTTTGCACAGAAGAAATTTTTACCTTTTCAATCAAAGCAATTTCAAGGTAGAAGTAAGAGGAAATCTCACCTTTGCATTGTGTTGTGAATCCATAAAAATCACTTTTCTTATCCTTTAATTTCATTTTCCACTGGCTGGAAAAAAACCAAAAGTTAAGAGGAAAGATTCTTGCACCCCAAAATCCTTAAAAATATCCTTTAAAATACACAAGTAGACCAACAAACCAAAGAAATCAACGTGATTTTGGGGTCTAGAAATTATCAATTACAGGCAAAATTTAGTCAAGCAGAAACAAAAGCAAGCAGGAGGATATCATTGCCCCAACTTAATTGCTTAAATTCCTTAAATTTCTGGAGTGAAAGGAAGCTAATTAGATATTGATTTAAATAAATGCAGCCTCCTGGTGGCTAAGCACTGGTTATTAAGGGTTCTTGTATAAATTAAAGGCTACAAGGAAAAAAACTAAATATTTTTGTAGCCCTGGTTCTAAGAAAGGCTAAAATCAAAGTCTCATTCAGCCAGAAGTTGCATTATTTAGAAAGCTGCTCCTGTCATTGCAACAAGACCCTCATGGAATTCAGAGGGAAAGAACTGGCTGAAAACATGGAGCCAAGGGTTGAAAACATCCAGGCTGGAGCCTAATTATCAGTTACAGGTTTTCATAGCGTCAAGTGCACCAAATTTAAGAATTTACACTTCCCTGAAACGGCGGCAACAAAATTAAAGAGTGAAGTGCAATTTCCTGGGAATGAGAGGAAAGATCCTGTATTTCTGTTGGCTGAAAATTGGGAATGCCACTGGCAGAAGGGTCCAGCTCCCACCCATCCCTGGCACAGGGACCATGAGCATTCTCTCAGCCTCAGGGCTGAGGGGTGAAGTTGTTATTTAGAGCAATGAGGAGGGACTAGGAATGTTAATCTGAAATTCAGAGCAGCCTTTGGATTGACTTGCAGCAGTCATTCCTGGTGCTCTTCCCTGATTAAAGGCTCCCCACAGGCCTTAGCCAATGTTTTGGTCCTTGCTGACACCGCTCTGTGAACTACAACTCATTAAATTAGACGGGAGTTTGGGGGAGATTAATTACCTTGGGAGGTGCTTGACATTCCCCATCTGGAGCAGAGCTCCGGCTGCTGCCTGGGGGAGAGGAACCATTCCATCCAGGGAAAGGCACCTCATTCCCAGGTTTAGCTGCTCCCACAAGGAGTAAATGATGGCCCTGGATTGCATCCTGTGCACGCCCCAGAAGGACAGGGGGATGAAGCATTTCATCCATGGAAAACCCACTTCATTCCCCGAACACATCATTCCCAGATTTACTTGTTCCCACAAGAGTTAAATGATGCTCCTGGATTGCATCCTGTGCACCAAAGTTTCTCTGAAGGACAGGGGGATGGATGAGCCAGTCCATCCATGGAAAGGCACTGCATTCCTGAACAAAACATTCCCAGAGTTAGTTTCTTCCACAAGGGCTAAATGACGCTCCTGGATTGGATCCTGTGCAATCCCCTGAAGGACAGGGAGATGAACCATTCCATCCATGGAAAGGCACTTAGTTCCCTGAACACCTCATTCCCAGATTTACCTGTTCCCACAAGGCCTAAATGATGCTCCTGGATTGGATCCTGTGCAATCCCCTGAAGGACAGGGGGATGAACCATTCCACTCATGGAAAACCATTTCCAGAACACATCATTCCCAGATTCAGCTTTTCCTGTAAGGGCTAAAGGATGCTCCTGGATTGCATCCCATGCACCCCCAAGGTTCACTGGAGAGGGGATGAACCAGTCCATCCATGGAAAGACACTTCATTCCCTGAACACATCATTCCCAGATTTATCTGCTCCCACAAGGGGAACAGGTGGGATCTGGAGGACATGAGGATGAACCATTCCACCCATGGAAAACCATTTCCAGAAGACATCATTCCCAGATTTACCTGTTCCCACAAGGGCTAAATAGTGCTCCAGGATTGCATCCTGTGCACCCTGATTTCACTGAAGGACAGAGGGATTTCCATTCATGGAAAACCATTTCCAGAACACATCATTCCCAGATTTACCTGTTTCCACAAGGGGAAAATGGTGTTCCAGGGCTGCATCCCATGCACCCCCAAATTTCACTGAAGGACAGGGAATGGCAGGATGGCCATGACATGGATCTGTGGCAGCATCTGAGGAGCATTTGAACTCTATTTTTTCTTCCCCCTATGTTAAAAGTAAATCCTCAAAATCCCATTTAAATGATCTAAAACTCCCTACAAACACCTGGGATCTACAGCCAGGAATTCCTTGTTGATGTGATCAACGAGCATCACATTAACACTGTGAAATCAGAAAATATAAAATACAGGATAAAGGATTGATCCTTTTTATCTGTAATCTTCAAAAGAACAAATAAAAAAAATTAAAAAAAGAAACCCACAGAGATAATATTATTCTATGGTCTAGCCAACGTGTTAATTTTTTAACCTGATTATACTCACATTTCTCATTAGAAGAACAATTGGATTTTCTCCTGGTGGATTTTTCCAGAATCAGATATTTTAGGGCCATCAGAAATATTGTGAACATTTCTCCTGTGCCACAGATTGGGATTTTATTTCTTGGTGCCTTCATCTAACCCAATAACTTGTGCTGAAATTAGATCAGGCATTTTAGGAAGAGATTCAATCTTATTTTAAGGCTCCTCATATCTGATGCTGCATGAACCACATCCATTAATAATCTGTTCCAGTGCTTAATTACCCTTGTTAAGAATACAATTAAGAAATTGTCTGCTTTTTGTTTGACCTTTTTCTGTGTTCAATTTTCCTTCCAAATCTATCAAAATTTTCTGATAATGTTTCTCACAGATTCTCTCAAAAATAGCCCTGCTCATACATAAATCTATTTAAAATACAAGCTCTCCTCTTCCTTGTTTAGAGTAAAAGTGGCTTATGTAGGTTAAAAAAAATTTTAAAAGGAAGAACAGAAAGGACAAAGAAACATAAAATAAATTATTTTTAAAAGTGGGTGATTTATTAAAAAGAAACTGAGTGGCTCATCTTGCACCATGGCTATTTTTAGACAAAAGTTCAGCATTTAAGGTTCAAATCCAAGGTGTTTGCTGATGCCCAGAATTTATTGTTGCAGCTCAACTGCTAAATCCATCATCCCTTGGATGTGACGCTCTCCATGGAAATATGGGTAGGAATAAAGGGGTTGGAGCATGTGCTGGGAAGGGATTGGAGCTGGGAAGGGGCACCGGGACAGGCTGAGGGAGCTGGGAAGGGGCTCAGCCTGGAGAAAAGGGGGATCAGGGGGGACCTTGTGGCTCTGCACAGCTCCTGCCAGGAGGGGACAGCCGGGGGGATTTGGGATCTTATCCCAGGGGACAGGGACAGGAGGAGAGGGAACGGCTTCAGGCTGGGCCAGGAAAGGCTCAGGGTGGAATCAGCAGGAATTTCCCCATGGAAAGGGTGAATAAACTTTGGAAGGGGCTGCCCAGGGAGGTTTGGAGTGCCCATCCTTGGAGGTGTCCAAGGAAGGGCTGGAGGTGGCACTCAGAGCTCTGGGCTGGGGACAGGGTGAGCATCGGGCACTTGATGACCTTGGAGGGCTTTTCCAACCTCAGTGGTTCTGGGGTTCTCTGATCCCAAAAGAGCCCGTGGGGCCATCCACAGCTCTCTGGGATCCCTCCAGCTCCCCTTACAGCCAAGAGCAGAGCCCTGAGGAATCGCTGTTGATCCAGGGCTCCTGCCAGAGCTGTGGCATTATTTGGGATTATTGACCCCTCCCCACACTCACATTTACTCCAGCGTGGATAAACACACACAAAAAACCCAAAGCCTTTCTGACACCACACGGGTGGCAGCCAGAGCACACTTTTTCGTGTGTATTTGTATCCCCCTGACTCCCACACAGAGTTTCCATGGGAAAACTGCAGAATGCCTCCATGCAGAAATTTTTAGTGCAGCTCCCAAACCTATCATCTCCCAAAAAATGTCCTTTTATAGCCTTGTCAATCAGTGTATAATTAGCTGGATTTACATGCAGAACAGATGGGAATTTTGGAAATGTAGCTTTTACTAAATGCATGTGAGGAGTTAAAAAAA
>VXBC01011379.1:99376-146202 GCA_013399945.1 Ploceus nigricollis
AATGAGGGGAAAACTAATCCTTCATGGCCTCAGCTTTTGCTGAATTGTCCAGTGCAATTTGGGAAGTCAGAGAACAAAGTTTGGCTTTGCTTGTCACTCCCATGTCTAAAAAAGCTCTTATGTTTAAAACAATATCAGCGACTTCAGGGCACTCAGAAAATCACAATTCCTGACAAAAGTTTCAGTTTGGTTGGCACAAACCTATTAACTGTGCTGAAAAGAGTGACAGTAATTGCAACTGGCTAAGGGTTGATAAGAAAACTCGGGCTGCTAATTTGAAAGAAAATTTACAGACTGGCAAAGCCGTGTCAGACAAGGGAACCAAAGATAGCTGCACTTGGTGGGTTTTAATTCAAGGCAAAAAAAGGAATGAATTCATAATATTTGTACTCTAACAAGAGACTTTTTCAGTGATAACTTTATCACCTTTTGTATCTCAGTCCATCAAAGTCTGCTCACAGAAAAATGACCTTTGCCACTGACTAAACCTGACCCTTCTTCCTCTTGTTATAAAATAAACATAAATAGAGGACAGCAGATCTGACCTAGTAACACTGGCAGAGATTTTGTGCTGTAGGCCCTGAAGCCGTGGCTCATAAAAGAATTGAGGTTTGTGATTCAAGAGAGAGAACAACTGAACTCTGCAAACAGAAAATAAAACTCTCCTCCTTGGCCTCAGGGGGCTCAAGCAGGAGAAGGCACCAAGTGCCCCCTCCCACCAGGGCTGGCAGAGCTTCACTGCTCAAATTAACCAAAAATAAATAAAATCTCAAGTCTATAAAGCTGCATTTTCCTTTAGGTGAGGTTTTGGATCACCCTGGAATGGGATGTCCTTTCTCAGCGTCTCCATGTCCACACAGTCTCCCCCATCATCACCATCCCACTCCTTTTCTCTTGTGCCCAAGCTCAAGGTGCCACCAGCACCTTCTCCTGCAGCTGAAAAACTTCCTGAGGGCAGGGAAGGCTCCAGTGTGGACTCCCCTGGTTTGTAGGATTGAATTAAAGCATCTGTGGCTCCTCTGTAATGGGATCATCATTGTTCTTTTATCTGAGTTTCAAAGCAGCACAGCAGAGTGACCTTTCCTCAAATATTTCCCTCTGATTCTTTCTGATCTGCATTTTTTTGTTAGAGGAAGAACTAAAAGATACAGCAGAAATCCCTGGATGTGGCAGGGGTTTATAGGTCCCTGAAAGTGTCCAAGGCCAGGTGGAACAGGGCTTGGAGTACCCTGGGACAGTGGAAGGTGTCCCTGCCATGACAGGGGTGGCACTGGATGAGCTTTAAGTTCCCTTCCAACCCAAACAATTCTGGGATTCTAGTCCCTGTAGGTGACCACAGCACAGGACAGCTGCAGCTCCTATAAAATCTTCTGGAAATTTCTAGGAGTTATCTCTCCCATGAATATGAAACACAGCCTCTGCTTATCCTTGACCAGACACCACTCTGCATTTTAATGCTCCCGAAGCGTTCGGTGGCTTGCAGAGAAGAGCACTTTTGTAATAAGGTTTGATAAAACATCACCCTTGGGAGAGCTCGTACATAAACACCTCCAAAGAGTTATGCAAGCCCAGCATGCAGCTCTCATGACAACACATCCATCCAGCATCCAACCTAGGGCTTAAAGAGGTTCCACCTCTGCATAGCAATGAGCTTTTCCTCGGAGTAATCCTCGTTCTCAACCAGGAATGCAAAGGGGAGCACAGAAGGGCCCCTCCTTCCCCTAAATCTTGACTGAAATTATTGTTTTCAGGGTGAGGATTAAAGCCAAGACTTTTGCCAGCAATAGAAAAGACGTTGTTTGCACAAGGATCACCTCCCCCAAAAGCCAGCTCGGTGTCATCTCAGATTTTTATGATGCCAGCTGACAGCCAGGGTTTCTAAGGAAACACCGATATTGGGGGAGCTGCAAGGAGAGAAAGAAAAGGACAGAACCTAAAAATAAGTGTCACACGCCCCTTCCAGACATGAAAAGCACCTGATAAAGAAATTGTAAACGTCTTGGGACGGTAACATTTCTGAGACACCCACAAGGCTCCACCCAAGCAGGATCATCTTGCACCAAACAATATTTCGCTCAGAGGGAGTTCTGCTTTTGAAATCAACTTCTTTTAAATATATTTAAATATGCTGACTGCATTATTTCTGAAATTATCTAGAATAAATGGGATCATTTTCGTTTTGTGCCACTGCAGCTCCCATTAGGACTCGAAGTTTTAAGTGGAGCATGAATAGGAATTTCCCTGATTTTGAGTATCCATGGTTTTCATGCTGGAAGTATAAGCTGGTTTTCTTTAATTAAACTGGAATGGGTTTGGGGAGAGAAAAGAATACCCCTCTCCTGGAGCACTGACAGGCCATGCTGGAGTCAGACATCCAGAGCACTCCCTGGATCCCTGGAAGTTCTCAAAAAAATGGCATTGCAGCACAGCAAGGTCAGCACTTTTTAGGTCAAGCTGTGGAAGCAAAATATCCTCAGAATATTTTTGGAATGGCCAAACCCTCTAATTTTTCAAAATGTCATTGTTTGTCCAATTAACCCAGGAAATCTCCTCTCAGAGGGGGATGATCAGAGAGATTTCTTCATCTCTGCTGAAATGAGAGCTGTGCTCTAAAAAGGGGCTCCAGCCGGGTCTGTAACAACACCAAAGACAAATTCCTGCTGAAATGACTTTGACACAAAGCTCACTAGAAGCACTTAAGTATTTCACCATCTCTCCCAATTATGTGGGCAACCACAACCAGTGCACAGTTACGAGATGATTTCACTGAATGTGACTACTGGGCTTTAGGCTATGGATAAATATTCAAGGTTTTACTCCCAGACAGTCACTAATGAACTCCATGTACACATCAGGAGAGAAATATTTGTAGAACTGAAGTCAGAATGTTTCAGTGGGTTTTTAGAAATAGCAGCCGGACAGTTTTTGGGGGTGTAACTTTGATGTTTTGTGCTGTTTGTGTTTAGATTGAGATGTAGAGGACATTGGTCTTTAACCCTTCATTCTGAGCACCATGATTTACCCTGAAAACTCTCTCTGCATCAGGGTTCCAGTAGTTTTTGTGCTGGTATTTCAGGCTTCCCAGAGAAGCTGTGCCTGCCCCTGGATCCCTGGAAGTGTCCAACGCTAGGTTGGATGGGGCTTGGAGCAACCTGAGGAAGTGGAAGGTGTCCCTGCCAGGGCAGGGGTGGGATGGGATGAACTTTAAGGTCCCTTCCAACACAAAACATTCTGTGAAATCAGAGAGGAACAGCCTGGGAAATCACCAAATGTTATTCTCAGAGGAGTACAGGGATCTACCCCAAGGAGAGAAGCAAATCTGAGCTGCTGTAGGGAGGAGAGTGGTGGCTCCTTTTCCCAGAGCCAGCCTGCCAGCCTTCCTTCCTTCCCAGATTCCTCTCCAGACTTTATCCAGGCTCTTCCACCAGGCTGTAAGAGCATTCTAACACATGGAAACTCATTTGTAAGTGCTCCCATGGATCGTGTGCAATGAAAGGACTCATCTGCTGTCTGAGGCAGGTTAAAGCTTTACAAATCCGAGCAGACATTACCTTGGCTCCCTCTGCTCCAGTCTGGAACAGCTTCAGCTGGAGCCCAGGAGATGGGTTTCAATTAGCAGCACACACTCAGCTGAAATGGAAAGCAGGATAAAAAAGGCCCCCTTGCTTTTTGTCTCTCTCATTACAGCCAGAACCACACATTCGTGCCGTTCCCAAGTATGATCTTTTCCAGGTTTGATTCATGATGATAAAGCAACAGAAAATAAATCTTCATGCCTGATTTAGCAAGTGGGCAGGACAGCCCCCAGCCTGACTAACCACCCTGAACTTTGAAATGCTGGATTTCCATCACCATTCCCCTCCTTCCAGGCTGCTGAGGCTGCAGAAGGGGAGAACCTCCAGTCCACCCCATCACAGAACGCTCCAAAGGTTGAGGAGATGGAGTGGTTGCCATTTGAGATGTGATTATGGTGGATTAAACTCTTCATTTTTGTGACAAAATCTTTATAAGGGCAGGAAACAACTCTGGGGAAGTTTAGGAATATCTGCAATTGCTTAGGGATTCCTGGCGAATAAAAAGGGAAGGAGAAAACATGAGAGGATAAAAAAGAGGAAAAATTCCACTCATGTTATGAAGCACTCACCTGATTTCCAAACCTTCTCCAGGACACTCCTTCCAGGGACACTTTGGGACCTTGGACAGCGAACAGGAGAAGTTCCACAGCAGTTCATGTCAATTCCTCTTGGTTCCAGTGGCACCAAGGGATGTCCTTCAGCTTCTCATGGTGCTCCTCATTCATAGAATCAGTAGCTCTAAGATCATCAATTCCAATCACTAATCATGGGACTCTTCATTAGGAACCCAGAATTCCTTTAAAATTAAAATACAGTAGACCAATAAACATGAAACCTTGTCCTAATTTCTGAATAACCGAATTTTTGTAATTGATGTACATATTTCACTTTAAATTCTAAATAATGGGAAACATCTTTAGAATGGTAACTGGGAAATTTTAGAATTAGAATTCACATTCTCTTCTCTCATTTTCCTGGTAAATTTTTGCATATCTCCTGGTCTCTAAAAACCCCTTCCATGTTTCTCCACACAAAATAAGAAATATGACTCCTTTTATCTCTGAGCACATTTCCCAGAGGAGCAGTTTCAGCTCCAGCCTCAGCTTGCTGGCCACAGTGCCTGCAAATTGATTTATTCCTCATAATGGTCAAACTTTTTGTCATCCAAATGCTGGGAAACGCCGTAATTCAATCTTTGCATGTCCTTTAACTTTCTTTTATCTCTCTGGCTGCTTTAACAACTGCTAAAATGTTCAAGGCAAGCTTTTATGTATTTATGAAGCAGCCAAAAGCAAGGCAAGAGATTAGAAGGAAGCTGGATGTGTTACTTAAAGCAGCAGATATGCAAAACAATATTTTCATTTGAGTTTTTCAGCCCAGATTGAAGATTAACAATGAGGCAGCAACAGAATCCCTCAAAATATCACTAAAAAAACCCCTTTGGTTAAAACTGTGGTCCAACTAAAGGCTTTAAAACCCCAAAGAGTCAGTGTTTATTTCTCTTTTTTCTGTCTAATAAGTTGAATTTGGGAGTTTTTTTGTCCTTATACAAATGTATTGGATGTAACAAATACATCAGTTTCTTGCCCATCTGTGCTGCAGATTTCCAAATAAATGCACAGGGACAGACATCCCTGACCTGTACATGCTCAACAAAATCCCTCTTTTTAACTGTAAAATGTTACTAAGCATTTGTTCATGTTTTATGGAACACACCAACTTCTCTTGCACTTTTTTCTATTCCCAGTTCTCCTCACTTATATTTATTTAATGTTCTGCTCTCCACTTGTGGCTTCGTTTCTTCCCCTGAAAATCATATTCAGCAAAACCTGCTTTTCTTGAAGCTTTGTCATTATTTCCTGTATTTTAAGATCATTAACTGACTTCTCCACTTTGATACTGACTTTTAGACCTCAAGTTTTAACCTGTCATTCCCCTGCCCCATATCTGGTTTTATGGGGGTTTTTTTGGTTTTGTTTTTGTGGTTTTTTTTTTTTTTTTTTTGGTTGGTTCGTTTTTTTAGGGTTTTTTTGTTATGTTGTCATGGAAAAACATTTTTTACTGAGATTTAAGGAAGGAATGGATTTGGTATTGCTGGCTTGAATAAAATACAAATTCCTATTTCTGTTTTAATTTAGTATAGTTTTACTGCCTGGACCAGCTATTGGAATACCGATATTTTCCACACACAAGTAATTATAATTTAATACACAGACTTTACTAAGCAAGATCCACTCCCAAAGAATCCAAGTATAATTTCTCTTGTTTATTTCCTTCTGAGAAATATCAAATTACCAAAAAGACCATCTGGACTGATTCCGAGGTTTTATTATTTAATTATGCTTTAGTTACAGGGATAGAGGTTTCAGAAGCACTTCAGGACAAATTATATTTCATAAATTACTTCCCTGAATAGGGACTTTCAGTCTGGGTTTGAGACAGGGCCTAACTTAAGGGTATAAGCTCAGTTTTGATTCATTCAGTAGCACATCTGTGAGAGGAATATTAGAGCAGCCTTAAAGCATCTAAGTGTTCCAGGGCAGAGATGTTTATTAGGGATTTCATAGCCCATCCTTCAAACCAGACCTTAACCAAATTCCCCAAGCTGACAGAAACAATAAAGTTCCAGGGATTCTTACTGAAACACTTTAATATCTAAAGATGAGCCTACCTCTCCTTTCTAAGATCATTTCAGTAAATTAGTATTGAGTTATACAACCTAATGAGGGAAATTAATTTCCTAAAATTACCTTCCGTGAGTGAAAACAGGCATAAGGAATATAATCAGATTTTTTTTTTTTTGCAGAGGAAAGAGAACCACAGTGAACGGAACAAACTGGGATGTCTGGGATGGAAAAGCACTTCATTTTCCTTCCAAAACAATTTTACATAATAATTCTATTTTTATCCTCCCACTGACTTCTATCCAATCTCTCTTCACTTCAAAAAGATCTGATGATTGCAGAGATAAAGCTTTTTAGTTTCTTAGGTATCAATTCCATACAACCAACAATAAATCTAAATATTGCCTATTTATGATTTCTTCCAGGATCTTTGAATTTCCTCAGAAATATTTCTTCAGATAGGAACTTTCGATATAAATAAAGTGGGACAGATTTTACTCCTTCTGTATTATTAACAACTCTTCCAAAAGTGCAGTTTTCTGGTTTTATTTTAGAAGGCATCTCCAAATCCAGGCTTATGCATTAATATTAACAGCCAGAATATGACCCCGTTGCATTCAATTCCTGAAGCATCCTTCTATGAATTCATGAAAAGAGAGTTTATGGTTTTGAGAGAAAAGAGACAGTTTGAAATAAAAAAATAAAAAAAAAAAAGGCAACACAATGACAACAACAACCCCCCAAAATCCAAATTAAGCAACCCAAAAACCCAGCGGAATGTCTTTCCCACTGGACAAGTCTGTCCGACAAATTCTTTCCCAACAAAGAATGGGAAGTTCTGCAGGATGGATGCCATGCTGGGCATCCCTCTGTGGAGATGGATCAGCTCAGCTTCTCTGGACTCTCCTCTGCCCCAAAGGACATCCCAGATTTCTCAGGTCATCATGGAATCACCTTCCATAGACCAAGATGTTCCAAACCTCATCCAGCCTGGGATGGGGCAGGGATGGGACAGCCACCGCTTCTCTGGGCACCCTGTGCCAGGCTCCCACCATCCTCACAGGGATGAATTCCCTCCCAGTATCCCATCTGAACCTCCTCTCTGTCAGCGTGAGGCCATTCCCTGTGTCCTGCATTCCAGGCCTCTGTAAATCACTTGCAGCAGGTCCCACAAAGCTCCCGGGAGGGTGGAGAGGACCACAGGCTCCCAGCATTCCTGGAAGGACAAGGCAGTCCTGGTACCATGTTCCGTCGGTTTTAGCAGCTCATGAAAGGCCTCAGGCAGTGCAATTCCTGCTCCTTCCTGGGGAAGCCTGCCAGCTGTATTTCCAGGCCAACTATTGCTTCCACAAAGCACTCTAAATCTGTCAGCAAGCACAAGTGTGAAGTGCAGAATAAAAACACCGTGAGGATTGTGAGCCACTTGTTACAAGAGGAGTTTCTTCTTGCAGAGGGAGCAGTGAGAGTTGGCTTCCCAACAGCAGCACCGCTGCCAAACTCAGGTGTTAAATGCTATTAACACACACCACTATGTTTGTACTCTTTTTTTTTTTTAATTGGAAAATAGATGTTTATTCTCTGACACATCTGTGGGATAAACGCTTTGCGAGCCACTGTGGGAATCCAGGAAGGTTCCAAGGATTTCTCCCTGGGAGTATGAGCAAAGGGAGATAATGCATTTTATCTACAGGAGTTGCAGCATCTCACTGGATGTGGATGTATTTTCATAAAATAAAAGGAAATTAATGAAAGAGTTGCAATGATTTTCTCAAATGCACAAATCCCCACATCTTCTCACATCTTTGACATTATTGCTGGGTATGGAATTATGGAATTATTTAGGCTGGAAAAGTCCTCCAGGATCATCAAGTCCAACCTGTGACTGATCCCAGAGCACTGAGTGCCACGTCCAGGCATTCCTTGGACACCTCCAGGGATGGAGACTTCAACCCCCCTTCCAATGCCTGACCACCCTTTCCATGAATAAATTCTTCCTGATCTCCAGCCTGAACCTCCCCTGGCACAGCCTGGGGCCATCTTCTCTTATTTTGCCAATACTGAGTTGTTTTGCTGAAAGGTAGGAAAGCTTCTTCATTTGGATTCTTCGTGTGACGAATCTCCCAAGTCAAAGCTTCTCATCCAAGGTGATTTCTTCTCCTCAGACCTGTGATTAAAGGCTGTGTGATGTCACCTCAGTCCCCCAGAGCTGCTCAACCACTGCATGTGCTTTGACTGGGCTGGGTTCCCTGGGAGAGATTGATTTCCATCTGAAGCTTCCAGGTTTAACTCTCCTACAAAACCAGCCCTGACCCAGGCTGAAAGCTCTCACAGACTGTCAATATTCTCAGTATTCCCCACGTTTTGGCTCCAGGCTCAGTCTCAGGGCTGGGTGCTCACCCCCATTGGCTGGAGAGCTGTAATTGCCAAAGATTTGCTTGGAGATTCTTCTGGAACCTCCTGTTTCATGGGGTGCAACTTGGGAAGATGTTGTGTGGGAAAAGGAGACAAGATTTTAAAATCAGCTAAAAAAAACGACAGGATTGATGGTGACTGTCAAGCTAATTATGGAATGAATCATGTCTGGCTCTGCAGTTATTAGTCAAAGTAATTCATTATTTGCTTAAAAATAACATTAAAATTTAACCAATAAAACCATTTATTGATGGTTGGTCTGACTTTTTTTTTTCCTTTCCCTTGTCTAAATGTCATCCCGGTTAAGAAAACGTGAAAGAAAAAGTCATTAAATCATCTTAGTCATAAAACATCCATCTTTCATCATTTAAATAAATAGAAAAGTGAGACATGATCTGACAGAGATTTAGGCTTATCAGTTATGCAATGAAATATTAGAGGCTTTCTGCAAGGGACTCACAATTAAATAAAACATTATTTTTACTAAAATTTTGTCATTATTTAAGGTAAATAACATAAATAAAGGTAAATAAATATCTGGAAATGTGAACTCTCCCCATGTTTTTTCCATTTCCATATCTCAGCCTTCATCCCAGTAATGATTTCTACCCAGACAAAAGTTCCTGGATTTTTTTCCTGTTGAACTGCCTTAGTTGTTTGGTAATTTCTGCCTTTCCTGAAGAACTGAGCAGGATTCCAGGGCATCTGGCATGGGATACAGGAGAGTGACCTCATCCTCACACCCTATCCCCCAAAACTTGCACCTATTCCTTTGTCTCACCTTGGCTTCTCCTCAGCAAATCTGCCAGGAGTCCTGGACAAAACATCTGGATCTGGAGTAGGGTAGAGAAAATAACAGAAGGGGAAGCCAGAAAAACAATGGGAAAGGCAATCAGAAAGTTTGGCATTCCTTCCGACCTGGATCCGTCGGGATTTGTGGTGCAGTATTGATTATGGCAGTGTCCTGAAACACAAGGTTAGGAAGACAAACAGATTTTTTTCTCCAAAGTTGAACTGGGAAAATAAACCAGAAGAGAAGGAAAAGGAGGAAAAAAGCCAGGCAGATGCATGGTAGCCCAAAAGATTCCAGCTGCAGGGCTGGATCTCGGTGTGGCTGGATGGATTTTGGCTCGGTTTTCACTCGTCTGTCCGACGCCTTTACTCAGGAACGAGCGGAGCTCTTCGATTGCTCCTCAGAAAATAAATAAGCTCTGCCTCCAAATGAGTTAAATGGCTCGAAAACTGAGCTCCTCAGATTTTATTAGGGATTGAACAGCTCCAGGTGTTCCTAAGCCAAAATCAATGGGAAGATTAGCTGCAGGAGTCTGCCAAGAGATTACGGACAAGGCGGGCATCAAACGGGGGCTGATGGATCCAGAGCCTGAGCACTGTCCCTTGGGATGGGAATGAGCTGCTCAGAAGCTGATTCCCACCTTCCACCCAGCTGGAATTCCACACCGAGCACCACCAATCATCCACGGCACAGGGCTGGAATGAGATGAGCTTTAAGGTCTCTTCAAACCCAAATTTTTCCATGGTTCTGTAGGAGAAATTCATTAATCTAAAGCTTTTGCATTAGAGATCCCTTTGTCACACTCCAGATCATTTAAACCTGATAAATTTCCCAAGAACATCATAAAATCTTATCATAAATCCCAGAATGGTTTGGGTTTGAAGGAACTTAAAGCCCACCCAGTTCCACCCCTGCCATGGGACCCTCCATAGACCAGGCTGGCCTCGAACACTTTCAGCAATATTTCCAAAAATACAATTACTGACAAATGTAATTCCTGACTAATATAAAATCCATTGAGGAATACCTTTACCAAGGCTGCATTTTCACTCTTGCTGTAGCTTTGGGCATGAGCAAACCTGCAGCCTCTGCACCTCTGTCTCCCTAAGGGGATTTTTGTGCACCTCCACTGAAATACTTCTACAATTCCTACATGAAATTCAATTACAATTCTCACGGATGGGAGAAGTTACAGCCTGTCATTCCATGTGATTTAATATTGATATTTTTCCTTCACTTGCGTGTCAGTCAATGCCCCACATTAGGATGCAAAACTCCCTGAGCATTTTTAGCTATGTAACAGCTTTTTGATGTATTTTTCAGCACTTTACAAGTCTCGTATTTTCAGATGAAATTGAATTTTTGCCTGTTTTTAATGATCTCATTAATGGCTTGTCAGGTATCTGTGTTTCCAGCAGCAGTTTTGCACCTCTCCAGTCCCATCATCCCAGACACTTCCTGTTGATATTGTTTTGTGAAGGCTAATGAGGCTTCACTTCGGAGCAGGAACGATGTGATTCCACACAAACTGAGAAGAGGTTGATCTGACAGATTTGGATGCAGCAGGAAGATGCTGAAAATACTTATTTGTAAATGTGTCTGAACTTGTGAAAGGTGTTAAAGCTTCTGTGCTGGCTTTTCCCTCTCTTTCAGGGTCACCTCAGCCAGGATCACCTGGACCTCAGCCTCTCCAGCAGAGATTAAATTCAAATATTCATATGGCAACAATTAAACTCAAGGAATTAAAAACATCATTTTAAAGCTAGTTCCACGTGAAAATTAATCTTTAAAACTTAATATAAATTTTGACTTAATATAAAGAAAAATTGTCAGTCTGTTCTGTTATTTCTCTTCATAATTAGACACACTTAAAATAAAATATAAGAAATTCATTAATCATTTCTTCATACTTATAAAGCATTTCTCTGCTCGTTAAATGTAACAGAACTGCACCTTTGTTTTATCTTTGCCAGGAGCTACTTCACACAAGGAATTTCTAAGATGATTTCAAAAAATACTTTGCATTAGATAAAAGGAAATACATAGAGAAGCCAAACTTCTTACTGGCAGTGAAATTAGCTTGTGCTTATAGTAACCATTAACATTACTGTAAAGAATTCCAGGTAAAGTTAAGGTTTCAAATTAAATTTCGGAGATGGCACAGCCAGACCTGTGTGAGGCACCTGGATGAGTATCCTTGCATTATCCATAGGTTATTTCACCAATTTCACCTCGTGATCAGTCTATGATCAGACTATAATTTAATCATGATTCAAAGATACAACATTTGAAAAAACCCTCAAATTTCTTCTTACAATAGCGGACTCCAAAAAAAAAAGCAATTTGGAGCTGCTTCATCTGTGGGCACTCACAGTGTCCCTGCTTTTATCAAATATCTGGGATGTGAAATTTTGTGACAAGAATCCTCCACTGTGGGGGGTGTAAGAGTGAAGCATCTCCACAGTAATATTCCAAGAAAGGATTTCTGTTCACCCATCAAACATCTGAGAACTCCCCAAATTAACTCCACAAAGCAATGTGCCCTATCAGGGCTCTGCTTTGTTTTCAGCATTTAAAACAATGTCCCAAGGTTTTCTTTGAAGGATTCACACTTCCAAAGGGAGCAGCTCTGCTCTGGTGTCTCACCCACTCCTGTTTTCCCCAAATTCCCACAGACATCAAAGGCAAGGTGGCTTTGTTCAGAATGGAGGTGTTTTCACAGGGTTAAAGAGAGATAACAAACTCCTCCATGTGCTGATCTTCTCTAAAGATTTCATCCACTCTGAAGATAACAAACACTTAAAAAAGGAAGGAATAACAAGATGGAAAAGGAACATTCAGCACCGTTCTTCGATGGCTTCTCCGAAACATAATGGTGGCCACATCTCCACAGATCCATATGGAAGTTCAAACATCACAATCCTAAAAATCGGAGCCTGACATGGCTCCTTCTCCAACACAGCTCCATCCTTCATGCAGCTTCATCCCTGTCACATGTCCATTGTTGTCACTGACTGCTTCATCCCTGACTCAGCTCCATCCCTGTCACAGCCCCATCCCTGTCCCTGCTCCATTCCTGTCCCTGCCCCATCCCTGCTGGCTGAGGGTTGTTTTCCCCTCTCCAAGGCCCTCACTCTGCTGCAGTGCCCTACTTTCCTCTTCTGCCGTGCTAAAGTTTAGGTAAAAAAACCCACCCAGCAAAAACCTCCAAGTGCCTCAACAACAAACCCATGAACAAAGAAGCAAGTGACTACTTTTTAACACGGGATTGAATGTTCTTAAGCAGTTCTGGAAAATAAATAAGACTCAAATCCTGTAATTCATTCTTCTATATCTGAGGCAATACAATGTGCATTTTTTGTAGGTTGGCTGTTTGCTTCCAATAGCTTTGTAATAGTCTTATCCAAAAGATGAACTGCAAATGATTTTTCTTTTTTTCCTTGGTTTTGTTTTTTTTTTTTTTTTTTGGCATAAGGTTCTTTTCTCTCTTGGAAACAAAGATTTAAAGAACAGAGATTTTGTTTTAAGATCTACAGCAAATAGGCCTTAGGTTTTATTATTTACTTTTGAATATTAGAAGACTTTAAATAATCTGCCTGTGAAAGACAAATAAATTAAGTCTTCAGAACTGAGAGAACAGAGTTTTAATCATGTTTTCTGAGAGGAAAAGGATAAACTCTAAAATGTAGGTTATTACTGCTCTCTGAAATATCATTGCAGTTGCAGAGTGAGAAGATAGAATGATCTGAAAACTGTTTGAGCATTTGAAAAAAAAAGTTTAAAATATTCAAAGTACCAGAGAAACCGCAGGTTTGTAATAAACACAGCATGCTCTGGGGAGGAAGGATGATATAATTGCTGGGATGAGTCCCATTATTATAGAACATGGCCATAACAGGCAACAGAGGGAGCAAAACCAGTTTAACACAGATTATTTGGATTATACTGCTTTAATATACACCTATATACTGGTTTTATATATCGTCCTAAACTAGCAAGAAACTGTAGACCAAAAAACAGTTCATCTTTTGAATTCAAAATTCAATCCTGACTATCCAAGCAGTTGGTTTAACTCGGTGGTTATGGATATTGCTCTACCACGGGTCTAATTCCCACATCCCACATGGAGAACTTCACCAGTTTTAGTGGCTTTGCATCAGTGTAGGCCTAAAATCCACCCACAAAACAAGGCAGTGGGAACAGTTCCAATCACAGGACATCTGGATCATCTCTGCATAACAACATTTCCCACTGTCTTAGTGCTGACCAGCTCCACAGAGGTGCTTTTGGGGATGTCAGTGCTCCAGGATTCACTTCTGCTCTCCACTCTCACTCCTGTGCTTCCTCAGCCTGGCCAGGATTTAATGGGAGCTCTTATTGCAGCACCAGAGAACCCAATTATGCAAAATGAAGCTGTTGATAACTGGGCCATTCCTCCATGGGAAGCCTCGATTTTATGGACTGGAAATGGAGATGGAGCAATGGTAAAATCTTATTTACAGAGCAGATCCCTCCCTGGGCAGTTAGAGCAGCAGAGTCTTCCAAGAATATTTGCAAACTGATTATACCAAGGATTTATTAATTATTTCAAACAGAGAGCGCAGTATTCTGTCAAAATAATTTTTTGCTGTTGCATTGGGATGTCTTAAATCTTGACCATCATGGCTTTGCTTTAAAAATCATTTTTTCTCTTCAAATAACTGACAAAACGATTTGTGGATAGAACAGCCTGAGATAGCCAAGATTTCCACGCACTCAAGAGTTCAAAATTAGTTATCTTCTGTCCCCAAATTAGTTATCTTCTATCCCTACTTAACAAAACCTCCCTGAGTTTGCTATTAAGGAAAGATTTCAGGACAAAGTATCCAAAAATCCAAACACTTGTAATACTCTCAGTAGTGACCACAAAAGGAGATGTAAAAACTTGACAAATCCTACCTCAGAGGAATCCATCATGTTCCAGGAGAAACAATACCCAGTGATCAGAAAAGTTGTTTGACATTATTCTGTGAAGAAAAGGACATTTGTAAAGGGATTCATGGGAATTAGAACCAAAATCTGAAAAACAAATAGGATTTGATGATGAAGCTCCCATACAGAAGTTACAAAATGCTCCCCCAGCTTAAATCTGTTAGAATGCATTATATAAGGACATATAAAATCAGCTATAATCTGTATAAATACGGTGCCTGCAGCTTTGTTCATGAAGTAGGGACATGAGGAATTACATTTCTTCCTAGGGAAGTTCCCCAGCCAGGAATTTGCCTCCAAAATTGAAGACAAAATACGTGATAGGAGTACAGAAAGCAAGAAAATAAAGGCCAGAAGGATGATGAAGTGCTCAGAGTGCATCAGCACCCTGGCTCCTCTTTTACATATAAATATTGTAGCAAAAACAGATTTTAAGAGTTTTGGGAGAAGTTAAAAAAATAGATTTGCACATGAGCAAAGATGACTGATTTAATGACTGAGTATTTTTTAGCTGCACATGGGAGCTGTTGTTCCAGTGTGATCCTGGCAGGAGTCAGACCTGGAAGAATAAATGACAAAAATAAGATTTCAGAGATGTACCAGCTGTTAACAGCAGTAGAAACAAATCAACCTATAGCTAAAACAACTCAAAATAGAAAATCTGGCTGAGAAATTCATAGGACTAAATTCCATGCTCCATAAAATGGACTGGGAAAGGCATTATCAGCTGGTTTTTCAGCGGGTAAGATAGCCCTTATCACAAACGATGTGATATGGACAAGACTTACGTGTGGAAGCAGATATCAGAAACCTACCATGGAAACAGCAAGTGAAGCCTGAATATCAGAAAAGTTTTGATGAATGTCTCTTTTTACTGTTCCTCCATCTTTGCATTCAATTTCTGAATAAAAACATTTTGATTTCCACCAGCACAGACACCCTGCTGAACTTTACCTTGCAAGGAATCTCTGCGACTCGAACGTGTCCCAACATCCTTTTAGTACATTTCCACTTTCCCTGAAAACGCCGGGAACTGTTCCATTGATTCCGAGAGCGCTCGGATCAGCCCCGTGGGACTGGGAGATAAATGTGTTACACGTTCCAGGGTGAATCCTTAAAAAGAGGCTGCAGGAAGATGGATGCCTTCACAGCCATTGTTTCCACAGCACCAATAAAAAATGGGAAGGAGAAGGGATTTCGACTCCAGACAATCTATCCTTAAAAAAATCTCTGGGAAAGTGCTGCACTCTTCTTAATGGCATGTGTGGAAGAGGTTTTACAGTGACTTCTGTGAGCCAGAGAGAAGTTTGATAAGGGCATCCATGTTTACCCCTGAAAGAATTTCCTACCAAGGTTGTTGACATAGAAACAAAGAAAGAGAGAAGGATAAATAAGAGAAACCTGCAACTGCCTGTTCCAATGAGCACTTTGTTTGTCTCTGGTGACCAATGAGTAAACTTATGAGCTTTGTAAGAATGAATAAAAAGCATGCATGCCATGATAAAAACTGTTTGAAGCCTTCTGAAAATGGAGTGTGTTGCTTTGTATTGTCTCCATCTCAACTACAACAGGTGTGGATATTTCTTCCACTCAAGGAAGTGTGTACGGATCAGGGAGGTTGTGGCTGTCCCATCCCTGGAAGTGTCCAAGGCCAGCTTGGAGCATCCTGGTCTATGGAAGGTGTCCTTGCCCATGGCAGGGGTGGAACTGGATGGGTTTTAATGTCCCTTCCAACCCAAACCAGTCTGGAATTCTGGTTTTTTTAAGGCTTTTTCATCAAGGATTTGCTGCTGATCCCATCAGGCAGCACAAGGTGACTCAGAGCTGGCAGGTCACAAAGAAGTAGCAGAGCACAAATAGCAAGTGCTTATTTCAAATTAGTTCTGGTCAATATAAGGACTTAAAGATTTACCCAAGACAATTGTCAGATAATTTCAAATAATGGGGGTATCTGAGAAAACTGGTCTCTGCTGGTGGATGTTCTCTGAAATCACATTGATCCAATGACTTATGAATTATTTATTCAGCTGTGCCCTTAACCCGAAAAGTGGGAATTATTGATTTCACTTCATATATCATATCATGGAATCCAAATAAAGGGAAAAATACCATGAAAAAATGGCAGGAAAACAGCCCCTTAGCCTGTGTTTATCTGTCCTGTAACAGAGAAAGGTGGAGAGTTTGCAACAGCAAATTTAGGGAGTGATTCTGACTTTGGTGGCATCTGCAAAACACTGTTAAGAGGATTTTTGTTTAGATTTTGAATAGCAGAAAAATACTTTTTGATTCAGATTGAAAATAAAAATATTTGACTCTGATTTCAAACAGAACCACTGTTTTTAAACTAAAGCTTCAACATCCAAGGAGAACAATGAAATGTTTGTGTCACTGGATTAACAGGCACGGTCTGGGAAAAAACAATCAAACTTTAAAGAGAATTTCTGAGGAAGAGCTGCAAATGTTTGTTTGTTTTTAGCACTGGCGTCCACAGAGAACAGTAGAAAAGGAAGGGAAGAAACAACGATACCATAAGTTACAGTCCAAAAAAGTAATAAATATGAATTCCTTCTCATTAATAAATAATTACAAAGAAAACACTGTGGAGTGGTGGACACCACCTTTGTGAGGAGGTACAGAATGAGCCTTAAGCCCTTGGAATAAAACAGCCAGAGATTTCCCATGAGCTTCCTGGTCCATGAATCCTTCCCTGCTCATCCCTATCCAGATTTTTCAAATCTTCCTTGGACTCGGTGACAACGGGAAGCTCACGAGGCTCTGAAGTTGTGTCATTAAAAAAAAACGGATTGCAACGACAAAACTCGGCATCACTGTGCCCTGAATAGCTTCAGATCACAACAGTTTCCAAAAAAATTCTGGCTTAGAAACTGTATTCCCATGTCCCATGAAGGAAAATACTCACTTTTAGTTATGTGACTTCTTTTGACTCCAGTGAGAATCACAAAACCTGTGAGAAACACTTGGACTTTTTATTTTTCACGGCTTCATGCAGCAAAATTTGGGAATCACCACTCCGAAAGTCTCTCCAGCTGTTGGAAAATAAAGGAAAAAGATATTAAGGAAAAGCATTATTCAATGCTTTGGGGGTTTTTTTATCAAATATTTTCATTGTGTTGTAAATTAAGCCTCAAAGTACAGAAGGGAGGAGTCAGCTTTGAGGTCACCTTGCCAAAATTTGCTAAATTCCTCTTAAATTCAGTGTTTATTAAAAGATAGTTCATAACCTACAATAAAATACAGGGCTTAAAAATAAACCATTTGGGGCTGCATGGGATGTCACATCTATGGAATGGAACATCTCTTCCTACAGGGAATTTCAATGAACTATGGGAGAAGAGTTGAGTATTTTATTCTTTGTCCCCTCCCCTGCTCTGGAGTAAAATCCGTCCTGCACAGGCAAAAAAAAAGAAAAAAAAAGGGAAAAAAATCAATATATATATTTCTTCTTTCAAATCACAGTTGGCAAATTAGATCCACATTTCTTCGGGAGAAATTGCTTTAGCACAAATCATCTCTATCAAATGAGATTTCAAATATCTTGTGTTTCCAAGGCTTTAATGGATGCTTATATAATACAGTTACTCTATAGGAAGAGTTATCCTCTGTCCTGGATTTGTTGACACAATCTTAGCATCATATTTCACATTTTGGGAGATATTTTGGCTACATGTACTTAGCTGGTGCACTTTGGGGACTTCTGAGGTTGGATTTGCCATGGAAACACCATTGACTGATGGCCAAATTTTCCAAAGAGAGGCACAAAGATAATTCCATTTTCCACAGCTGATGGACAGCGGGACAGGAGGAATTTTAACTGATCTCACTGTGGAGGTGGACACGTCAGGAAACCACTGGGAAAATGCTGATTATTTCACCTGTTGGGTGGAATTGCCTCACAGAGAACATTTGGTGCTGCCCTACTTGCCAGGGACACCTGGGAAATGTCACGGTGACAGAGCAGGGAGGCAGCACAGAAGAGCAGCCAAAGCCCCACTGAGGTCACTGACAATGGGATCATGCAGGAGTGGATGGATAATTTAATACCAGGTATCGTTTGGAATGTGTTGTCCTGTGGTGTGACATCATTTCCAGCAGGACTGGGAGAACACAGAGTTTTATAGGCTTACATCTCAAACACACTTCTATTGTAAAAATGCAGGTGAACTCAGGACGGGAAGAAATGATGATGCCTGACTCTAGTTCAGAAGGCTGAATGATTTCTTCATTATAACTATATTATAACACATTACTATACTATTTTAGAGAGGATACTAAAACTACATCCCTACTTTTCTAACTACCATATCTAACTAACTCTAACTTAAAACCTGTGACCCTCTCCCTGAGAGAGTCTGGACACAGGTGGATGTGATTGGCCACCAGACCTAAACAATCTTCACTAGAATCTAATCAAGCCATCACCCTAAGTAAATAATTCTCTAAACACATTCCACATGAGAAAATAAATAGCAGAAATAGAAATTGTTTTCTCTTTCTTCTCTCTGTACTCCTCTATGAAAAAATCCTGAGAGAGATAAGAATGTGCATGCCAAACACTTCTTTTTCTTTTGCCAAGTGGGCAGGAAGGCACCACCCAGGACAATCAAACTTCAAAATGCTTTTGATAATTGATAAAATTTGATCATTGATTTTTGGGACCCCCACCTGCAGACCTGGGGTCCCCAAGCACAGGAGGGACCTGGANCCAGAATATCCAAGTGCCAGCTGAAGCCTCCATAACCATGTGCTTTTGGGACAAAGCAGCAGGAGAGGCACTGAAATTTCAAATTTTAATATTTTACCATTTATTTTCTTTTTGTGAAGAAAGGAAATTTCACAGAATTGCAAATAAATGGAATTTTGTCTGCAAAAAGACAGCAGGATTTGATTTTTTTTCCAGATTGTCAGAAATATAAAAGAAAGTCTTTTTTTCCTAAAACAGGAATTATCACTGAGTAGAAATAAACACATTTTACAATTTATGATGCACCAGTGCTCAGGCTTCTGAATCAAAACATTGCTGTTTGGAGCTGTGCCTTCCTTCACCTCCTTTTAAATCTCTCTTGTAGCACAAATTCCTTTCTTTTCTCTCTTACAGGTGGAACAGGAGCTGATAGCAAAAAATTAATCTATTCAACAGCAGCAGAATTTGTCAAAGCTTGATCTATGGCTCACTCTGCCTCTAAAAAACAGCTTTTCATAGAAAGTTGATGTGGTTTTTTTCATTACTGAGGCAGCTCTCTATTTAATAACAGCGTTCCAACACGTGCTATTGATCTGAGTATTGGAACAATTCTTACAGGTCAGGCTGCCCTGTGGATTTATTAAACATTTACTGGCATTTTCTCCAAGGTCAAAGCCAATGAAATATAAGGGGCATGTTCTGTAGGCTTCTATATTATTTAAAACTGAGAAATACTTGAATCACAAAAAATACAGATTTAGAGAGCAAATGGATTCATTTAAACTACATTTTGTTTGGGTTTATGCAATGAATCTGGACTTAAATTCAGATGTAGAATTTGAAGACCAAATAAATCTGAAATATCTGACTGACTTCAGCCTGGCTACTCTGGATACACCCAAGCTGCTGAGAGGAGAATCTCCCCAGCTGGAGACAATTCCACACCCACTGAAAGATTTAAGGGTCTCGGTTTTGAACAAATTGACACTAAATATGATGGGAGCTCTGGGAACCAAAACTCCTCCCTGAAGGACAGAGAATCACAGAAAGTTTGGCCTGGAAAGGACCTGAGAATCATCCAACTCCACCTCCTGCCATGGGCAGGGACAATTTCCACTGTCCCAGGCTGCTCCAAGCCCTGTCCAGCCTGGCCTTGGGCACTGCCAGGGATCCAGGGGCAGCCCCAGCTGCTCTGGGCACCTCCCTACCCTCACAGGGTGGAATTTCTTCCCAATATCCAATCAAAACCTCCCCTCCTTTATCTTAAGGCCATTTCCCCTTGTCCCATCACCCTTTAGAGCACCTTCTGTGTCCTCTCCTGTGAGCTCTGGATGTTCCTGGGCTCACTTCTGGTGATCTCATTCCCTGCTGAGCATTCCTTTCCTGGGCTGTGCAGTCAGTCCATAAATCTGGTCTGGTTTTATTGACAGGACCTGCAAAGCAGGAACACAGAGATTGTTCAAAGCCACCTTCCACCCACCCCATCCTGAATATGGAATGATTTTCATAGGAAAAAAAACTCCTCAGGATTTCACAGAGCAGCCTGGCAGTGTTTCCTTGTTCTTGTAAACAATTTTTGAGGCGTGTGAAGAGCTGCAAATGGCTCCGCTGTGAATCGATGCCTCTCAGGTATAAAAGGATGCATTGTCACAGGAAAATATCTCTGCTTTTCCCCTGTTTTTTTTTTTTTCAATACTGGCAAAACAAACGCTCGGCTTGAAAATAATTCTCACAATATTTTGCATTGCCACTTGCTCAACAAACACGAGCAAGTCAAAACGAGAGGGATTTGCCGTGGCAGAACCAGCTCCAGAACTAAACACGAGCCACGTCCTTCCCAGTGCTTTGTGTGCTGGGCAATCAGCTCCTGAGCAGGGGAAAACTGCCCATGTGGGGATGTTCCAGGTGCCACACTGGATATAAACATTCAGGTTGGAGGCAATGACAGAATCCCTGCTAAGTGAGAAAACCCCTCAGTTTGGGAAGGANATCCCTGGATGTGTTTAACAAAGCCTGGATGTGGCACTGGGTGCCAGGGTTTAGTTGAGGTGTTGGGGCTGGGTTGGACTCAATGATCTTGAAGCTCTCTTCCAACCTGGTCATTCTGTGATTCTGTGAAAATGTCCTGTGATGTTTATGGAACTTAAGAGGGATCAATATCCCAAAGCTTTGTTACAGGACTGCGTTTCCTGTAATGATTCAAAGCTCCTCCCACCATTTCCCAGGCAGTCTGGAGCCTGTTATCCCTTTGGCATGGCTCTTCCAGAGGGAGTTTACAGGCTCTGCTTCTTCCACTGCCTTTTTTCCCCAAAATTTATGTTTAATTTGGGTCTATCAGTTTTCCTTGTCCTGTAACTCCTTCCAAGAGGGAACAGATTACTTCAAAATCAAAGTGCAATCTAAGACTTCAGTCTGGTGCACTAAATGACACTTCCCATAAGGAAAGTTGATGGCCTTTCATGATTAATAAATTAACTGGGAAAAGAAACAAAGAAAGCCAAGGAAAATGGATGCAAGTCTCAGAGTTTAGAAGATTTAACCATGAGGGGTAACAATCAAATCAAAGCAGGAACCATAAAAATGTAGAAAAATAGGAATTATATTGCTGTAAGAAGACTCAGATATTAAAACATTTTTAAATTGTCCTTTAGTGCAAAAGCAACTTAAAGAAAATGCTTAAACAAATTCATCTGCACACGGTCATTTTTTAAAATGGTTTCAAATGTTATTAAAACAGACAAACCCGGGCACAAAAGAATGTCTGTAATTTTAGCAGATGATTACTAACTGCACTAATTAAGTAGCTTTAATTGACTCAATCCAAGTCAAGAGACAATTCATGTGAATATTGCTGCAAGACTCAGCAATCATCATTTCCACAAAGTAACTTTTAAATGAGTTATCCTGCAGCTTTTATTGCTCCCAGTCCATGATTTACAGACCCCCAGGGCCATGGACCACTGCAGAGGCACTGGAGGTAACCAGGAAAAGTTTGGTCACTGCTCCTACACCTTCCCTGGAAACTTTGGAGGGCCCCAGAATTGTGGATGATAAAGAAAATAAATGGGAACAGAGGGAATATATTTTCTGCTTTATTACTTTATTAAGCTTTCTAAATTTTTGAGCACTTTTAAAATATCAAACCATATCTTCAGGCTTTCCCCTGAAGAATTCCTTTTTTTTCTGCTCTTCTTAATTAAGGATGGAATATTAAAAATTCATTTAAAGGCACAAAACCAAAATATTTTAATTTCTGCAACCATTGCTTCGAAAAAATAATTTCTATACTTTGAAACGTGACCTAATCTTATTACTGAAAGTGGGCAGCTTAAAATCATGGAATGGATGGGATTGGAAGGGACATTAAGGATCACCTAGTGCCACCC
Source organism: Ploceus nigricollis (assembly GCA_013399945.1). Lineage (NCBI taxonomy): Eukaryota > Metazoa > Chordata > Aves > Passeriformes > Ploceidae > Ploceus > Ploceus nigricollis. The sequence goes on from VXBC01011379.1 coordinate 121,840, forward strand.
CTGCTGTGTGTAGGGACACCTTCCACTGTCCCAGGCTGCTCCAAGCCCTGTCCAGCCTGGCCTTGGGCACTGCCAGGGATCCAGGGGCAGCCACAGCTGCTCTGGGCACCTGTGCCAGGGCCTGCTCACATCACAAGGAGGAATTCCTTCCCAAATCCCATCAATCCCTGCCCTCTGGCAGTGGGAAGCCATTCCCACTTGTCCATGAGCAATAAAACACCATCAAAAACTCAATTAACCAACGGCAATTAACCAACGGCATCCCCACACACCAAACTCTGGATAAGTGAAGACACAATTCTAGAACAGGAAGCATCAAGGTCTCTCATTTTCTGTTGTCTCATGGTCTAGTGGAATTCCCTGGGATATTGGGAAGGAATTCCTGGCTGGGAGGGTGGGAAGGTGCCCAGAGCAGCTGTGGCTGCCCCTGGATCCCTGGCAGTGCCCAAGGCCAGGCTGGACCTTGGGGCTTGGAGCACCTGGGACAGTGGGAGGTGTCCCTGCCATGGCAGGGGTGAGATGGATGAGCTTTAATGTCCCTCCCAACCCAAACCAGTCTGGGCTTCTGGGATTCATCCCCACAACACCTTCATTTACATCTGAAGCCTGACAAGAACAATTAGTGCCTCTACTTCCCATGAAGTCCCTGCATGGATTTGCAGCCTGGTGTTTTATTGTCGTTCCTTCCCTCCGACCTGAATGCATTCAGCATTCCTGGCAGCCAGCAGCATAAACCTCTCACTCTTTTATTTGCACTCCCCAGCTCTCTTATTTATCTTTCTTTTTAGAAATTTCAGGCTCAGAAGTTTAACAGAGCATTTTAAAGTTCCCTTCCCAGGTCACCATTGAAAGGACCACATTTTTCTCATTTATAGCCAGTGTTTTACAAGGGATCAAAACCTCCAAATTGAGAAGATAAAGATCTTACCTAAAGACATATAAAAAGCTTTGCACTAAGGGAACAACTTTAAGGCCATTTTAACTCAAACAAATGAAAAATCTGGACTAAAAGTGCAAATATGTAAAAGTAGCTCAGTTATTTCTGAATCTTTGAACTTTTACTGTCACTGCCTTAGAAATTGTTTAAACATATTTATTTCTGGTGCAGTCTCCTCTAAAAGATAGAAAAATTAAACTATAGCTAGAATTTGTTCTCACTTACTTTTAAAATTCTTTTCTTTTTTCCTGAAGATATCCCAGAAAAATGTTTGTGGCCAATATTCTGTGGTAGGTTTAACTCATCCTCTTCTAAATTTATAAAATGAGGGAATAAATTCATCTGAAATCTACATGTCCATCCCTGAAGAATGTTCTTCTGTTCAGCCCCACAACGTTCCTTCTCCTCAACAACTTTTTTCTGTGGGGGAAAACAAAAATATGAAATTAAACTCACCATTTTTAACATAAAGGCCTGCATCCCTCTTGGTTTTTCCTTTAAATATGGTGTTAAAATTTATAAGGGTCAAGACTGACAGTGCTGACACCACGTTCTCCTTTTTATTTACTGGTTTTGGGAAGGGAAAGTCACAGTTCTAGTCAGCTGGGAGCTTGGCAGGACAGTTTCTGGTTTGAAAATCAACACATAAATAAGTAAATAAATCGAAGCACTGTCCAGATTTGAAATCCAGCTGTCAGGGGTGATGTTTTAGTACCACACCTGTGAAGTTTTACAACTTTTCCCTTTTTTTAACCTTATTTCTCCCCGTTCAGCCCAGGTGAGTGAGCACAGAGCAGCAGGTGATGCTTTTCTCAGCACGAGGAGCTGCACAGAGGAGAGAAGAAAAAACCCTAGAGCCACAGGGAACAAGTGCAACACAAAACTGAACTGAGCCAGCCAGGAAAACCACTGAAACAAGGAGAACATGGAACAACTGCCAGGAGGAATAAAGAGGGATAAATAAATACAGGTAGCACATTGCCAGAATTCTAAAGTTCTAATGAGGGCGGTCACTGAAAATTGATTTTCCCCTCTGTGCTTTTTTTGATGTGAATTCCAGCCATTTGTTCCCTTGGTCATTTATGGAAGGAAATGGTTATATTTGAGGGGAAGGTCAGTGCCTTTGCTTGGAGGGGTGGGCTCTGCAGTGGGATGGGTTTAGCACCTTGGGGATGGTGACAAACCCAAAAGTCTCAGGCTGCTGCAGAGTTTGAAAGGTGCCAAGAGGAGCTGGAGGCTGGAAAAGGCTCCAGGAGCTGCTGGATTCTGGCAGAGATAAAAAATGTGGAATAACACTCGTGGAAAGGGAAACCCAGCAAAGAGACAACACCTGTGGGAGAAAGCGTCTCCCTCTGCCTGAAAAATTAAGTTATTATATGGCCCTGTAATGTACTTTCCAGCTCTTTCTACCAGATATTCTTGGGGAATTATTAAAACTGCTTCATGCCTGAAAAAATATGATTTAAAATCAGAAAGAACTGACAGAAGCTCCCTCCCTTCATCCCCAGAGACTCAGGCTGGGGTTTCAGCAACACATCCAACACTGGCCCACACACCACTCCCCCCTAACACTTGTTCCCAGCTAGGAATAAAGATTTGCAGAGTTCCAAAGAAATCACATTTCCCCTTCCCTGAGCACACCCCAGACCACCAGAGCTGAGGGTTGGACACACCTTCTCCAGCAGCCAGCTGCACAGGAGTCCCTCTGGTCCAAGAGCATGAATAATGTCAATAAATTGGGCTGCTCAGCACAGCCCTGTGGCAGCTCACACGCTGCTGAGGTCAATAACAAAGATTTCCTCTAATAGGGCTGGGATAGGGCAGGAGCACAGAGCCAGAGCAGAGAATTCACACCAACAGAGCCCTCTGAGCAGCTCTAAAGTAACAAAATGCAGAACGGGTCTGTTTTCCCAAGTGAAGCAAAAGGAATGCAGAAATGTTAAGTCAAAGATGTGAAAAATGCTGATTATTGTTATTTTCTGGTTGGGCTTGACTCATTCTCTCAAAGCAGCACCAGTTCTCTTTACCATCCACATGTCCACACACACCTGTACTCAGAAATCCATATTTACAAACTTTTTGGGTTCTGCCCCACAGACCAAAATTATTCCTCTGCCTGTCCAATAATTAGAGTACAAAGAAGGAAATAGGATTTTGCCAAGGCACAGCAATTCTGGCCCACTGCTCTTTGCTGCTTTTCAGCTGGATGTGACTTCAGATTACCAACTTCTGCCCAAAGTGCAACACAAGCCCAACAGACCAATTTTTGTACTTTTTTCATAATTTTGCATGCACTGACACTGGATAAATAAGACAGGTAATGTTCTAATATAGTTACGGTGACATAAATCAGAAAAAATTAATATTTCTTCTTCACTAGCAATCAAATCACATTCTGAGCTGCAATAAACCTTTAGGGTAAATACTTGAAGACTGAAGGATGAGTTAAGGGTGTAAAATTTGGCTAAGTAATGAGTAAATAGGTGCATAAACTGCATATAAATGATGAATGAGCTGAAGTGGGGGAAAATGATGCAGGGTAACATAAGGGAGCACAGCTTAAAGGGAAATAGCTCCTTGACAGTGACATATTAGATAGTGAAATTAGATTATAATATCAGATTGGCTCTCAAAGGGAGAAGGAAAAACATTATCATTTAGATAACTTAAGGTATGGTTGGAGAAAATACCCCAAAAGCTCAAGCATGCAGCAAATATCCCAGGATCTGAGGGGACAATCTGGAAAATAAATGGTGGCAGATTCCTGTCTCTGGTTTCCCAGTTTTCCTGCCAGAGACAACAAGGGGATGATACAAATAGATGATACATCTGGGGCTTGGAGACATAATTTATACAATAATCTATATATTCACATTGTATAAATAACTCTGTGCAGAGGAGAGGCTCCTCAAGCCAAGCTTATTGAGATTCCAAGTACACCAGACCTCATTCTCCTCACAGGAACAAAAATATTTCGAGGCCAATTTGCATTTCATAGCCAGGGGCATCATTTGCAGGTGACTGAACAATCAATTAAAACAGCTTGAGTAGGTTTTTCTGTACAGTTTTGGGGTTTTTTTTTCCGTAGAACCAGGTCATTGCTGCTCATTCACATGGTTTGGGGCATTTCAGACATTCATAACACCAAGTTCTCCTCAAGATTTCTTGTGCTGACATATGGATTTACATTTTATTTTCCCCAAGCTGGTGGGGAACTGAACCCACCCCTTCCACCACCCCCAGACATTGATCAGCCTCAGCAGGGTTATGGATCTGTGCTGCTGCAACTGTTCTTAACTTCAGTAATTAAAATTTATCATTTCAGTGCAGACCAGAAAGCCATCACAAAAAGCACAGTGGTGACTCCATAGCCTTGACTTTGGATAAAATAAAAACCAAGTCTTTGAGGGTGAGGAAAAAAGTGGAACAAAACCTTTCTGGTTTGCCCAGAAAAGGCAGGGATGTCTCAATCCTGAACTATTCAAGGCCAGGTTGGATGGGGCTTGGAGCAACCTGGGCTAGTGGAAGGTGTCCCTGCCCGTGGAGGGAGTGGAATGGGATGGGCTTTAATATTCCCTTCCAACCTAAACCATTCCAGGATTCTGAGGCAGTGAACAGAATGGATTTGGAAGTCTGAATGGATTTTGGGATAACCCTGCTTACCTTGCACTGGTTCAAAAGCAATCAGCTCTTGGTCCACATGTTTTTTATAAAATTTTTTACAGTTTCTCTCAGTTTTTGTGTTTTGATCAAGTCCAGCCTCATTCCAGGAATACTGTCAGCCTTCAGAATTTTGTAATGCAGATACTCTGCTTTATTGATTTGAATTTAATAATTAAAGCCTCATCTTTGCATTTACAAAATATAAACATTTAAAGCCTCATTATTTAATTATGTCATCTATTGCTCTGGTAAAGCAATCAAGGCAATCAGATATGTAAGGACATGTCCAAAACTACTCCTTTTACAGTTCATGAGGGGGAAAAAAAAGCTGGAACTGAGAACATTTTTGCAAATCAAACATCTCACTTAAAAATGTCACTCTGTATCAACTGATACATTTTATTCTGGATCTGACAAGTTTAAGTAAGATTTGTATGTCTGTTGAGTCATGTTTGAAACCCAAATCAATTTGGAAGCAGCAAAAAATCCAATTGCTGTCCTTTGCAGAATGTCAGAGCATCACCCTTCTGCAACCGTGCTGCCAAAAAAAATAAGGGAGAAAAGGTAAAGAAATGGAAATTGCGAATGGTCCATAGATATATATTTTTTTACGTGACAGGATAAGTGAAAATGGCTTCAAACCAAAAGAGAGCAGGGTTAGATGGGATATTAGGAAGAAATTGTTCCCTGTGAGGGTGGAGAGGGACTGGCACAGGGTGTCCATCCCTGGAAGTGTCCAAGGCCAGCTTGGATGGGGTTTGGAGCACCCTGGAGGGTGGGAGGTGCTCCTGCCCATGGCAGGGGGTGGTTATTTATTCAGATTATGAGGGTTATTTCTGCTTAAAATGTGTAATTAATGATTTTTAAAATTTCTACAGCTTCTACATTTGCATTCTCACAACAGCCTCATGAGCTTCAACTGAGCACACAACTCTAGGAGGAAAACAAGGCACGAAAAAGGGGAAAAAAAATCCATGAAACTACTTAAAATTTGAGTAAATCTAAATGAGGGCTGAAAACCCGAATGCATTTCACAGCCTCTGTTCACCAGAATATGAATGAGTTCATCAAAAACATGAAACCAGGTGAAACAAATCCTGGCAGGGTGTTGGAATGAGACCTTTAATATCCTTTCCAACCCAAAGCAGTCCATGATTCCATTATTTGAATTTTTAAATCAAAAGAGGGACTATTTGGCGTGTTTCTCCAGATCCATTTTGCTCTTTATAAAGACTCCAAGTGCTGCTGCTTCCCTGTGTGTCGTGGAGTCCCCTCAGGGGCCCAGCTCAAAGAAAGCCTCACCTCTCCACATTTTCTGTGCTCAGAGCACCGTGTGGAGCTCTGCAAAGTGAGAAGCAACCAAAGTGAGGGCTCTGAGGTGTCCCAGGCAGCTCCACCTCAGCTTTCCCCAGGCTGGAGGAGGAAGGGAGGGAGGAGGAAATCTTCAGAGGTGAAGTTTTAATTTTTATTTTTTATAATTAATTTTCTGTGTGTGCACTTTACCCACACAGTCAATTTGTCATTGAAGGAGATAATTTACTCTCCTCTCCACAGACTTCTCAGCAGCCAAATAAAAGGCTGGGGCTATTGCAGAGTGTGCAATCCTGATGGGAAAGCAGAAAAATCAGCTGCAAACCCTCTCCTCACTCCGAGCCCTTTCTTCCAGCTGGGCTGGAAAAGAACTTTCCATCAAAGCCAGGAGAAAACCACACACAATTTGAAATCTTCATCTGACCTCTTGTTTCCAAAGGGTTGTGGCTTGACCCTCTGGGTCCTTCCAGCTTCCTTTGTTCCCGTCAGAAGTTCCCTTTCAGGCGGCCCGCGGCGCTCCAGCCGCGGAGGAGCCGCAGCTCCCTCTGCTCTGCTGGGACACCAGCGGCTCCCTGACCTTCCCTTCAAACAAAAACACACAAAAGGGGAAGGATGAAACCAACCCAAGCAAGAGAAACACTCGGAGCAGGCAGTGAATATTTTGGAGTTGCAGCAAAACTCCCTCGCTCGAAGCGTTTTAAGCCCGGCCCTGCAGAGGAGGTTCAGTCCTTGCCGTGCCTTAGAATGGATTTTGTATCCTCAGGTGGGTAAACCCAGGCAAAAACATGCTGGGACAGAGAGAAAAACAACCAAAATCCCACATCAGGGTCTGCTAACAAGGTTTGGGTGTCTAAAATAAGGAGGGAAATGACCTTGAAAAGGCAGATTTGCTACAAGTGCTGCTGGAAGAAAAGATCAGGAGGAGGATTTTCGTATCTATTCAGTGTTATTGCAGCAGGCAGATGATGAATTTTTGAGCTGTTCTTTAAAAGACAAAGCTTGGAGGAAAAGACAGAATTTAAGTATCAACTACAATATTTAAAGCGAGGTAATTTTTGACATGGAAGCATCTCAGCAAATACAGGAAAAATAAAAGTGTTATGAATAAAACTCTTAATAATAATTTTTAAGCATAATAAGAGGGTTAGTGAGTCGTTGTGGGGATATAAACATTGCAGTGTCTCCTAACATGAATCCATTTTAAGAGCACAGGCTTCTGGAGATGTCTAGAAATCACATTTTGCATCTTACTCCTTGCTAATGTTCAAATCTGAGCATAATAACCCAGCTCCCAGTGCTGTGTTCTCCCTGCTGCTGCCTTTTCATTTTACAGCCCCAGTTAAGCACCATTTCTTGGAGCTGAATGGAGCTCGATGCCTCCTCTGCAGAGATTATTTTCACAGCAACCATCCACGTTTTTCATTTGCAACATCAGCCCGTTGCTGATGAGGGAATATAACCAAAAAATAGCATTTGTGAAGGGGCATTTTAGTTTTCCATCTATTTGTTTGCTTTTAATTTCTCAGACATTTGTCAGGAGAGAAGATTGCTGAGGGGGAACAGGTTTTTCCTGTCATGTAGGGGATTTGAACAGGGTTACTTTGAGTTCTGCAATTTTCACCCCATCCTTTGAATCATCACAGCCATAATTTGATGTCCAGAGTCACTCTGCTTTATTTTTTACCTCGTATGACTTGAATTGGAGGCACTACCAAGTTTGGGTTGGATGGTGCCAGAAGAACAAACAGGAGGAGCCCTGAGAAGGGTGAAAGGTCCTTTTAAACCAACAGCAGTCTTGTTTTGAGCTAATATTAGGACTTAAAACTAAATCTTCTCCTTTTAGGGCTTTTATTGAAAAGCAAGAGACCATTCAGGGAGAAAAAGAGCCCAAGATCAACCAAATAAATTTATCAGAGAGAGAAGTTTTTGAGGCTGTGGAGCATGTAGATGTTCAGTGAAAGTTTTCCAACCTCCTTGAACGCTGACCTTGGAAATTCCACCAGGAACCATCTGCTCCTGGAATCTGTATAATCTCAGGATCAGGGAATATGAATTTCCTAAGGGCTGGATTCTCGGGGGAAGCAGAGCCAGGGAAGCATGACCGACAATTTCCCAGCCTGGAAATCTCTGGAGTTATCAGCACAGATAGTGAGGGGAGGCTTTATGATGTGCAGGGCAGAGCTGATTGCAAAACTCACTTTAAATGGATGATAAAACAGGGAGAGACGGAGCTTGGCTGGCACTCAAAATTTAAATAGAGCATAAAAAGCTGTTACTTTATTATTTCACGAGGAACTAAAGGAAAGTAATCAAGAATACTTGTATACAACTTATTGTAGTAAAAAAAAAGAGAGGGGCTGTAATTCAGATNGGCACTCAAAATTTAAATAGAGCATAAAAAGCTGTTACTTTATTATTTCACGAGGAACTAAAGGAAAGTAATCAAGAATACTTGTATACAACTTATTGTAGTAAAAAAAAAAGAGAGGGGCTGTAATTCAGATTTTGGAATCCAGCAGCTTTATGAACTAAAGCAGCAATAAATCGAAAAATAACAAAATGAAATAGAATTTAGGAAGCTATTTAAGGACAATTTGAATTAAACAGTGTATTAGTGAGCATTTGAGTGAATCTATGTATTTTTATATTGCTCCAGCTCTTGGTTGGGTATAAACAGCAGGATAAAATAGGAAAGTTAAACTCCTGGAAATCACAATTACTGCATTTTATAACAGCAATTTATATTTACAGTGTTCACTGCTCAAAGCTGAAATTGTGGCAGCTCTGTCTCTTTGAAACCTGTTTACTACAAGGCACATTTCCTGAAGGTTTCAGGAAAACTCAGTCTCCCATAAACACATTCCATGTGGATGGCCCCAGGGCTTCCTCAGGACACAGAGTTTTCCCCAGATACAGGGGGATATTTTACATCCCTGCTTCTGGTTCAGTTCCAAGCAGAAATATTTTGTATACGAGTTATTATTTGTGATTTCAGAGAAGAGCAGAGAGGTGCAGAGTGGCTCAATGAAAGGCCCCTCCTGGAGGAATGTATGAGCTGGAGTCTCAAGGTTCCTGGACTTTTAATCCCCACAAACAGGGGATGAGAAAATCTCCCCATGGAATTGGGGTGTTGATGACACATTAGAGAGAGAGCAGGAGGAAGGAATGCAGGGAAGGACGGAGCAGAGGGAGAGGGAATTTCAGTGAACACCGTGTCAGCAACACCAGGATTGTGAGTTCCCAAAAGAAACAGATCATAGAATCACAACATTAAATGAAATTAAAGTTGGAAAAGACCTCCAAGATCAAGTCCAACCTTTGACTGATCCCTGCCCTAAACCAGACTGGAAAGTTGCAACCTCTTGAACTTTTCCAGGGATGGAGACTTCCAAAGCTTAACCACCATTCCAGTGCAAAAAGATCTTCCTAATATCCAGCCTGAACTTTCCCTGACACAGCGTGAAGCCATTTCCCATTCTCCAGTCACTGGTTTACTGGGAGAAATGGCTGAGCCCCTCCTCACCACGACCTCCTTTCAGGGAGATCATTGCAGAAGTTTTATAGAATGTAATATTTTTTTTAAATAAGCATCAAGGTTTTCTCTTTCACAAGAATAAAAAGATTGATCAGAGCTGTTATTGAATTAAAATTGCAAAATGCCTTTACGTAAAAGCTGTTTGTGCATCTGACCTCAGGTCAGAGGTGACTTGGAACAGGACAAAATGTACAAACTTTATAAAAGCAGCACCTCAAAGCAAGGAGGGTGTTGATGCCTTGTTCAGGCTGNACCACCAGTGCACTGTTTCACTTCCATATTTTAGCTGGGAAGCTTCCCAGAGATAAACAGGCAGGAAGAGAGGGAGGGATTAGGATGTCTTGCACCTCTGGCAGCAACTTCAGTCAGCACAGGGAAGGTGTGAGACATCAAAGCAAACTCTCCTCTGATGGTGGTGGTGGCAGCCCACACCTCGTTTGACATCTGTAATTAGTGTCTGGAGGTGCCAGGGAGTGAGGACTCTCAGCTGCAGCCTTTGTAAGAGACAACAAAGAGCCTCAGAGATGCTTCTGTTTAGCCTTGATGTACTTTGGGTTTTTAAAGCAAACACAAGTGTTAAATACAGAGCTATGAATAGACTGGGGAAAGGGGAGGCCAAGCAGAGCTAAGGCTGGAGCCAAAGGACTGCTGGAGAGACTGAGAAATTTCTTTTGTGCTTTGATTTCTTCCCCCTCCCTCTCTCGGTGCTTATTAACCTGTTCCTACCTCAGAGCAGCCACATCTTCACAGTTCTGGTGGCTTCCCATAGCCATCATCTGCCTGAGGCACCTCTGCTCCTTCCCAAAGGGACTCAGGTGAAGGCTCGAGGCTGGGGGCCTTTCCTACAACTCCCTTTTCCAGGAGGATCAATGCTGATCCTCCCAGCATGGTCAGGACCTGTCTCTGTGCGTTTGACAGCTGCCAACCCCGTGAGTGACATTGAAAGGAGCAAGCAGAATTGCCCAAAACCCTTCTGCACTTCTGGCTTCTGCATCACATCATGGAACTTGCTGAAACTACAGTGACAGCAAATGTTTGTCACACACAACCAAAAAAAAAAAAAAAAGAACCCTACAAAACCCACAGAGAAGCCAACAGTTGTCAGATGAATTTCTCTCCCATTCCTCAGCCAGAGACAGAGCAATTCAAGGGCCACCAGGAGCGTGGTGCTCTTTTCTCCAGCAATCTTATGTTTCACACCCAGATTTATCTTGTCTAAAGATTTAGAAGTAAAAATGTACATGAAGCTTCTCAATTTGTTATTTTCGCAGAAAGATTCTTCCCTGTGAGTGTTAAAGGTGTGTCATTCTCTACTTTTGAGCTGCAAGAAAATAGAAATAGGAGGAGGGAGGAAAAAAATGAAATAAGGAGAACAAAAATTTAAGATGGATAACAGGAGAAACTTCTATTTCCTAACAGACAGATACACTAAACTTTGAAAAAACAAATTGGTCAAAACACCAGAAATAAACTACAGAGATTAGCTCCTGCCCTGGCAGGAGATGAACTTGTAGCAGAGTAGCTTTTATCCATCTCCAACTTTAGATTGCACCAATAGAAGGAGAAGAGGGTATCAAAGGAAATTGGGAAATTGCTTTAGGGAATTCAGGCTCACTATTGGCTCTCTGTCCTCAGGGATGTGCTTATGAAATGAAAAATATCTCCTTGAGCTGCCATAATGGCAAAATGAAAGAGAAATTCCTGTTTGGGAGATAATGTTTGTGAGAGAGGGGGAGACAATAAGAGAGGAAAGTCAGATTTTCCCAGATAGAAATGGCTCTGCTGTGACTGGGCCAGCAGGAACCTGGGACAAGCAAGAAATCTTTGTTTAAGGATTAATTGGCACTTTTCAGCAGCACAGGGCTCCCATCAGAGGGAAGAGAGATTTTTTACCCTCACGACGTCCCAGTGAAGATTAGATCATGAGTGTCCCCATGAAGATTATTGAAGTCCCAGTGGCTTCAGAAAGGGAATTGAGGCTTCTTAAAAGAGAAGGATCCTCTCTAAGTGCCACTGTATCCATTTATCCATTTCTGTTAAAGGGTTGTCTTAGAATATAGGGATATTTATTTTATACAGAAAATCAAAACAAGGAGACTTCTAAGAGCTTACCTGGGGAAAAAAAGGAAGCTCGGATTTTCTGGAGGGGAAAAGCAGTGTTAAAGTGCATCCTGAAATATGCTGGTGTTCAGAGAAATGCAGGAAGTTGCTGAACATCTTTGGGGTTCTTTTTTCCCTCTCTTTCTCAGAATTAGTTTGTACTCCCTGGGGACAGATCTTAGTCAGGGATGACATGAATTTTCCCAGATTTCCAATAAAGTCTCACAACATCAACACCTTTGCAACAACAGCCAGGTCTCCTTGCTGTGTCAGCACAATTTCCCATGTCTGTGTTCCTGGGGAAACAGATCCTGAAGTGGCAGAACAGCAGGAACAACCTTTCCTGCAAAATGGAAAACCAAGAAAAATATTGCTTTCCCTCACAATCCCCCAATTTTAAGGAACAGAGCTCCCACACAAGTGGTGCAGCCAACAGGAGCTTCAAACGTAATTCCCCAAAGCCAGAAACCTCAAAGTTAAAGAACTCACCAGAGAGGAAATGTATTTTTAGCACTTTACAGATGGATCATTTCATTTAGAATATCCCCTTCTGAAACATCACCGAGATTTCTCCTAAGAAGTGAAGTCACTTGGCCATCCAGGGAATTTCACATCAATAAAACAAGTCATGCCTCTCCTGCAACTTTTATGACTACAACCATCTCCTTTTCCCTTCTTCTTTATTCCTTTCTGCTCCTCCAGCGACCTCAGCTCTGTAATTGCTTAAGGAAGAGGGAAAAAATGAAGATTATTGAGGTCTGAGCTGCACAAACTGCTCCTCCTTCTCCCACTCCCCCAATATTCCTGCTACTGGGACCTCCACTCCTCAGAATATTCTTTGGATGAAACCTAAGGGTCGATTGTGTCAAATTTCCAGACTTCTAACCAAAAGAGGGCAGGGATGGATGGGATGTTGGGAAGGAATTTNTTGCCAAGACCCTGTGTGCTGGGCTGGGATCAATCCCTCACCAGATCCCATCTCACCCCTTCCCACTTAAGTCCCTCAATTCCCTTTCCACACACGCTGTTCCCTGCTGGAATGATGGAAAGGATAAAAGGCACAGAGCTGATGTGTGGTTTGGGGACTCCTGCCAAGAGCTGGGAACTGCTCCAGGAGCAGGAACCCATCCCACACCCCACCTGAGCAGGGTCACCTCACAGTGACCACAGAGCTGCAGAGAGCCCCGGCCCTCAGGTGATTTATTTGGTTTTGGACCCCCTTATGCAGATCCCGAATGGATTTTCAAGCTCAGAATTCAATACCTCCCACCACTCAATTTCCTGTTTTCCAGCCCCACAAGGATGAGATCTGCAGCTCATATTCCAGGTGCTCATTCTGTGACCCAGTTTGATGAGTTTTACACATCCCCAAATTGAACCAAAGGCTGAAACCCCATGGCTTTTTCCATCCTGTTGCCTGTGAAGCTGAATTTTTCCATTAACATAATCCCAAATGGAAATCCCATATTTTAAGGTGATATACATTTATACAAATAGGGAAATATTAAAAGCCAATTTGTTCAGCACGTTTAAATCCTGCTTTTAGCAGTCAGAGGTAATCAGTTTGTCATTCCACAAAAAGCCAATGTGCCTGGAATGAAGCAGCTATTCCATTCCTTACTTTTCCCATATTAAAAAACCATTCTGGGATCATGCATGAGGGCTCCTGGTACAAGTGATGGGATTCTTCCAAGCATTACAGAGCATTTCAAGAAGCATTAAACCCTTACCCTCCCATTTTTAGTTCTTACATGTTTCATCAAAATCCTGATTTCGAGTGAAGCAGCGAACAACAGGGCTCTAACAAAAGAAAGTTTTCAAAAACAGGCAGTGAAAAACCCAAAGTATGAGATGTAAACCACAAAAACTGTGAAATATTGATTGTGTTTTAAAAATATGGAGCAATGAGGCAGTAATTTACAATTAAATACCACATTTAGCATGCTGGGTGTTCAGGATACAATTCAATAATATAATTCATTAATAACTCAATAATATAATAACCGATATTCCAGGGAAATTAATGTTAATATTTAGCCTGTTTATTAATGGCTAAAAATGAAGCTGCTATAAATTTGCACCGGGGTAGTCAGTAATGATGCATTACTCTTATTATTTCCCATTTAAAAATTCATTTTTTTGTGCATTGTACCTGAAGTTCCCAGAGGTACAGTTTTGTCCTCAAATGTATGGATAGAAATTTCTGGCAAAATAAACCAAACTAAACAAATTACCAAGGAAAGCCACCAATCTTTGCTGTGTTCTGAATTCACACTCTGCACTCAGCTAAGAAATTATTTCCAGAGCTGTGCATCATTTCCACATGAGTCAATTATTCAAAATAATTCTTTTTCTGCTCCCACCTCCCAAAGCCTCACTGGGCCCAAACTGGGGATGAAATTCCCAAATTGGAAAGCAACCTTTTATTAAAGGGTTTAAATTTCTATTGCTGTTTTAGATCCTCGCAAGTGTCCAAAAGATTTTACTCACAGCTGGAATCTGTCCAGGGCTGTTTTACCTCACAGAATGGGAATGATTAAGGTCGGAAAAGCCCTCTAAGATCATCAAGTGAACCAGAAGTGCCAAGGCCACCCCTAACCCACATTCCCACAACTTTTAAATCCCTCCAGGGATGGGGATTCCATCCCTGCCCTGGGCAGCTGTGCCAGGGCTTGAGAATTTTTCCTGAAGAAACTCCTGCAGGAATTTTTCCTGAAATTTCCATCTAAACCTCTCCACGTGGGAATCTTTGCTTCCACAGCTTGTGGCAGCTGTGATATTTGTGGAGTTTGGTGTGGAATCTGTGTTTTGGTCTGAGAGGAGCAACTGTTGGGTTTTGCAGTCATTTCCCAGCCCTGTTTCTCCGTGTGGATGTTTCACATCCCATTTCCTGCAGCTCTCCCTGCCCACTCCCATCCAACTGCAAACACATTGACTCATCCATCCCAGCTCAGGGCTGAGAGAAATCCTGTAAAAGATCCCACTGATGGAAAGGCTGCAACTGGGAGAAAATTCACACCCAAAAGACTTTTCTGACCATGGAATAATAATTATTTGAAAGGTACAATTACACCCTCGTTAATACTGACATTATTCCTGAGGCAAACAGAGTTTTCCTAGTCTAGTTTTTTGTCTGTTGGAGAGTAAGGGATATTTTGAGGGGGCAGGGAGGGATAGTGTCGATTTAGTTTTTCTACACCTGATGTTTTCATCTTTGCTATTCTAATTTTTATTCTAATTTTTCCCAAAATTTTGGAGATTAATTGCCCTTCTAAACTCCTGAAGGGCGCAGTAGGAATTAAAAGCACAGGTGCAGAACTGAAGGAAATATTCTATGGTACCAGCAAGGGATCCACTGCAAATTTCAAGATATCCTTTGTGTCCATTTAATAAATGGGAATTTCAGAAAAACCTCCTCTTTGAACCAAGCAGGGTGATCACCTCTCCTCCCATTCCTTGTCTGCATCAGATGAGGGACTGCCACAAACAATTTTGTATTAAAAATTAGTTTGCCTTTTACACCCTGGGCATTTTGGAATAGAAAGGATCCAAGTGCTCATTCCCTGAGTTATCCCTGCTTTGAGTTTGCTCCAGATCCCCTTGTGCCCTTCAGCTGAGACATGAAAATCAGGCACGAGGCTGCCTTGCTACATTTCCTCCAGCTCCTGGGAATTAAAACCTTTCCTCTGGTGTTGTTGGTTTACATTTTGTGCAGCTGTCAATTTATTCCTTAGGCAGGAACTGGAATGGAACCTGAAAGCAGAATTTTTGGCCTCTAGACTGATTCATTCCATCAAAACATAAAAACCATGGGCTGCAGCTAACAAGGGAAATACCTGTACCACCAAAATGAGAAGTTTTCCACAAGATGAGATTCTGGGTGCAAAATGCTCAAAGTGGAGTAAATCCTAAACTGAATTTAGTAAAGAGACATTAAGTTCAATAGAAGCTGCCAACAAGAGCACTTTTTCTGTTATTATGTTGTGTCCTCAAATTACATTAAATGAATAAATACAAGGATATCAAGAACTACAATTGAAAAGATAATATCAAATGAAAGCCTGGCTTATTTTGCTTGATCCGAGATGAAATTTGAAGAGCTGATTGCAAAGATAAACACAACTAATTATTTCAGTCACTAGGAATGAAACCCTTACCTTTGCTTTCAATCCAAGCTTCTTCCTGCCCCAATCCTCTCCCCTCCAGTCTTTTCTTCCCAAGTCAAGATGAAAGAGGTTTTCATGGATATCCAGTTATTCCCAGAGCCAGGTCCTGTGGGACAGAGGCCTCGTGGTGCCAGGACTGAGCAGAACAAAGGAATAAGGAACAAAGGAACATAAAATTTGGGGAAGGTTGGGATCGTGGCTGGGACAACACATGCAGGGAAGAGAAACCTGCCAAAGAATTTTTTTGGGTGTATGTGGAGGTCACAGCAACCTCAAAACATAAACCAACAAACAGAGAAGGAAACCAAAGGACTCTGTTTGATATATGGCAGCTCTTGTTTTGTCACAGCACAACAATTTCTTGCCTCTTTCTGAAAAATGGCTCCAAAGAGAGAAAAAATACATGCAATAACTGTCCTGAAAAGAGAAATTTATTTGTTTTAACACAAGTTTCTCAGAGTTCTGAACCATTGGCCTCAGCCAGACCACAATAACTGACCTACAAGCAACTCCCTTGTCTTGGCCATGGCACCTTGTGTTGCAGTAAGGTAGAAAAGTTATAAAGAAAAGCCTTATAAAATCAGGCCTGCTCTGGCTGCCTGTCATTTCTTTTAAGTCAAGGTAGCCCTCTGCAAGTTCCCATGTGAAAGCAATCCTGGTGTGAGCAGTTCATTAACATAACAATCTATTCCTGGGTAAAAAACAACCTGCACCTGTATAAACTGTTTTTACACCGTTAGAAAAATGAAAACTATCTCTCACAAACAACTTTTCAGCAGGTACACACCGGGGTTTGAGTGACCCATCAATACAGAATAACAACTTGTTACTGACCAATAAAGTGATTGGCAAGAAAGCTGCTGAGCAACTGGAGTCACCCGCGAGGTCTGTAAAACTGGATAAAAAATGTGAATAAAGAAGGGCCTTTTTCCACCATGAAGAAAATGAAGTCCCATGTGATTTATTCCTATAACCTTGAGCTCACCCTGAGGGTGCAGCAGCTTCACGTCCCTACCAGTGCCACTCCCAGGAAGACCAAGTCCACCCTCTCCTTTACAAAAAAGTGCTCCATTTGATATTTCTGCAAGCACCTGGGCAGAACCCCCACATTTCCCACAAGTTTCTGCAGCAGAAACCCTGATTCATTTCCGTGAGCCCGTTCAAATTCCGCTTTCGCGGCCTCTGTTCAAATAAACCCCTTGGATTAATCCACTGCACCAGCCTCGCCCTTTCCACTCCATCACTCGCCTCCCTTCTGCACAGAGGGAAGCAGTTAGAGTCCAATCTTTACATGTTTATTGCCACAAACACTTTTTCCTCTGCTTTGTCACTCCAGCACTCCCAGCTCCCTGCAGTTGGCAATATCCACCTTTTTCAATAAGGGCATACAACAACTCGTACAGGGCACGGCTCCTGTACAAATAACCAAGCACAGCTTCAAAGATAATGACGTTTTCCTCCTGCCACTTCTCACCTGGAGTGAAGGTGAGCATGTAAACCAGATGTTTCAGGCAAAAAAAGCAAAGTCCTAAACTCATGACCCAGCAAAAGCCTCTTCTGGGTGTGTCAGGAGCTGGAGGAACAACCTGCATGATTTATTAGCAGCAGGCACAGAACAAAAACCAGAACATTAGACAAGAAAACAGGGTACTACTCATATAATATTATTATTATTTATTAATACCAATACAAGATTCACAAGTGTTTCTCCATCTACTCAAAATAATAACTCTAACTGCTCCATTTTTTTTTTAAATTCAGGCATGCATTAAAATTCAGTTTGGTTTTGGGAATCGAGGAGGGGAGAAGGCAAACAGATAAACAGGCCTTTTTAATGTGTTATTTATTCAAATACATCAGGCTGAGCAATAGATCTGCTGTTCCCAGACAATGCCTGATTCTTGCTGCAAGAATGGAGGGAAAATGCTGGGAAATGCTTGTTTATCCCTCTCTTATCTGCAAGTCAGATCAAAGCATCAGCTGTTTAAAGAAGTTGATTTCACTCCACCAAAGGAATGATCTCCTGTGTTCCTGAGNTGTAAAAATGGATAAAAAATGTGAATAAAGAAGGGCCTTTTTCCACCATGAAGAAAATGAAGTCCCATGTGATTTATTCCTATAACCTTGAGCTCACCCTGAGGGTGCAGCAGCTTCACGTCCCTACCAGTGCCACTCCCAGGAAGACCAAGTCCACCCTCTCCTTTACAAAAAAGTGCTCCATTTGATATTTCTGCAAGCACCTGGGCAGAGCCCCCACATTTCCCACAAGTTTCTGCAGCAGAAACCCTGATTCATTTCCGTGAGCCCGTTCAAATTCCGCTTTCGCGGCCTCTGTTCAAATAAACCCCTTGGATTAATCCACTGCACCAGCCTCGCCCTTTCCACTCCATCACTCGCCTCCCTTCTGCACAGAGGGAAGCAGTTAGAGTCCAATCTTTACATGTTTATTGCCACAAACACTTTTTCCTCTGCTTTGTCACTCCAGCACTCCCAGCTCCCTGCAGTTGGCAATATCCACCTTTTTCAATAAGGGCATACAACAACTCGTACAGGGCACGGCTCCTGTACAAATAACCAAGCACAGCTTCAAAGATAATGATGTTTTCCTCCTGCCACTTCTCACCTGGAGTGAAGGTGAGCATGTAAACCAGATGTTTCAGGCAAAAAAAGCAAAGTCCTAAACTCATGACCCAGCAAAAGCCTCTTCTGGGTGTGTCAGGAGCTGGAGGAACAACCTGCATGATTTATTAGCAGCAGGCACAGAACAAAAACCAGAACATTAGACAAGAAAACAGGGTACTACTCATATAATATTATTATTATTTATTAATACCAATACAAGATTCACAAGTGTTTCTCCATCTACTCAAAATAATAACTCTAACTGCTCCATTTTTTTTTTAAATTCAGGCATGCATTAAAATTCAGTTTGGTTTTGGGAATCGAGGAGGGGAGAAGGCAAACAGATAAACAGGCCTTTTTAATGTGTTATTTATTCAAATACATCAGGCTGAGCAATAGATC
Organism: Ploceus nigricollis; assembly: GCA_013399945.1. NCBI lineage: Eukaryota > Metazoa > Chordata > Aves > Passeriformes > Ploceidae > Ploceus > Ploceus nigricollis. The sequence continues at coordinate 140,576 of VXBC01011379.1, forward strand.
TGCTGTTCCCAGACAATGCCTGATTCTTGCTGCAAGAATGGAGGGAAAATGCTGGGAAATGCTTGTTTATCCCTCTCTTATCTGCAAGTCAGATCAAAGCATCAGCTGTTTAAAGAATTTGATTTCACTCCACCAAAGGAATGATCTCCTGTGTTCCTGAGCCCTGCTAAAATATATGGGATTTTTACATGGAAGTAAAATTTCAGTGCAAAAATAAAAAGGTAAAATTTCATGTCTGTTAAGGGATTGGGGTAATCTCTTCCAGCGTGCCCTGGGATCAGAAGGGAAAGGATTAAAATCCTCTCAGTCCTCCCTTTCCCACAATTAACAGTAGGGAAGCATCACTGTCAGGGACGGCGAGTCCAACACGAGCCCTGGAGGCTCTGATTTGTGCTTGGCCAAAATAATTTTTTTAATTTTCCTTTCATTTTTTTTCCAAGCACAGTTCTCTCTCTTGTTTAGGCCACTTGGAGAAGTTGGTTCTATTTTTTCAGGACATTTTAAAGAATGGAAGCAATTTTTCAGCAATAATATTAAATTGAATTTGGGATTTATTGTTTCAGGTGTTAATCATATGAGACTAAACACACATAAATAACTTGTCTTTTAAATCACTGGAGACCACCAGGTGAGAAATCAGTTTGGAGGTTAAAAGTTTTAAGGAATTGTGGTGGCCATCATCCAATGTGTCCAGGAGAGTTCATGGATTTACAGGAGCTAAAGCAGAAGTTGGTCCTGAAGAATATTTTTTTTAAGATTGTCATAATTTACCTACAGAATAGTTTTTTGAAGATTACACAAATACATGCAATCAAAAAGGGAGGTGGCCACGAAGGAAATCTGTGGAAATAACAACAGATGCAATTTTAAATAACTAATAAATACTATTTGTACTTCCTAGGGAAAACAACTCCACCCCAGCAGCAGATAGAACCCAATTAACAAAAACTGAATTTCAAGAAGTTTCTAAAGCAAAAGAAAATATTCCAAGTGATGAGCAGCTCTTACTTAATAAAAATCTGAGTCTTGCATGGTGGAGGGAAGGCAAAGACTTTGGTGGTGGTGCCAGAGGACAACCAGAGGTTGTCACTGATTTCCTCCTCCACGCCCATTACAGAAATTGCAGCCCTTGGCAGAGCTTGTCCATCCTGATCTCCACTGGCAATGGAAGGGCACTCTGAAAGGCTCAATAAGCCTTGATCTAATTCTCATGATGTGTTCTAATTCTCACAAAGGTCCAATTCTTGCCTGGAACATCAAAACCACAAAGGACAAGTGACCTCAAAGTTGTGCAGACCAGGACATGGATATTTTTTTTTAATTTCAGAAAATAATCAGGGACCCAAATGTCAAAAGGGAGCCTTGATGGAAATAAGGGGAGGAATAATTTTTACCCATGATTTTAATACATTTCTTATTTTTTTTTACCTGAAACCTAAATGTATTCAAAGCACTTCTATTCTTTTAGGGCTTCAGGACAGTTCTGCCCACAGAAGACAAGAAATGTCCCTTAATTTTCAAGAAACACAAGGCTACAGAGAAGATTATATCCCTTATTTTCTAGAATGATGTCTCAATTCCAGAAGAGATCCAGCCCCACACAGTTTAGTAAATATTCCAAAAATTCTGTCCCCTCTTCTCTGATTTCTGATTTTATCTAAATGGGTAGGGAACAGCTTCCCAATAATTAAACCACACCAAACTTGGAGGCTTTGAGTTCTGTTTTCCACCCTTCAGAGAAGATGAAGTGTTGCCTCCCTTCTGTGGCTCCAGAAAAGGGATGATGAAGTGAATCCAAACATCTTTTATCAGCTGAGTCCTGGCAGCTGCAACAACAAAGGTTATTTAGGAGCATCTGACAGTAACAACGTGGGACAATTAAATTCTGCTTTTTGTCAGGTGTTTTCCTTCACCATGGACAGGATGAATTTTGACACATGAAAGGGTCAAAATGCTTCTTTTTACCCAGCTAAATATTTGCCTTCACCCTTTAGGCTCCTCTCCCTCAGCCTGCTGATGTCCCAGAGGTGGGTGACAAGCCCCCAGAGTCCCTGGTTTCCTGTCATGTTTTGAGGGTTACAGGAATACAATGAGTAATCCACATTTTAAAGGAGCATTTCAAAGACAATGTGCACAGAACTGGAAAATCCAGAGGAGAGGTTTATGCTTTCCTCTGGTTCTTGCTGCGTTGTGCCTGACTGTATTTATAGCAATTTTCAAGAGTTTATGAAGCCAGAGAGCACAAAACCAAACAAATTGCATTCAGGGCATCAGTTTTCATCATTCCAAGCCCCTCTGAAAGCCCAGACAGATTTGTTCCCAAGTTCAGGAGCATCACACACGGCTAAATATAACTCAGTGAGTTGATTTAGCTGGGAGGAGACACCACAATGAAATTTCTTCCACAATTTTACATCCCTCCCAAAACACAGGATGTCTTTGAATGGAAACTCAGAGATTCAGTGGAATAAATCAGATTAATCCCTTTGGAAAGGCAGCTCAAGAGCAAAGACTCAGTTTTTTATGTCATGGATATCTTAGAGATTGGATGGGCAAGGGGCAGGTGAAACTCATCTTGTTGTTATTTCATTGTTTATATTAAGTTTTCAAATCCTCCAAGGGAATAAAAGACTTAGATTTGCTCCATTACACAGTTAAACTCTCTGATTCCATCCCCACACCCACAGCCCTCCAAGTGGAGTCATATTCCCAAGGGATCTGCTGGGATACAGGACAATACCACCCAAATTTTTAATGCATTGATTGAAAGTCCTTGGAATTTGGTTGGCAAAAAATAGGAGACAAGAGGCCAAGAAGAACATAATCAGTAGCAGAAGTTTTAGTGTCTATCCATTTCCTTATTCTAAAATCAGGTGATTCTGCAAAAAGAAACAAAGCCACCAAGAGAAAACTCCACATAACAATAAAGTTTTTATAACAGCTGCTTCCTTAGGAAAAATACCAGAGATGTGCAAAACGACCTGAAATTTCACCAAAATTAAAGAATATTCACTCAACCCAGTCAAAATGATCTGAACAAGAGCTGTCACTGAGAAACAAATCATACTCAGTGTATGAAATGTAGCTTTTCCTGATGCTGACAGATAAACTTTGGGGTTTGAAACACTTCTAGTCTACATTTATAAAGAGCACAGTGGCATTTTCCACATTTGCTTTACCAAGTCTCTAGGGAGGGTTCAGGATGAAGCATAAAAACTTTGAGAAGAGACTGAAAATAGCAGCTGAAGGCACTGTCAGATCTCAGCCTGCTGTGTTTCAGAAAAAGCATTTTTCACTTCGAGTTTCAACCTGATTTCTTTCAAGGGTTGATCTTAAATAGCGACGTTCAACCCCAACCAGTCCAAGAAATGGCTTTGGAAAAAGCCAATTTTTAAATGCAGCGTGAGAAATGACAGCTCTGAAAGAGCAGAAAATACCCAGACACGAGCCAGGACTTATTGATTGGTAAGTCTGGAAGCCAGGTAAGCAAAACCACACAGCATTGACCACAAGAGCTGTTAAGGAGCCTTCAGAAATCATGGAATCTCCTTTTCCATTATTGCCAGCTCATCTGAGGAGCAATCCCACCAGAGAATCAATTCCCATCCCTGGTTTAAAGAGCAGGAATAGATGGAACAGCTCAAGAAGCGTGATCTCTTTGCCTTCTCATCAAAATAAACATTTTTAATATGATAAATTGGGTAAAAAATACCCACACCTGCATCAGATTTAACCATGTGACTTCATGGAGAAGCTTGATCCAATGGGGATCTCTCCCAAATGCTCCTCAAGACTGAGCTGGAGAGTTTAGATGAAATATCAGGAAAAATTTCTCCACTAGCAGGTTGCTCAGGTGTTGGAGCAGGTGGAATGCCCATCCCTGGAACTGTTCAGGATGTGGCTCTTGGGGACAGGGCTTGGTGGTGCCAACAGCTGGGCTTGGTTTTAGAGCCCTTCTCCAACCTTTCATGAGCTGTACTCCAAAAAAATCCTATGCAGGTGGAAATCACAGGTCAGGATGTTGAGGCAGCTCCTGGAAGAGATGGATGAGACCAGAAGATGAGGAGAAAGGAGCCCTTTCCTGACTCTTTGTGATCCCAAGAATATTTGCTGCTTCAAGATTCAAGGGTGGGTTTTAGATGCTGGAATTCCAAACCTGTTTCCAACCTAAATCTGGGAAATCTCCCACGAGCATATCCTTGAATCAATTCTACTTTTGCTGCTTCCTAAATATGGAACACAACAAATATAAGAAACTTCCCTTCTTTGTACCACAGACACCACTAAAATCAATTTTTTAGTTATTTCCAATTTCAACAGCTCCTCTCATGGACTCCCAAATTCCCAAATAATAATTGAGGTATTATTTCCATCCTCTAATTTAAAGCCACTTAATCCTTTGTTTGTTTTTTCCAAGCAGCACTAAAATAGGCAAAAATCCTTGTTTGGTTTTGTACCCAGCACTGTCAAATAATTTTTTCCTTTCCAAATCCATTAACTCTTTGCTAACCTCAATAATTCTGCCTGTTTTAACTTGGATTTTCCTACCATTTCATGTAATTCCTGTAGATCAAGCCAACAACTTTTCCTGTTTAGCCAAGAAAACCCAAATTAATTTATAAAACCTGCCTCTTCTTATTTTTGCCCCTAAATAATTTTATAAAATCTGCCTCTTCTTATTTTGAAATTTTACAAAATCTTCCTCTTTTTGATCTTAAATCTCATAAAATCTGCTCTTTTTTGCTGCTATTGTTTAGCACTTCCCTTAACTCATTAAAAACCCATTTCAATCCAGTCACCCTGGAACAAAACTGGAGGCTGAGAAACCTTCACCATGCAGAAGAATGATCCCTTCATCCCAAACTTGTTCTGTCTTTCAGCAGTTTTGGAATCAATAATGTTCTTTAACCACCTCTGACACTTTGCAGTGCTCAACTGAAACCTTGGCTGAAAACAACAAATAAATGAGGCAGAACAAAAAGAAAAACAGATTTTCAAGTGTTCCAAACACGCTTTTGCTGCAGAAAAACCATTGAAAAAACATGGATTTTGTTTTTTATAATCAACCCAAATGGATATTTAAGGAGAGTTGAATCACATATTAATATTTTCTGTGAGTAATTTGAAATAAATGGCTTTTAATATGAAAAATATGAAATATTGCTTGCATTTACTTGGTTGTGGTGGTGATTTTCATCTTTAATTCCTTTTTTTTGGTTTTGGGTTTGACTTTTTTTAGGTATTCCAACATTTCTATTTTTTAACCTTTCCTTCATTATTGTCAATGAAAAAGACATTAATTACCTGTCCAGGTCCAAGTTTAATTGACTTAAATGTGGCTCTACCTCAGTTCTCTGTGGCTGACACCACGTTCCTCATGAATATTCCACGTTTTACCTGGAGTTGGCTTGAAAACTTGGAGCTGAAAATGAGAAAAATGCAGGGAAAAGTATTGTACAAAGAATGTAATCCTGATCTGGTGAATCGAGCAGATTCTCTGCTCAGAAATAATAATAATGAGAATAATTAGAATTATGATAGTAGAAGAGTAATAAAATAATAATTTAAAAATAAGAAAAATTATTAATAAAATTCAATATAGTAATGATAATAATAAAAATAATAAT
>VXBC01011379.1:154113-166313 GCA_013399945.1 Ploceus nigricollis
ACTCTTTGTGCAAATATTGGGGTTTTCTGGATATTCCTGCTGCTGGCTACAAAGGCAAGAAGTGGAAGTATCCAAAACTTAAAGCATTTGCAGGAGCTGAATTGAGGTTTAATAAACTAATCAATAAAAACACCAAACCCAAAAAAAGAACTCTGAGAGCAGGTGAAAACCTCTCTTGACTCTCTAGGTAGTTTTGAATTTTGACTGTTATTTGGGAGAGAAAAAGGACATAGGTTAGTGAAGAGAGATGGTGAAGTCTTTATCCCCTTACTGACCTTTGGGGAAGGAGATGGTGGAAAAGTCCTCCGAGGAATGGGGCTCTGTGGGACACCCCAACTGCCTCATGCTTTGTTTTGATTGTTAATCCTTGTTTACAGCACACAATCACAGCTACTGGCCAGGTTTTTTGGTGTGTTTGGCATGTTTTGATAAGTTTTTTTTTTTCCTCCAAAGTGGATATTATTTAAAGAAACTCACAGGGCACAGGTTTTGTTGACATCCAACAAGTCCATCTCTTTAAAATTCAGGAGTTATTNATTCATCCAGGGATGGTGGCTCCACCATTCCCTGGACAGCCTGATCCAACATTTTACAGCTCTTTCCACAAAGAAATTTTTCCCACATTTCCAAGATTTTGCCCACATGGAGCCATCCATGGAAGTGGCTGCTACAAAGCCTGGCAGAGAATGAGCCCTTTGTTCCTCTCTGCAGCCACTTCTGCTCCTTCTACTCTTTGTGCAAATATTGGGGTTTTCTGGATATTCCTGCTGCTGGCTACAAAGGCAAGAAGTGGAAGTATCCAAAACTTAAAGCATTTGCAGGAGCTGAATTGAGGTTTAATAAACTAATCAATAAAAACACCAAACCCAAAAAAAGAACTCTGAGAGCAGGTGAAAACCTCTCTTGACTCTCTAGGTAGTTTTGAATTTTGACTGTTATTTGGGAGAGAAAAAGGACATAGGTTAGTGAAGAGAGATGGTGAATTCTTTATCCCCTTACTGACCTTTGGGGAAGGAGATGGTGGAAAAGTCCTCCCAGGAATGGGGCTCTGAGGGACACTCCAACTGCCTCATGCTTTGTTTTAATTGTCAATCCTTGTTTACAGTACACAATCACAGCTACTGGCCAGTTTTTTTGGTGTGTTTGGTGTGTTTTGATAAGTTTTTTTTTTCCAGAGTGGGTATTATTTAAAGAAACTCACAGGGCACAGGTTTTGTTGACATCCAACAAGTCCATCTCTTTAAAATTCAGGAATTATTTACTCCTCACTCACAGTTCTCTCTTCCCCCTTTGCAAAAGACATAAAAAACATACAGAAAACTCCCCATTCTTTCTGGTTATTGATTGAGTGGGTTCTGTGTGGAGTAGATGCAGATCCCACGTGTGCAGTCCACTGGGATTGTCTCTCTTCTGTTACATGGTTAAAAATATATCAATTTTTCAAAGACCAATGCTTCTGAAAGTGGTTTAGGCCATAAAAAGAAACGTGCACTTATCAGAACTAACGTCAGGAAAGAGATAGGGAGGAGCTGGGTTATCTTTGGAGTGATAACAGCAATGGGAGAGCAGTATCTGCTGAATTTCCAAACTGCATCAGGCATTCTCCATGCACTGGAAAAGCCTCAGGCACTTCTAAATATGCTGGGTTTATTCTGTCCCATGCTGGTCTCAGAGGCTGAGCTAAAACTAGCTTTTTCTTGCTTTTTTAATTTTTTCTTTTCAGTTTAGTTGTTCAGGATCTTTCTCAGGTATGGTGAGGACAGGTTTGCAGTAACTGGGTGTTTCAGGGTTTAAGCCTCCAGCAGATCCATNCAGGAATGGGGCTCTGAGGGACACTCCAACTGCCTCATGCTTTGTTTTAATTGTCAATCCTTGTTTACAGTACACAATCACAGCTACTGGCCAGTTTTTTTGGTGTGTTTGGTGTGTTTTGATAAGTTTTTTTTTTCCAGAGTGGGTATTATTTAAAGAAACTCACAGGGCACAGGTTTTGTTGACATCCAACAAGTCCATCTCTTTAAAATTCAGGAATTATTTACTCCTCACTCACAGTTCTCTCTTCCCCCTTTGCAAAAGACATAAAAAACATACAGAAAACTCCCCATTCTTTCTGGTTATTGATTGAGTGGGTTCTGTGTGGAGTAGATGCAGATCCCACGTGTGCAGTCCACTGGGATTGTCTCTCTTCTGTTACATGGTTAAAAATATATCAATTTTTCAAAGACCAATGCTTCTGAAAGTGGTTTAGGCCATAAAAAGAAACGTGCACTTATCAGAACTAACGTCAGGAAAGAGATAGGGAGGAGCTGGGTTATCTTTGGAGTGATAACAGCAATGGGAGAGCAGTATCTGCTGAATTTCCAAACTGCATCAGGCATTCTCCATGCACTGGAAAAGCCTCAGGCACTTCTAAATATGCTGGGTTTATTCTGTCCCATGCTGGTCTCAGAGGCTGAGCTAAAACTAGCTTTTTCTTGCTTTTTTAATTTTTTCTTTTCAGTTTAGTTGTTCAGGATCTTTCTCAGGTATGGTGAGGACAGGTTTGCAGTAACTGGGTGTTTCAGGGTTTAAGCCTCCAGCAGATCCATGGGAACATCTCCCAGTCCAGACAATTCTCTCCCTGCTCTCTCACAGGGGGAGGTCTTGGCAGACAGCCCTGGTTAATGGTTATCACTGCCATAACCTCAATTCTCTCCTCACCTACTGTGCAGTTCCCCAGAATCCACCCTAAAAGCCAAACCCCTCTTTGCCAGTAACAATTTTGTTGATGGCACCCAGTTCCTTGCATTGCCCCAGATTGCAGCTCCCAACGACAGCAATTCCAAATATCTTCATTCCCAACCTCTTTTAAAGGTTGCCCAAAACAAGGAAATGAAAAACCTGCTGGTTGACCTAATTGAGCACTGCCAGGTTGTGCCTCTGCTCCACCTCCCATGACCCATTAAGCTACAGGGCATCATTTCCTGTTAATTAATAGGCTCAATTAGAGTATTTTGAGCTGAGCCTCCTTTAACTGTGTTACAACCAAGCAAAACCCACTGACAGCCCCAAACAGACTTGGTGAAACCATGATCATCAATTTAATTTCCTCTATAATGTCTTCTTGTTTACGGGGATCTGCCTCTCACCTTGGGATTTCCTTCCACAAAAAACGAGCACAGAACTGCTTAGTCAACACATTTCTTACTTCCCACAGCACCAATTCCTCATTAAATTAACGAAGCAAGGAAACAGCCAGCCAGAAACTGGAAGCACAAACAGCAAAATAAATCCTAAAAGACTGTTAAGCAAACTATATTGAAAATTTACTTTGATGTGCCTTCATTTTGATGACAATGAGGGCGAAGTCGAGGCCTACCTTAATTTAGCTGTTATTGACAACACTGAGACAACCTTGAAAAAAAAACTACCCAACCAAAAACCAGCTCCTTAAGCAGAGCTTTTACTTTCAGAGTGTTTTTGAGTACTCTTCTCTCTGCATGCACAGCCTTGATTTGTCCCCTTTGCCTGGTGCCCCCTTTTCCTTCAATCCAAAGCCAGTTGTTGAGCCAGGCCTAAGAACAAGCTGCAATTGAACCCTGAGGATGCTCTATCCAAACGCAATTCTTCAGGACAAAGAGGAGGCTGCCACATTCCAGGGACACTCTCAGGGGAAATTACACATCAGTGAATCAGTGCAAGAGCAGGTGCTCACTCTTTGCCATGGAAACAGGTGAGGGGGCACATTACAGAAGGAATTGTTTCAGTGGAGAGGTTTCAAGAGCAGCAGCCTGGTTGGGAAACTGAAGGTGAGAAAAGTGGCATGTTTTGAATTAGCCCCTTGCAGCAGGCAGAAGATGCCACCCCCCTGAGTAGCTCTTGTCTGAAGCACCCACAGATGCTCAGGCCACACCATTGTTTGCAGAAATCAAACAATTGGTCATTTACTGAATGAGGTCATTTACTGAAACAAAACCGTGTGGTGAGGAATGGAGCTGTGAACAACCTGATCCAAACAGGTTTTTAACCCTTGGCTTCCCCCTGCCAGCCCCACACGAGCTTCACAGGCAGAAAAACCATCCCTGAGATGAGAAGTGTGTTCAGCAGACCTCCAGATGCTCACGGTCCATCCCACCATGGTGTTGTTCAGAGCTTTGATGGGTTTGATCTCTGCATCCACAACCATCCCCAGCTGGAGCTGCTGGGCACTGCCATCAATCCCACTGACTGATGTCCATGCACACAACACCTGGAGAAGGGAATTGGGACAAAAGAGCACCCCTGGAATAATTCAATATGCATAAAACACCTTTCCTGCAACTGCACCATTCCCACTTGTCATTAATTATGACGTTTCCAGCAATTTCTTAATTGATTTGAAGGAGGGCATCGTGCATTTGTGGTTCTCAATCAATTCCTCTCCTCTCGGTACATTTAACTGCTGCAGAGTTTTCCACAGCTATTTTGTTCTTCACAGCTCCTTGAAAAACACCTCAGCCTCCAATTTATTTCCAGTCATTAAAGCAAAATCTTTCAAATGGACAATATGATTTATAAAGTGGGAGAGATACTTTTATGCACTGCTTTATGAATTCTAAGCCTTCAATATTTGTTACAGCTCTTTATTCATTTGGTCTGAAAAGCCAGAAAAAAAAAAGCTCGCCGCTGAATAAAGAGGAAAACGATTCTCAGCTTTCAAGCAATGAGCACATCAAATTAAAAAATCATTTATTTCCGTGCCTGCTCCGTTGCAACGGCACACAGTTGTGGAGCCTTCAGCTGGCACACGGATATTCTGTGGCTTTGAGGGAAAAACTGGAAGTGAGCCACTTGGGCAGAGCCCAGAGGGATCCACAAACTCTGGAGTGGGACTGAAACTGCAAAGTTCACGTTTTTCTTCCTAGAATCATAAATGGTTTGGGGTGGAAGGGTCCTTAAAGATCCTTCTTTTCCAGCACCCTGCCATGGCAGGGACACCTTCCACTGTCCCAGGTGGCTCCAAGCCCCGTCCAACCTGGCCTTGGACACTTCCAGGGATCCAGGGGGAGCCACAGCTTCTTTGAGCACCCTATGCCAGGCCTCCTCACCCTCACAGCCAGGAATTCCTTACTTATATTTTATCCAAACCTACTCTCTGCCAATTTGCAGCCATTCCCTCTTTCCCTGTCATTACCTGCTCTTGTCCAAAGTCTCTCTCCATCTTTCTTGTAGCTCCCTTCAGGCCACAATTAGTTCACCCTGAAACCTTCTCCTCTCCAGGCTGAGCAATCCCAATTCTCCAGCCTTTCCCCACAGCAGAGCTGTTCCATCCCTCTGATAATCCTGGTGCCTCCTCTGGACTCGCTCCCACAAGTCCCTGACTCTGGAGTCAGGGTATTCCAACATGTCCAAAATGCTCAACCACATCCACCTTCTCTGGGAAAGGGAGCACAGCTGCTCTGCTACACAAATTCATCTCTTCACAGACCCAAATATCCCAGCCACATCCGTATTTCTCCAGAGAGCTGGAACAATTTGCTCAGCTGTCCCAGACTGAAGTTCTTCATCCTCCCCTCCTCCTGGACAGGTGACACTGCTGCTGTGTGAGCCTCATGCCCAGTCCAGGAGGATCTTTGCCATTCATCCTGAATCCTATTCCTGCCCTTTCATTTCCCACATAACTCTCACTCATCCCTTTTCATCCATCCATGCCTTTTCCAGTGTTTTCTATCTCAGCTGTTTTAATCTAATCTTTCCTGCTGGCTCAGGATGGCTCTGCTTTCAGCCCTCATTTATCACAGAACCACATGGCAGCTTTACCTGATTTCTGGGAATTATTCAAATTTTCTCTTTATTGTTTTAAAAATCTATTATGAACCTCTCAACTCCGCTGCATTGTGCAAAGAAAAAGAATTATAAAAATACCCACTCTCTTTAATACCAATAATTTGTCATCTACTGAGAATTTTTTTCTAGGTATAATAGTAGTTTAACTCATTAACTTTATGCTAAGTACAGCAATTTTGCTGTCTCCTACCCAAATATTTCTAATATTAATGATACAGCTTAGATAAAGTGATTTAAGCAGTTGTACATACAGTGTGCTTATGCAACGATAATTAATTACCTCCAAGATTGAACTCCAGTCTTTCACTTCCAATTACGCTTTCATATTTCTGATGATCACCCTGCAAGAGTTCTTCTTCAATTCCATAATCCAGTTTGACATTAAACCACAACTGACTGGGAGGGAGGAGGAAGGAGTCGTGTGCCTGTGATGCCTTTTGGGGCTACCTAAAACCAGAGGCCAGACAGAGTTAAGGGAATAAAAAGCAGTTCTGTTTATTGAAGGGCCTTCAGGTACATTCAGGGCAGACAAAGCCCCCCAGGGGCTGCACCCAAAATGGACCACGGGTCACAGGTTTCACACTTTGATAAGTTTGGGCTATTTGCATATTGGGGGTGAATCCTCCAATTCCAGCTTCAGCTAATGAAGTCATTGACCCCCAGTTTGCTGCCCCAACTCACTTTTGTTTCCATCCCTGGGGCCTGAGGCAGTGAGGTGTCCTTGATGGCCAGGCCTGGAGAGGAATTGTTGTGTCTGCCCAGAATGGGAAAGCAGCAGCTGACACTGGGTGTGGAGTTCAGAGTCACACACTAAACAACTGCAGGGTTACAGATAGATGGAAATAGAAAAGCTCAAATCCTGAGGCATCACTGGGAGCAGGAGGCCAGAGCAGCAGGGATGTGATGTGGGAATAGGTGACAAGGCTCTGCCTCCACAGGGGGTGCCAGGAGAAAAATATTCTTATGTTTGTACAGCACAAACTGCTGCTGGCACAGAGGGAAGCAAGGAGCCAGCTGCACCCAGGGAAGGGATTCCTGCTGCCTGGAAGGGCTGGGGGGATGCAGCGGCTCCAGGCTGGGAATTGCCCTTTGCTCCATCCCCACCCTGCTCGTGTTCCCCAGGAGCTGCAGCAGCAGCACCAGGAGGGCTCTGCCCACCTGGGAGCTCCTTCCTTCCTCTGCCAGAGGCCTCAGAGACCTCTTGGCCTCCTACAGGGGCGACCTGGCCTGTCTGAGCTCTGCCTCTGATGCCTTCAGTTTTAGCTTTTGTATTTTCCAGATTCTGCACTGCCTTAGTGTGTGACTCTGAGCTCCATACAAAGTGTCAGCAGCTCTCCTCACAGCTCAGGCACACAGAACAATCCTTTTCCAGCCCAGAACCAAGGACACCGCTGCAGCTTCAGCCCAAAAAGTGCAAACAACAGGGAATGGGGGAGAGCAAACTGGGAGGGTGGGACTGCACAACCTGGAGCTGTATTTGGACAATTAACCCCAATATGGAAATGGACCAAAACTTGTAAAAGTGTGAAAACTCATGACCAGGAGTCCATCTTGGGTGTAGCCTTGGTCAGGCTCTTGTACTGCCCAAGGTGTATTCTTTGAAGGCCTTTTAATAAATCCCTGCTTTATCCCTTTAACTCTGCCCAGCCTCTGTTCCAGGTGGCCTCTCCAGGCATCCCTCCCTTCCCAGCTCCTTGGAGTGTGCAGCTGGGAAAGCCCCAGGAGAGCTCTGTTCCTCTTGGGGAGGTTGAGTACAACACAAACCTTCTCCACAGTCCGGAATTTCAGGGCTTTAAGGTTTTGGCTCCACAAGGTAATACCTATAAAATTCTATGTTATTCTAGATTCCCAATTCTATTCCATCCCTGGAAGTGTCCAAGGCCAGGCTGACAGGGTTTGGAGCAACCTGGGACAGTGAAATGGGATGGGCTTTAAAATCCCCTCCAAGCCAAACCATTCTGATGATAAAAAATAAGAAACAGGGCCTGCTCGTGGTGTGATTCAAACACAGCTGAAACCAGGACACCCCCCTCTGCCTCCACTGAAAACTGGCCAGGAACTTCTGCAGCTTTTCCTTCTTTACTGAAATTGTGGGAGCCTCCCTTGCAAAGATGAGTCTGGAGCTGTTTGCTCACATGAGGAAGGTGCTGAGAACACCAAGGTAAGAACCTGGACATGATCATCTTTACCTCAGTCAGGAAAAGCTGCTTTGACTTCTTTGCAAAATCTTTATGGCCATCTTCACAGCAACAAGAAAAAAAGTCTCCAAAATCCTTGACAACTTGTTCTCCTGGAAAAAAGAAAAAAAGGCAAAAGAAATTTAAAAAATTGTATTAACGCACTGTGCTTAAATTCCCTGAAATTGTCTTAAACACACACAAAATGAAAACTTTCAGGAGAAAATCACCACAGCCTACAATTCCAAGCAGTGCTGTCTCCAATAACTCTCCCACACATATTCCCAACAGCTGAAACAAACCAGGAGAACTGCACAATATTCAGAAGTTATTCCAGACTTGACTCAGTGGATTCTTTTTAAAACAATCCATTTTGCATATGAATTTAAATTTTAAAAGCATTAATAACTGCAGATGATGAGCACTAATCTTGGTCCTCAGCCTCAGCATCCGTGGAAGTCTTTCCCTCCTGCCTGAGCACCACATGTTCAGAAAATATCCGATTTTTCCATCTTTTATTTGCACAGGTAGGGAATATTCAGTTTATTCAAGCCAATTATCTCAGCATGATTCATCATCACGATGCTCCAAAATAAAAGCAATCATGCTAGATTAGTGCAATTAAAAAAGTATTTTTATTTTTGGAGAAAAAATTTACCTGTTGAACGGGGAACTTTTCTCCAAACAACATCAGGGCTCTTGTTGAACTTGTGTGAAACATTTTTTCCTCTCCCTGAAGCTCAAATGCAGAGCTCTGAGCTTTCCCTTGGTTAAATACCTGTAAAAATAAAGCTCTGCTTTGTAGACTGAGCTAAAATTAAATTTTATTGGCCCATTTTAATCACTAGAAATCTCCTGTTTTGCAGGAGCAGCAAGCAGAGCTCACACAGCACTGCAGGGAAAGCACTGAAGGAATCAGGGACTCAGAAACCACTCCAGGGAAGGACAAGGGAAAAGCTTTCATTCCATGAGGTTTTTCTCTCTGTCATGCACTTCCATCTGCTAATTAAATATCATTTAATTGACATTCCCAGCTTCTCTGGGCAACCTGTTCCACTGTTTGAGCACCCTCTGTAAAGAATTCCTTCCTAACATTTAATCTGCCTCTCTTCATTTTCAAATCCTTGTCTGTATCAAAAGTCCTTTTTACAAGCATCCTTAAGGTACTGGAAAGGTTCAAACCTTGCACAAATAATATAAGGATTTAACTGATTAATGTCAATTCCTGATCAGAGTACACAGAAATAAAATGATAAAGCAACCACAGAAATTAGGGATAGCAAGTTTAGAGCTTACAGTCATTGCAATTCAACTCATCTTCGTTCTTAGGGATGGGAAAGGGATTCTATGGATAGAAAATCATTTATTGATCTAAACCAGCTGCCTGACCAAAAGTTAAAGCCTGTTGAGGGCATTCTCCAAACCCTTTTTAAACACCAGCAGGCCGAGGGTATCCATCACCTTTCAGGGAAGCCCAGCTGGGTTAAGATTTCTCAGTAAAGGTCTCAGTTTAAGGTTTCTCAGTAAAGAAATGCTTCCTGCTGCCCATTGTAAACCTCCCAGAAGAGTTCTGAACCATTCCCACCAGTCTGTCACTGGATCCCAGCAGGAAAAGTTCAGTTTAGGTGGTTTTGTGCACATATAAATACATGCACATGTGTCAGTAGCTCTGCATTCCTCACTGAAAAACCTTTGCAAGTGCAGAAGTCACAGAGGGGGCCAGAAACCTGGAGGCTGTGAGCAGAGTAAGAAAATTCATTGCTTCAGTCCCCCTTTGATTTCCAGGGAAAGCAATTTGTGGAGGCAGTGGGCAGAAGGAAATGCACAGAGGAGCTTTCCCCAGCTGCAACAGGAGCCTCTGACTACAGAGCAGCACAAAAACCCAGCAAATCTGGCAAATTCCCTGCGTGGCAAACACATTTCTGGTGCAGACAACGGGCTTCAAACAGGAATTGATGTTCTGCTCACAACCAAATGGGGCTGTGGCCAGAGCACACTGCAGCTGCATCATCTGGAAATACCTGAAATGTTCAGAGATCTGATGTTTTTTAAAGTGTCTCTCCACCTTTGATGGTGGCAGAACCTGAAACTCATTATCGTCCCCACAACTGATTCACCCTGTTTGTGTCTTCTTCAAAAGTCCTGTGTTCTGACGGAGCTGGAAGAACTCTGAGAACAGATAAAAGCCCAGATTTTTCAGCTGCTGGGTTCACCCCCTGGAATGTGATGAAGCAGCTCTGACAATGCCCTATTTGCAAGGCTACAGGGGTGGATTGAGAGGGGCTGGGGTTTGGGGTGGAATTATTTGAGGTGGAACCTCAAATCCTCATCCTGACATCGAGGTCAAAATTTAGCTCAACTGATCTGGAGGCTTTTGTAAGGCAGCCAACCCCATAAAACCATAAAACTTTCCATGGGGTGGGCTCTTTTCCCATATTCCTCCTTTTGGTTCTGGAGATGCTCATCAAGGGTATCCCTCGAGGCACAGTCCTTGATCTGGGTGAATTCCATCAATCCCTAATAATTGTTTCTTTTTCCTAATTTAATATAATTGCTTTAATATCATGCACTATCCTAACTTATACTATAATCATAATTTTAACTTTTAAACCCTTCCATCAACCTCTAATAATTGTTTATTTTTGCTAAGCAATATCATTGCTTTAAAATTAATATTAACTACAATTAATTAACATTGCTTTAATATTATTATTTTAACTAAAGCAATATCATTGCTTTAATATTATTATTTTTAACTAAAGCAAATTCATTGCTTTAATATTATTATTTTTAACCAAAGCAATATCATTGCTTTAATACTAATATCAACTATAATTCATTAACNCAACTATAATTCATTAACATTGCTTTAATATTATTATTTTTAACTAAAGCAATATCATTGCTTTAATATTATTTGCTATAGTACACTGTCCCATCTTATACAATAATAATAATTTTAGCTTTTATACCCTGTGTAAATAATTCTGGTTGAGTCCTTTTTGTCTAATGATTTATCAGAATAAATAATTCCCAGCCTCCTCTCTCCAAGAAGGAGTTCAGAAAATCACTGTTGGTTTGTATCTCATCATCATCCTTCACCAGCATTGGAAGAATTTCCCAACACAAACCAAATACATGATTTAAAATTACAGATTCTTAATTTAAAAAAAAACAACAAAACAAAACAAACTCACCTTTTTGTCCCCGAGGCTTCCCTAGGATTTCACATAAGAATAATTTATAACGTCCTTAATTGCTATTTGTACTGTTTGTTCAGCCTCAGATCCCAGAGTGCTCCAAGGAGGAGCAAACCCAGAGGAAATCAATGCCATGGATGTGCTCCTCACACAGCAGCTGAGGCAGAACTCTCCAGAGGGACAGGAGCCTTTGAATTTTGGTATTGCCAATGTCTGGGCAGGGAAAACACCTGAAAATCCCTACAGAATTTCAGTTCCAGGGTCTAACTCAGTCCCTTTTTGCTGTAGCGGCTATGGGGAGTTGAATTTCCTTTTACATCCTTCTCTGGAAAAGAATGGGACACATGTCCTGAAAATGAGGAATTTTTCCCTGTAAAGGGCCCTGATCAGCACAGGAGGAACACGGAGAAACACCATCCCTCGTTTGGGGCTCCTGGGACTTCCCTTCACCTCCCTCAGGCTGAGCAAGGAAAACAAAATTAAAAATTCATGTTCTGGGTTCCCCTCTCCCCTCCTTCCTTTCCTTGTTCTTTGGAGCTGGAGAGAAAACGAAGCTACTTCATTATTCACTGATAATTATATTATTCCAAAGGGTTCCAGATCCCAGGATCCACCAGGAAGGGGAAGAGCAGGAACATCCCAGGGCTGGATCAGCTTTCCTCTGCCACGCTAAAGGCTCAGCTCAATAATTCAGGTGAATGATTCAATAATTCAGGTGAATTATTGAGGCAGGAGCTGCAAATTAACACCAATTACATGCAGTCATCACAGGGAAAATTCCCATTTTTCCCCCTCATCAATATTTATATATATATTAATATATGTGAATATATATATTTTCACATATATATTTACCTATGTGAATTTATATATTTAATATATGTGAATATTCACATTTTTTTCTGACATAGGCCTGAAATAATATCACCAAAACAATGTGAAAAAGAGAAACGCACTCCAAAAATCTTCCAGCAAGGAAAAGTGCCTGAAAACATCTTAAAATTCCCCTCAGACTTTT
>VXBC01011379.1:168490-181387 GCA_013399945.1 Ploceus nigricollis
GGTTCACAAATAAATAAAAAATAAATAATAATAATTAATCATATTAATTATTATTAATTTGAATTATTCTCCTTCAAATGTACCAGGAAGTACTGACAGAGCAGAATTTACAATCCCAAACCAAGAGAAGTTTAGGAAAGNAGTGGCTCCCAGGAAACACCAGCACTGCCAGATTTTCTGGAGATCACTCTGAAAATTCAGGAAATACTCCTGGAAATTCTTCTCCTACCTCCTGTGGGTGCCCCAAGTCTCCAGCCAAGAGGCACAGCCATTCCCAGCAGCTGTTCCTCAAAAATCAGGATTTCCAGCCCAAAATCCCATTGCTTTGCTCCTTTGGAGTGTTTTCGAGGAGGGATCCCAAAGATCCCTTAGAAAGATCCCATTTTTATCTTTCCTTGGATATCTCTCCATTCATTTCATGGATGCAGAGGTGCTGAGATTCACTGGGAATGAAAATCAAACATCTTAATGAGTCCACAACCCACTAATCACTCGATTTTCTGCATTTCCTGAAGCCAAAATCATTTAATTTCAAGTTTTGGGGGAATTTGTGCCCAGCAGGACATGAGCTTGAATTAGAACCCAGAGTTCCAAAGGAAGAACACAGATTTTCCTGGAAAAACTTTTTGTTTGGAATGCAACGATGTAAAAACCCCGTATCCTGAATTATGGAAGTGCTATTGCACCCAGAAGGAAGAACATTCCTGTTGCTCCTGGGCCAAAATTGCCTGTAATCCATGGATTTTTGCAGGAACAGTGGGGTTTTGAGGGATGTGGCATACTTCCTGAAGGGAACATCCCTGGAAGCAGCATGGCAAGGTTTGGAATAGTGCTTGGCACAAAGACAGAGCATATGGCATTAATGCAAGCGAATTAAACAGCTCTTCCTGGACACACCCTGCTGCAGCCATGCCAAGGATTCCCTCTGGATTTGCACCTGGCTTGAATATTTACATGTTAAATTTCAGCCAGGGCATAGGAATGATGGATTCCAGGTAAAATTTGCATGGAATATTTCACTACTTCAGAGTTTCTGTTCCCAACCTCCGGAATCTCAGTGTGTCCATCTTCCACGTGTGGTCACCTGTCCCCTTTCCCATCATCACTGGGGTTTCTATTATTTTTTTAAAATCTCAGTTCCACAGGTTTGAATTATTAATTATAATATTATTTGTTACTTAAGAAATATTAAATATTTATATATAAATATTCAGGGAATTTCTGCCTGAATCCAGACGGGTTTCCAGATGTTCCAAAGCTCTNCCTGAGTTCCCAGTCAGTCCTGCTGGAATTTCCTGGGTGTCCAAGCACTGCAGGCCCTGCTCCACAGCTGGGAAGGATTTTCCATGCCCTGGACACCTCCCAGATTCCAGGCATGGGATGCTTTGCTCTGAGCACAGCCCAGCTCTCAGCTTCCAACAACATCCCCATCCTACAGCTTCCTTTCTTCCCCCACTACAACAAACAAAACATTTCATTATCCTGTAATTTTCAACCTCTGGATTTCCTTCACCTCTTTATTCCAACTCCACCTTGCTAAAATCCACCAGGCAGAGCCAACAACCCAAACTAAATTTCCTGTGGAACGGCGTTGGGATCGCTGAACCTTCAGCTCCACCACGTTTATCAGATCTGGCTCCTCTTCCAGGATGAAACCCAAAAAATCTCAGCCCAGGAGCCTGAACAGGGAGATCATTTTGCTGCACCTCCAGAAACACTTGAAATTATTCTGAAACTCTTCCTGCAGTCCTTGCCAATGAAGGAAATGATCCAAAATCAACGTTTTTGGCTTCTAACACAAAATTCAAACATCTCTATTGGCTGCAATTCTCTCCTCCCTTGTCCTGACCTCCAGACCTATAAACACCCAACCCATTTGTGGAAATTTAAATTAGGATTTTCATTTTAGCTCATCCTTGATGTAACAAGCAAAGTTTCACCTTCCAATTTGCAGAGGATTTAGGGTTAATTATTTTAAATTAGAGATAAATTCATATTACAATGTTCCTTTCAACTCATCTTTGATTTAACAAGATAAGTTCCGTTTCCAATTTGCGGAGAAGTTGCCTTTAATTATCTTAAATTAGAGACAAATTCTTTTACCTTCCCATATTTCATCCCCTGGTTTTTGTGGTTGGAATGAGGGATTTATTTCCATACTTCAGCTTAAAAGAGAGATGTTATGAACCACAGGCTTGGAATCAGTGTCAAAATGTTTCAGCTATTTTTATGCTAAACATCATCGCTATGGAAACGCCACAGTTAAATTTAATGTGAATTTTCAGGGATTTTTCTTGCAGTACAGAACAGCAGTAGAGCCCAGGCTGGGCTTAATGGGAAAAAAATAGGATTTTAGGTGTCTGCAGTGACTTCGAAAATATTTAACCAAAATCATTTTTATCTCTGTGATTTTAACTCCCATCACACCAGTAAAAATTATGGCAAAATGGACAAAACACACTAAAATTCCCTTAAAATTAAAACACCAGCCAGAAAAAAAAATTGGATTTTTTTGGCCTTTATTTTTACAGAATAATTTGAATTTCAAGGCTTTGTTCTTATGGAGCACGGGGGAAACGGGTGAGCTCAGCATCTCTGGCCCACCCTGGGGGAATTTCTATTTTTCCAGGATAAACAGAGTCTTCCCTGCCCTGATTGGATCACTGGGAATATTCTACAGGGCCAGTCAGCACCTCTGTGTCAGAACTGAGAGCAAATCAAATCAGGGAGCTCAAGATTAGGAAGATCTGCCCAGTTTTGTGCTGCCAGGGTCAAAATTCCAGCAGTGACAGCAAAAGTGTTGTAGGTTGCCAAAGTACCAACCATGTGGGTCCTGGGGAATAAAATAAAATTTNTGGAAAGGTACTTTATGGACCATCATATCTTACACCCTGAGACAAAGCAAACAGCTCAATATAGACCAAGTTCTAACATGATTTTTCTGTCACAAGCAACATTAAATTCTACAGAAACTCCTGTGCTTTGCTAATAAATCACATTTGTGGAAAGAACCTAAAAATCCCCATTCTCCACCTGAAAACCTTCTGTTCTGATACTTCTTGTCAATAATTTGTCAATACTTTACTCAACAAACAACATTTAAATCAAGGATCAGCAATCCTGACAAAACCAAAGTACATTTTAAACCAGAATAAAAGCTCATTCCAAACCCCTGCATCTCTGCAGAGCAAGCCCGGAGAAAAGCAGGAGGAAAAGGCAGGATTTGGTTCATATTTCGTGGAATTTTTGGTTAATATTTCATGGAATTTTTCCCTATTCTCACATGGACTATCCCAGGACTGGAGTGGTTTGATGGGAAGCATCCATCAAGTTAATTACTGAAATTATTACCTTGCTCCCCAGGAGTGCTGCAAGGAGCCCCAGGTGATGGTGACAAAGCATCACCTTCAGCTGGAGGGCCAAAAAATCAGAATTTTCCTGAAAAACCCAGAGCTGGCTGGTATTTTAATTTTAAGAGCATTTCAGTGTGTTTTGTACATTTTGGCACAATTTTTACATGATGGGCGTGGCTTGTCTGGGTGTGGGCAATTAAAAGCAGGGAGGTAAAAGTGGTTATGGTTAAAATATGTTCCAAGTCAGTGCAGACACTTAAAATCCTATTTTTTTTCCCCATTAATCCCCCAGGATGAGAGAGCATTTGGAACATCTGGAAACCCTTCTGGATCCAGGCAGAAATAGCAGGGAAATCTTCATTAATTGAGGCAAATAGACCTCAGAGCCCTTTCCAGTGCCTAAATGGACTCCAGCAGAGCTGGAGAGGGATTTGGGACAAAGGGACAGAGGGACAGGACACAGGGAATGTGTCAAATGGAGAGCACTGAGCATTTCCTCCCTTAAACTCAGAATTCTCTACATTTGCTGTTGTTACAGGATAAAAAACAACTAAAAACCAGGTGGAAAACCACTCCAGCTTCCTGAAATCTTGTAGTCACGTCAACTACACGCTCTGGCAAATGTTTTATGCAGTTTAGGGGCTCAGCTGGTGGGAAAAAAATGCAGCTCTCCTCCCTCCAGGACCATTCTTTGGAGATGTTATTTTTAAAATCTCTTGTTCCTACTCACCTAAGACAACACCCACAGCCCCAGCTCATGGCAGGAGCCTGGTGACACGAGATTATCACATTTTCATACAAGGCTCCTCATGTTTCATTTATAGGAGCTGTGGTTCCTGCTGGTTTTTGCATCCTTGGAGCTCAATTCCAGCTGATCCTTTTGTCTTTTTTCCAATCTGGCTGGTGAAGGCCAAAGCAAACCCAATATTGCTTCCACAACCCCAGCCTTGGAATGGGGTGAGCCCAATTTCCCTCAGGAGGATCAAGTGGGAGGTGGGAATCAGCTCCCCTCCCTAATTCCCCAGCCCTTCCACGCTGGAATGCTTGGCTTGGAAAAGGAAAATAGGATTTTTCCAGGCTCAAGGGCAAAGCTGTGGTCCCACATGATGAGACCTTCCCCATAAACTGCAGCCTGGCTGCGTGTGCAATAAAACTCCTCATCTTGCCTTGATTTGATTGCTTTTTCCCCACAAAAATTGCTTCGTTCCCCACCCGTGGCAGTATTTGGGGCACAAATTCAATATTAAAGATCTCGATGATTTTTTCAGAGGGAAAAATTTCCTCCCTGCTTATGTCCTCACTCACAGCTGAGAAAGTTGGTGAGATGAAGGATCAAAGCATTCAAGATTCCAGAATTTCACTCCAAGTGCTGCTGTCAGTTTGCAGCCTGTGATTACAAAGGTTCATGTGGAAAATAGAGGGGAAGGAGCCCCTTGGGCACTGCCAGGGATCCAAGGCAGCCACAGCAAATCTGGGAATTCCATCCCAGCCGGAAATTCCTTCCCAAGATCCCACCCCAATCTCTCCTTTCTCAGTTTAAAGCCATTCCCTGTGTCCTGTCCCTCCATCCCTTGTCCCCAGTCCCTCTCCAGCTCTCCTGGAGCCCCTTCAGGTCCTGAATCAGCTCTGAGCTCTCCTTGCCTGCATCACACTTCCATTCATGAAGATTTTCCTGCAATTTCTGCCTGGATCCAGAAGGGTTTCCACATGTTCCAAAGCTCTCTCCTCCTGGAGATCATTCCCAGGTTGTGCTGCCCATAAAAGTTCTCCAAGCAGGGTTCACAAACCATCATCTGAAAATGAAAGGAAATATGTTTCCTTTTCCTCTTAAAATATAACTTAAGGAACAAGGATTCAGCTATTTAGCTTGGCCAAGTCTGGGGGAATCCTAAAAACCCATCCCCTCATGCCACATTTCCAGGCCTCCTGTATTTTGTGTCCCTTAAAAGTTCTTAATATCGTTGATAATAAGAAAGTTTTTGCCAAGTTCTTCACACAAAATATTGCAGGGGCAAACAGAGTTTAGAAAAACCTTTGTCCTTTCCAGTATTTTTTTTTTTTCATTCATTTTTAGCATCTGGACAGGATAAATAATTTCTAAGCATCCCAAGGATATCCATATAGCAAAAGGAATGGGGTTTTTGGGGGGTTTTTTCACCTCTTTTTTAAACCAGGTGTTCTCAAGAGAGCATTTGTACAAACTGGTGTTAGACACGGAGCCGTAGGAGGCCTGGAAGAAAGTTTCTATTTGGAAATGCACTTTGCATATCAGCAATGAATAAAACATAGCCCTTTGTGTGCACATTATATCATGGAGCATGACTAATCTGGGGATACATTCTGCCTTCTCTCAATTCCAAAAAAAAAAAAAAAAAATCAGCAGATTAGCTGGAGTTGCCATTAATAAAAGCTGGATTGTCACCTTAAGACTCAGTTAAAAATGAAATAAAACACAGGGGCTGCTGAAGGCTGTTCCTGTTGGCTGCCCAGCCCATCAGGATTAATATTTCTGTAAACCTGAGGCCTTCATTCTACCTGACTTTTTTTCTTTTTTTTTTTTCCATTATCATTTATTATTATCCTTGTTGGTGGGCAAAGAAAAAAGTCATTCAGACCTTCCTGGAGACTTTTAAAAAACTCCTTAAACAATGATAATAATGCTGAGCTTAAAAGGGATCATTTTTAAAGGGTAGGGGCTTGGATCTTTCTTTTTTGATTGGGAAGTTTAAGGCCAGGTTGGCTGGAGCTTTGGATGATCTGGGAGAGTGGAAAATGTCTCTGCCCATGGCAGAGGGTGGAACGAGGTGAATTAAAGATCCCTCCCAACCCAAACCTGTGATTCCATGAATCAGACACAGTTTTGCTTTAGCACTTTCACAGGCTGAGAATTTCACCAAAACCAGTTTTCAAAGCCCTGAGAAGGGGCAGGAATTTCCAGGAGTCCCCCTGAGGGTCTAGGGAATGACAGCACAGGCTGCAGGAGCAGCACCACGTCCTGTGTGAGCAACAAATGGAAAACCAGAGAAAACTCTGCTCTCCCAGCAGCTACCAGTGCAAACACTGCAGTTTAGTTGCCAAGCAACCCCCTCATCCTCCAAAATTCCTGTTCAAGTAGCAATAAAATCACTCGTTCAAAGGGACTGGAAAACAAAAGCAAGTTGTGGCTCTGCCGCCCTGATTTGCTTGGTAAAGGGAAGGAGAAGCAGAATCTCAGCCCCATCCAAGGTTTATCTGAACACAAATAGAAACCACATTATGAAATTCCAGATGCCAAAGACATGATTTCCTCATCACACAAACAAGAAGTGCAGGGCTGCAGGGATTAATGTTCCAAACCCCACTTTGGGAAGGGGGAAAGCTCCCAAACCAGCCCTCAGGAGAACCCAGCTCTGCTCCAGCAGACCAGGCCCTCCTGATGAGCCCCAAAACATTATTTTACTCCTGACTGTGGGGCAGAAATTCCAGGCAATTTTGCCAAAGTGATCAAAGCTGAGTGATTACATCAAACATCTAGAGGTGTTTCTGATCCCAGAATGGGAAGGAACATTAAAAACCACCCAGTGCCACCCCTGCCATGGCAGGGACACTCCCACCATCCCAGGCTGCTCCAAGCCCAGTGTCCAACCTGGCCTTGGGCACTGCCAGGGATCCAGGAGTAGCCACAACTTCTCTGGGAATCCCATCCCAGCCCTCCCCACCCTCCCAGCCAGGAATTCCTTCCCAAAATTCCATCCAGCCCTAATTCCTGTCCATTTGAAGCCATTCCCTGTGTCCTGTCCCTCCATCCCTTCTCCAAGGTCTCTCTCCATCTCCTCAGCTCCCTCCAGCACTGCAAGGACAGAAATTTCTCTTTTCCAGGCCTGGGATAGTGGGAGGTGTCCCTCCATGGCAGGGCACGGAATGGGATGGTTTTAATGTCCCTTCCAACCCAAACCATTCCATGCAAGTAATTAATCCTCCTGAAGGTTTTAATGAGCATTTTTCCCACAGGAAAAATTCAGTTGTTGCTACTTCTGTCCACGTCTATGACCCTCCCAACTCGTCCTCGTGTGATGGCAACAGGAATTCACAAATGGAAAATAAATTTGGCATTAACCTGCATTTTCTGGATGGCAAAAGTTCTCTCTGGTGCTCCCCACCACCATTTGCTGAGAGCCAAACAAGGATCATCAAGGATTTCCAAAATCCCAAATGTTTCCAGCACTTTTGGAACCATATGGCACAATCGGATTTCTTATCAGCTCCTTGCTCCACCTGTCTCCAGGCTGACAATTATCCCTGGAAAACATGGAGCAGAGCATATGTTAGACCAAGAAATAGGGAAAAATAATAATTTTAATAATAGTAATGATAATAAATCATCACCATCATCAGCATCATCCCACATTATACACATTTCAGGAAAACCATGAGGAAAACAGACCAAGAATTTTGCCACACAACACAAATTAGGAAAATAAAATCCCCTCCATAACTCCATGGGATGTCAGCAAAACGTTCTTGGTTATTCTGTTTATTTGTTCTGATTGGTGGAGATTCAGGAGTTAAAAAAAGACTTAGCAATAAAGGTTTGGATGCAACCTTTCCATAGCAAAAATAAGATTTTGAGGAAATAAATAAATCTTTATCCAATGCTTATCCTTATAAATAATTCTTTGGATTATAATAATAAATAATAAATCTTTATCCAATGTTTATCCTTAATTACATTAAGGAAAAACAAACAGCAAAACCTGATAGAAACAAATAATGGAAAAATCAATGGAAATTCGGTGCCTGGTTGAAAAATCTGCTTTTTTTTTTTATATATATATATAAAAGGTCAGTTAATATCAACAAGCATTTCACAAATATGTGAAGGGCTGAAAACAGAGAAAGAGGAATTACATTCCAGACTTGGGGATGTTTTCAGGGGCACCTGAGAAAAATACCAAGAATTCTGCTTTGATTTTCACAATTTGCACCTCTCTGTGGCATCAGTTTCAGAACTGAAGTGTGCACACACAGTAACTATTTAAATCCTGGGACAGGGATAACCAAACACACACAGCAGTTGCTCAAACCCTGGGATAGGGATTGAAAAGGCCCAAAATGACAGGTTTAAAAAACTAAAAAAAAAAAAAATCAACAACCCAACTTATCAAAGCACTGAAATTTCTGAGTCATTATCCAAAATTAAAAAGAAATTCTTCCATTAAATCTCCTTTAATTTGGGATAAAATTCCTCAATCTGCTGAAGCAGTTTGGAGCCATTTAGGCTCAGATCCACACTTGGTCAGGATTTTAGCCAGACAAGGAAAATAACCCCTAGAAATTCTCCAGGAAAACAAACAATTCCATGACTGCTCCTCTTCCTGTCTGGATCCTTCATTCTTCATGATCTAATCAAATGTTTATCCTGACATCACCTGGTAAAAATTGAACTTCAGCAAGGCTTAAACCAATTTAAATGTCAATTCCTTTGATTTAGCAGAGGGAGCAGATGCATGAGAAAGCAGAATTACCACATCCCCTCCACCTCAGAGCCACTTTTAAAGCTAAAAATACAATTTTATTTTTGTGTTAACAGATGAAGGGAAAAAAAAGAAAAATTCAGAAAAAAAAAAAAAAGAAAAAAGAAAAAAATTAAGGAAAAAAAAAGAAAATTAGGCTCTTAATTTTTTGTTAAAAGCTGAGACAAAGCTCAGGTCTTTCTTGCCATACAAAGGAGGCCTAAACCCTTCCTGGGGATCCCATCTGGATATTTGGATTATTTGCTGACCTACCTGAAGCATCAGCTCTGTAGCAAAGGGATTTCTGGTTGCCAGAGCTCAGCAAAGGCATTCAAATACAATAAAATAAAAAGGAATTCACAGGTAAAATAAGGAAAAGCCCAAGATAGGTCAGGAAATGAGTATGAGAAAAATGTTAATTGGCATCCAATGCCATGGTGAGGTTGAATTATATTTTGTGTATAAATATAAGTAATAATAAATCTTTGTTTAGATTAACACTGCTTTAAAATCACCTGGTTTATTCTGAAAATGAAATAAAAGTGCCTGAAAAACATTAAAAAAACACAAATCAAAGAGTTTTTGAGCTACAAGTTCCCCATTTTCCCATCAAACTCTTCATGGAGTTGGATGTCTCTAAGAAATATAAATAGTGCAGTTAAGCATTGTTAATTACTTTTGTTATGAATTATCTGGGGTCTGTATCTGCTCCCAGTGATCCAGGGGAGATTTATTCACAGGTGCCATCAGGAGGGACTGGAATTCATGTGAGGAACAGGGAGAGGAGGGACATGAGGAAAAGGAGCAACAGAAATATTAACTAAGGGAAATAATATAAAGTAAGGGAGCAATATAAATATTAAGTAAGATAATTGAAATTTTTAATTTCAATTAAGAAATTGGGATTTATTACTGCTTTTCCAGCACCTGCAGCTCAACTTCCACCTGCCCAAGGAATTCCCAGTCCCATAAAGAGCCCGAGGGACCTGCCCAGCCCCACCTGGCTCCACTCAGAGCAAACACCTGAACAAACCCAGGGATTTGCAGGAATAAATCCTCTAAAGGACTCAGAAAATCCAGCATTGTCAACAGGAGGGAAAAGCAAGAGTTTTCCTTCTCCCTCAGGTGTTTCCTGGGACAAACCCTCTTCAAGCCATAAAATATTCCCAAGGCAAGGAGAGCAACAAAACCTGGGTCTTCAATAATGGAGGCAAGTGTGAAAGCTCATTCCAGAAGTTATTTCATACCTGGACTCACAAATAAAATAAAACAATTATTGGAATAGCCCAACTTCACCCCAGCAGCTCCCAGCACCTTACTGGGACATGGGAACAGGTTGTGAGCTTTAAATAAAAATTATGTAAGAAACAGTGAAATTCAGATAAAATAAGAGATCATTTGTTCACGAGCAACATTTAAAAATAGCAATAAGAGCAATTTTAGCACCTCACTGACCTGAATAATTTTAGGGAAAGTTCAGGGCAGGAAGGGAAAATGAAGATTTACAACCTCACTCCTATTTCTGGTTTTACTCTGTTGTCATTCCAGGGTTGAATTGGAGTTAAAACCTGTGGTCATACTTAGAAGCCCTTTTCCAGGGATGTAAGGAATGTTTATTCCTAGGGAAAAGTAAAGGGGCACTGAGGCAGGAGGCACCGACTGGGATTTTTGGGAGCTGGACCGAAAGCGAGTGAGGAAAAAAACTCATCCGTGAGGCAGAAGTGCCACCTTGTGATTGAACACTGCAGTCCAGGAGGGGGCTGGGGACACAATATTGGAATTATCTCTCCCTCCCAAAACATCTCCAACCTCTGGGAAAAAAATTTTTGAAGGAAATCAGTTGAAAATCCACGGATTTTCATGAGTGGGTGGCACAAGCTCGCGAATCAAACGAAAATCCCATAAATGTTTGTGGCCCTCAGGATTCCTGTGTTTAATCCAACTTCTAAGTGAGAATTAAATTTCCTACTTCACTGTCCTGTCATTCATCAAATAGCTGTTAATTATCAGATATAAAAAATTTACATCTGCAAGAAAATTACTTTCCTTAAACAATTTCTGTGATTATCCACAAATATCACATGGGAAGGAGTATTCCACTTCGAGATGAGAGCATTAAGAGGATGCTGATGGGGTCAAATATAAAATTAAAGAATATATTCCTTGCACAGATTATGAGAGATTTTACCAAAAGTATAGGAAAATTCTCTCTCTATATTGGAAATTTCCTTTTCACATGAAGGTCATGAAATCCCCAAAATTAAATTATTGTGAGTGAGATCCTGAAGAATTTTTCATAAAAACAATTTTTTTTTACCAAAGATTTACATGAGAATATGCTCAGCACATCTGGATTTCCCATTTTCTGTAGACACATCAAGTCAATCATTCCTGTTGCCCAATTTCAAATATGTTCAAATATCACACTCTGGATGTGATCAGTCTATACAAAAATAATCATAATATAGCAAGAGAAGGGAATTAAGATAAATAGTAAAAAAATGTGATGAAAGAAAAATTATTGAAAATTATGTTCCTATTTTTAATGCAATTTTTCTTACCCATCCAAGAAATATTCACCTGTTAAGATTTTTATAATAAGACAATAGAAGAGTAAATTTAAGGTGATAAAAGAACACTAAGTATGAAACAATAAATGTATCAAGAGGCTACCATACAACAAAGAAGTAAAAAAATTGATTAAAAATACAAGGTAGATTTACTAAAAGTTAAATTATTTTAATAAATTGGCTCATTCAACCCACCTGGACCTTCTGGTTGGTGAATACAGGATTTAGTTTGATTAATATCAGTAAAAAAATATATTTTTGGTGAAAAGTCTTAAATTAAGGTCATGAAACCTTGCCTGACCTTTCAATGAAGAAATTTTCCCTAATATCCAACCTAAACCTGCCCTGGTGCAATTTGAGGTTCTTTCCTCTCATCCT
This sequence comes from Ploceus nigricollis, assembly GCA_013399945.1. Taxonomy (NCBI): domain Eukaryota; kingdom Metazoa; phylum Chordata; class Aves; order Passeriformes; family Ploceidae; genus Ploceus; species Ploceus nigricollis. The sequence goes on from VXBC01011379.1 coordinate 180,284, forward strand.
GTCCCTTGTTGCTGGGCAAAAAAGATCCAAAGAGACTCAGAAGTGGATCCAAAGTCAACTTTTCCCAAAGGAGGAACCAAGGAACGAGGAGCACCATGACCTCAGTGGTGCAAACTTGGTGGCAAATCACGTGGATGCTTTAAAAAGTAAAATATTGAAGGTTATTTCTATCAAATAAAGTCATTGCTAATTTGATCCATCAGCTCTGTGGAATCCAAATTACAGACCTGTCCCAGCCCAGGAAAATTCAAAGTAATGCAATTATCCTTTTAGACTATATAAAGCCTCCCATCACCATGGCATCCAGATTTATCCTTTCTTAAATAGACACCTTCACCTCAGATGTGCATCAGAGAGAAACTTCTGCAATTGACTTCCTCAAAATTACTCCCTGGAAATATTTATGAAATTTCATGTGTGGCTGTGTAGGTCTCATTGGCACCTTTGTTTTTAAAGGATTAAAAAACCCAAAATTAACAAACCCCAAAGGAATTTTACTTGATTTTGAGGGCTTTTACACAGAAGAAGCAGGAATTACATGGCCAAATCTACATTAAAAGTGAAGGAATTTTCCCTGATATCNTCTCTAAATGATGCCAACAATTTAAGCCACTTTTATGAGAACATAAAAAAAAATCCATCACACAACAAAATTCCAACTCAGGAATGGACACGTGGACATTTTGGAATAGAATATGGAATGGAATATGTGGACATTTTTGTTCAGGGATTCAGGGCAATAATAAAGATATATTTTGATATTTGAGAACAATAAAGACATAGAATGGATTGGGATTGGAAGAGATCTTAAAGACAACCTAATCCCAACCCATTCCATGGGCAGGGACACCTTCCACTAGACCAGGGTGCTCCAAGCTTCGTCCAGCCTGGCCTTGGACACTTCCAAGGATGGAAAAAATATTGTTTTAATTCAACAAAGACATCCTGAAACCCAAAAAGTACATTTAAGTATTAAACATGATCTAATTAACCAGGACACAGATAGAAAAATATTAATCCTTTCCTTATCCCACTCACCCACAATTATTTTCCTTAATCCCTGGACAGGTTTTAATGCAAATATTCAGGTGCTGCTGGTAAGAA
>VXBC01011379.1:181408-207144 GCA_013399945.1 Ploceus nigricollis
AATTTCCTCTCATCCAGTCACATTTACCTGGGAGAAGGGGTCAGCCCCCACCTGGGTACAACCTCCTTTTGGGCACTGTAGAGAGAAAATATCAGTAAAAATATACTGAAAACCATCACACAGCCATCTGTGGCTAAGGAGATGTTGTTTGAGCTCCAAAATAAGTTCTATATTNCAGGGTGCTCCAAGCTTCGTCCAGCCTGGCCTTGGACACTTCCAAGGATGGAAAAAATATTGTTTTAATTCAACAAAGACATCCTGAAACCCAAAAAGTACATTTAAGTATTAAACATGATCTAATTAACCAGGACACAGATAGAAAAATATTAATCCTTTCCTTATCCCACTCACCCACAATTATTTTCCTTAATCCCTGGACAGGTTTTAATGCAAATATTCAGGTGCTGCTGGTAAGAATGATACCCATCAAAAACATTTCCATGTGGTACTTATTGCTGGGTATTTGACCCAACAGTTTTGGGTCAAAAAATACTGAGAGTGAAGACAACACTTGTCCCAAAGTTCCAACTGGAAATGAGGTTCCCAAAAAATCAAGAGGTGGCAGTTGGCAATTGCTGATAAGAGTGGAGCACATGGCTGTAAAAACTCTGCAGTGCAAAAGCCACATAATAACGAGAGGTTTTTGGCAGAGGATGAGAAGCCTCTTCCCCCATCCTGCAGAAAAATTTAATAAGCAAAACATTCCCAAAAATAGCCTCTTGTGAGTTGTGCCTGGTCTGGATTTCTGAGTACAGCTGCAGCTCCGTGAGGTTCAATTTTGATGAGAAAAATAACAAAAAACTTGACTAATACAGGCAATTTTTATTTTTATACCTGTGTAAATTTCAGCCACCTCAGAACTCTGTGGTTAAAAGGAACAAACGAGCAGCCCACGAGGAATGAGCTGCTAATTTAATATGGGTCCATGGGATCCAGACAGCCCCAGAGCCACAGCTCCTCTCAAGCTGCGTTTAAGGATAAATCAGCAACTCTTCTTAACCTTCAGTATTTATTTGCAAAGCTTGCTGGAGTGTAAAATGGATAAAGATGAAGCTCCCATAAAACTTGTGAGTTGAAGAAAGGAAGAATCAGGAAAATAATTGGCTATAAATATGCCATATGGATTTTTTCCTCTTTTCTGGAGGATTTTTATGGGCTTGGATGAGCTCTCGACAGATAAAATTGAGAAATATTCCCCTCACACTTACTTGAGGGGGAAAAAAAAAAAAGAACCCAAAAAATTGTTCAAGGAGTAAATAGAAGCAATCCCCAAAAGCCATAACAGCAGAAGGATTACTTAATAACCTCCATGGATTTTAGATCTTTCCACATCACTTTGCCAGGCAGCACAATTCCCAGCCTTGCTGATATTTCAGGATGCATCTCCTCAGTGCAGACAGTGGTTTAGAGGAAAATTTGGGGGCAGGAGAGGTTTGGATGTCCAGTTTTCCTGTGCAGGGGAGGCACAGCTCGAGGAATCCCTGCTCTTCATGATCTAGCATCACCCTCAGCTCCTCACCTGCTGCACCCCAAAGGGAATTGAAGCAGTTAAAAATGCTAATTCCAAGGAAATCTCGTTTTTAATTTGATTTAACCCTGCTGATTTGAGTGTTTAAACCTAGGAAATCCTCATCAATCAACCCTCTGGGAAGGTGAAGAATTTCCACACAGGATGTGTCCCAAATCCTCTGTCAGCACCACAGCAGGAGATGCCAGGTGCTGGTGAGTTTAGGAATGGCAGCGTAAAGAAATTCCCAAAATCTTCCAGGCTTGTGCAATATCCAATAAGGAAACACATCATGAACCCAGAATCATGCTTAATTAGCAGCCAGGTTAATCTATAATTGTTTAATCCAATTAGATCATTGTAAAGAGAAAAAAAATGTTACATTTCTGCAAGTCAAAGAGTGAAGGCAAAAATATTTACAGGATTTCCAGTCCCCCCCAAAATGCTAAAAATCTCTGATTTTCAATTAACAATTTTACAGGAATCCAATCCAAGGCCTGAGACCTTGGGAGAGATGATTGCTCCTGGTTTTCACTGAGGTTCATTAAATATTTCCCTCAAAAAGAAACCAAAATGGGGATGTAATAAAAATTATTATAATAATAAAGCGGGGATATTTGGAATTCCATCATTTGAATGCAGCAGTTACCACTTCAGCAGGTCCAATATTACACTCCAATATTAAATAAATAGCAGGGATATTCCCTCCCAGATTTATCCCCATCCCATTCAGCTTTGAGAATGGCAAACTGGGGAAACTGGTGGAGATTTAAACACTGGAGGATCATGGAATCACAGAATGGATTGGGTTGGAAGGGACCTTAAAGCTCATCTCATCCAAACTGCTCAACATTTCCTTGGCAAGCCATAAAAATCTCTGCAAGAGTGGCCAGGAAAAGGTTGGAATATCAGTGTTTCCATGAAAAGAGGGAAAATAGAATTAAAAATCAGCAACAGCTTTAAAAATCTATCAGATTATTTCATTTCATAGAGGTTTTCCCCTTCTTTTCATGGTAAATTAAATATTTTCACCCTCTAAAGTTGCAGTTCCCTTTATTCCAACATGAGGGGGTTTTTCCCTGCTTTTCCTACTTTGATTGTCTTTTTTGGCTCTGAAAATTAAATTTCATGGAGTTGGTCCTTATAGATTGAATGCTTTGTGCTAAACAAATGGTTCTAGTATTTGCTGGTGCTTTCAATAAATTAGAATTTGATGCTCAAGCCAATATTGAGCTGACACAAATTAGATTTACCAAGCAAATTTTTCCCCCAAATATCATCTTATCGAACGAGGGCTGTATTTTGCACCTGTCAGAAAATGTTTATTGCTTTATTTCATTAGCATGGCCTGTCAAGCTTTAATTTTAAATTGCCTGGCAGAACAGAAAAGACATTTTACTAAGAGAGAGCTCACTTTTCACAGTAAGAAACATCAGTTAATATGGAATGAAGCACCACTGGGTCTTCAAGGTATTTTTTTAGCCACTTGGACCACAATTTTTCCCAATTATTTAAGTGGTTAAAATCCAAGTGGAGGCAGGTTTGTGTAACAGAACTTGTCAAGTCTAAATCATAATAATAAAATTAATAATTATTATCACCTATTTTAAACCAAATGGATTTTTCAGTTCTTGCTCCGTTGCAAATATTTTCCTTCAGAAGTCGGGGGTTTGCTGATATAAAGGAAAGTTCAAAACAAACATGAAAACAAATTTGTAGATGCTGCTGCTACAGGAGATTTTTCATTTTAATGGATGAACTAAAATCGCTTTAAAATCATTTAAAAATAGCAGAATCTTTACAACATATCTGCACAAGTGATCACATCCAAGAGGAAACACCAGATTTTCACACTGCTCGAGAATCCTGCTTTTGGGAAGGACACTCAAACTTCTGATTCCTGCTGCCTGAAATCCACTTTTTCCATGATTTTTGAGGTCTTTTGCAAAGACCAGAGCAAAGGGATTATTCAGGAGGGAGCATCCCACCAGCTCAGGAGCCTCCTGGGACCTTTGCCATCTGTAGGGGACTTTTGGCACCAAGGCCACCACCAACACCTACACAGGCCTTGAGCTAAGCCTAAAGTATCCCTGTAAGACCCCAAGAGGCTGAAAACTTGATTTGATTTTTAGCATTCTTGATCAAAAGCCCCATTTTTCCCCCAGAAGGGAAATGCAGCTCTCCAGCACAACGTCATCAGCTTCGGAAATTTACACCGGCAAAAATCACAGCTCCTCTCTGAGTGCAAGAATAGAAAAATTTGAGTTTCAGCAAGAAAAAAATACCTGAAACTATCTGTGTATTTTACACCTCAAGGTCTCATTTCCATGAATTGTTGATGGTTAATCACTAAAAAACAAAGTCTATCCTCCACAAATGTTACACTTGATGAAAATACCACCAAAAGCCGTCGTTGACTCCTGAGGTTTTGATTTCACCCACAGCACCACACCAGGGGAGTTTGACTTTTGGCTGCTAATTTTAATTTCTGCCTGTTTGCATTCCTTTAAAGCCCAGCCAGATCTGCCTCAGACACGGCATTCTCCAGGCTGTCATTCATTCCCTCCTCCTAAAGTTGATTGGCAGCACTTTTTGGAAGAGAAATGCTCCTCAGAAACACCCTTCAGATATTTGTTCTTCAGAGCTCATCACCAGCTTTATACTCATCAAGTACCAGAGATTTAGGTATAAATTAAATGAAATTGCAGCCCTAAAAGGCTGCTTACACCACACAGAGCTCACATGCAAAAATCAAATAATATCATGCTCTTCCTCTGTTTTCTAGCCTTCAAAACCCAAAATCTGGTTAAAATTTTTAGGGCAGAGGGGAAAAGGATAAAAATACTCCTCAAGCTGAGGAAATATGGCCAAATTCCTCCTCCAAGATATTTGACTTCCTTATTCTCTTAAAATTCATCCACACATGAACACCAATGCCCAAAAGCAGGTCCCCCTCAGCCCCATTGCATTATTATGTAAAATTTATTATGAAAATAATCTGTATTTTGGATCCTGCACATCCCAATGTGCAAAAACCTGTTCTTAAAACATATATTGCTGTTACTTACTAACATTTCGAAAGTTTAATCAACCAACCAGCAAACAGTGGTGTTTGTGTTTCAATAATTAAGGTAAATAATTCTACTCCTAAAGCCTTAAGAATCCTCAACTTCCAGGCTGTGCCATCCTGCTGCTGTTCACATATCTTTATTTTTTGCTAAACCCAAGATTTTCATATGATCTGCATGCAGGGAGACAGGCCAGGAAAGAAAAGGATATTTCCAAGGAGCACAAGCATTTTATAATTTTTCTGATCCCACTTTTTATATTAAATTCTAATTCTGAGCTTGCCCTGCCAGGTGGGCTGGAGCGTTTTGCTGTGGCAGCGTTGGAGGTGATAAGAGAACCCTGGGGTTTAATCTGGATCTGATCCTCACCCCTCTCCTGGCAGTGTCCAGCCTGATAAGGACTGAGAGGAAAACGAGGTTTCAGCAGGATCTCCTGGCTGTTGACTGCGTTTGCTCCCAGCCATCGTCAAATTCCCACCAAATTCCCCGTTAGCGCCATCAAACCGCGACTGCCCGAGGCGGGAGCCGCCACCCCCTTACCGAGTGCCACCATTTATCCCAAGACCTGTGACATGGAGCTAACGTTACCTGCAGGAACAACATCCTCCTAAATTTGTCACTTTACTGTGGATACACCCGTGGCCAAGTGGTCAATGATGGAGTAGGGAACCAACAGGAAAAGCAAAGGTGTTTCCCTCCAGAGGGAGCAGAAGATTCGCTGCCGGCCTCTTCCAACGTTCCTCGGAGCTCTGGGGAGGGGAGATTGCTTAATTTAATGTTCAAACAAATGATCCCATTGGAAAGGGCTCCCTGCGCTCGGATAAGACTTTCCCAGAAATTTAATTCCCTAATTTCATCAGGTGGCACCTCGGCCGCCGCGGTTTTCGGGGACGGATTTAGAGGGCACCTCGTTTGAGGGCAATTTGAGAGAAGCAGAGTTGACACAGTGTCAATCTCTTGCCAGGCTGAGTGGCATCTCCCAGGAAAACAATTGAATTTAGGGATGCAGCCTGCTTGTTTTAATCTCCTCTCTCTCACCAGGCTAAAATGCTCTTTTACATAAGCAGCAAATATATTCAATATTTGATGATGCGCGACTGAAAATTTGTCCTTCCCCAAGGAAAATAACTCCGGGCTTTTTAAAAAATGAGGACTGGGAGCTCAACCATTTTCCCCAAATGAAAGGTCATACCGGCCACTGCTATGCTAAATTTGATTTATCTCCTTGATTTTATAAAAACCCTTAACTTCACAAAACATTTTGGGGTAGGACACAGAGATTTGAACAGAGAGATTCCTCAGAGAGAGAAAATCCCTCACTTTCAGATGCCTCCCACAGGAAGGATGGTCTGTGCCATGTTCTTTCCTGATGAGCTTTTTAAATTGTGCAGTCAGTGCTTCAGGACACTTCCAGAGTAGAAATTAACTCCTAAAATTAGTTGGATATATATATATATATAAAAATTAAATCTTTATACAGCTGCAAGGATTGACTAAAAGAACAAAGAGTCCCATTATTTTATATATATATAGAGATATAGATATATATAGATAGATATAGATATATACATATGAATATAACTAACAGGAATAATCCAGGCCTATGGGAAGGATATATAGGAACACCCAATTTCCAAATTTCCTGATGTCCGAACAACTTAAGTATATTTATTTAACATCATAGTCATGATGCGTAATCACAGCTGAATATCTTGTGCTCTAGTAAAACACCTACTTGAATTTATTCATTAACTTTATAGAAGGTGCAAAAATATTAAATAAATTTCCTTTTTCTAGGCTGAGCTGTTATGTAAGGAATACAGCCTGACCTGACTAAAATAAATTATACAACTAGCAGGAAATGACTGTCCATACCATGAAGCCCTTGGATTTTGCTCTCTGTGAAGACCCTGGGCTGAGCAGCCTGTGATGTTAAATGTTCAGACAGACTGATGGGACAGTTTGTGGCTCATCATTTCCATGTCAGGGGACATGTTCAAGTGCAGGTATGGAGACAAGTGACACTTGGAACTCCCAGCAGAGAGGCCACACCATGTCCTTGAAGAGTCAGCCAAGAAATTCAAGGTGTCACCAGTTTGATGTTTCTCAAAGGGGTTTCTAGTTTAAACATCAAATATCCCCATGGCTCCTACAAAATTCCTGGATTTGTTGTGATTATCTCCAGAAAAATAAAATGAAATATTCCCTTGCAGAAGGTGCTTTTGGGTAATTTCAGGAGCCCAAGGGTGGCACTGAGGAGGGTTCCAAGGTGTTTTTCAGGTGTTGGACACCACGGACACTGGTACAGTGGAGGTACATGGAGGTGAAAGGCACAAAGCAAATCCCTGCCTACATTTTTCCACAGAGCAGCTTTGAGCTGGGTTTGGAAAGTTGGTAAAAGTAATTTTTTACTTGTTTTTCTCTCCCTTTTTAAGCAGCAAGGAGGCCAGGCCCATTTAAATTCTGCTTCTGGCTTGCAGTGTGTCTGAACACAGAGAGGTCATGGCTTGATGCTGCTACTTTGATGATGGAAGAGAATTTTATATTTCACTCCTCCAGGTCTCCCTCCATCTTCTGGCTCTGCAAGTCGATGAGTTGATATTTCTAAGTGCACAAACACATGATTAGCATCGTTTTCTGTTCTCAGAGGCCTTTGATGCAACAAAAATAAGGAATTTCGTACAAAGTTCAGCACCCAAGAATCTGCCTGACAAAACCTTCACACCTGGCTCAGTCACATGGAGGGCACACAGGAGCAAGGAGTGGCTGGAGAGGGTGGTCAAAGGTCCCTGTCCAGTTCTTCCACCTCCTTGGAAGAGAAGTTTTCCAGCCCCTGGGGAGTTCTACAGCAGAAGGTTTAACTTCAGCCAAGCATTTAATTTAAGGTTGGATTTCAAGCCCTCTAATACAGACTAGTTCATCTTACAAGGAGTTGTGTTACCAGCCTGAAAAGGTTAAGAGAGAACTTCTCAGACTTTCAGCTTCTTCCCTCCTGCTTCTGACCCCCCTTATTGTTAATATTAACTTGTCATATTTAGGAACTGTGACTCAGCCTTCCCAGAATGAAGCAGCGTCCCTGAGGCTGCTCAGGAGCCACGTGGTTTGTATCCTAAACCCAAAAGTCTCCACAGAAAATAAGTGGATTCTATTCAAAAAGGACCCTGAGCTTTTATTCCAGCACCGAGGGTGCAGAACTCCACCTGAGTACAGATGTGCCACCCACCACTCAGAGGAGCAGAGAGTCCCTGATCCTGTCAGATGTCCTTGGAAGAGGCAGGGATGACCTTTCCCAAGTGCTGGAGCAGAGCCAAGCCTGGCTTGTAGCACAGAGCTCTCCTCAGAGTGCCAGGGGACAAGCAGCAGGGCTGGGACAAAGGGGACAAGGCACCTCCATCTGCTCCAGCTCCTGCTGGGCTGTTTGAGGTGGATGAGGGGAGAGAAGACATTAATGCTAAGAGCCCTGGGAGATGGGGTGCATCCCAAATCCCCACAGCACAGCACACATCACACATTGTTTCCAGCACTGTAATTATCTGATAAAGCTGTTAAGCAGCCCCCCTGAGGTGCAATAAAGAATTCATACTTCCCACCAAGGCAATTGCAGACACGGCCAGATATTAGTCAGCAACTGGATGCTACTTTGGGGGGCAAAAAATTATATCAGGAGAGTCATTTCCTTTTATTTCTGACAAACTTGAGGTTTGTGATGAGAGGATGAGCTGGCAGCTCTCAGCTCTGGTTGAGAAATACACAACTTTTCTTAGCATGAAGAGAGAACCAAACATTTAAGGGTGGGGGTCTCACATTTGCCTCCACCCCACATTGAACCCTTATTAAGTGAAAGGTAACTGAGCTTCTATGGATTGACTCCAAAAGTAAATTTAGAGTTCAAGGCCAGGCTGGACAGGGCTTGGAGCAACCTGGGATGGTGGAAGGTGTCCCTGCCCATGGCAGGGATGGCACTGGATGGGCTTTAAGATCCTTTCCTACCCAAATCATCCCATGATTCTATGATTAAAGAAGCCCAACTGTAGACATGAGATCCCCAAACCTCGATTGCTTTGTCAGTTAAAGATTAAATGGAAAATTATTAATGAGACAAAAGAAAAATTGCAATTACAGCCACTTCAGATTGGAGCAAAGCAACCCTAGAAAATAAACCAGCTGCACTTTGAGAAAATTCCTGTCTGAGGGAGTTTCCAGGCACCATCCAGGCACTGCTCATCGAGGATGCTGCCAATGACCAGGTGCTGCAGCACCTTCCTGACCTGCTTTGTCCAAGCAGCAGCACTGCTCCAAGCAGAGCTTCCCTGGGGCTGCTGCCTGGGAAAAGAGGGATGGACTGGTTCAAACCTGATCTGGAACAGTTCCCAGGTGAGGGATGGGGTGTCTGGACCAAATTTCTCCCTGAAGCACCCTATGAACCTCAAGAATTAGAAATTTTTGACCCAGGAAAATCAAATATTATGCAAAAATCCATTTTCACTGAGCCAAAGATTTCCAATTCTTGAGGTCAGAGTCTGTCAGCACAGAAAGTCTAAACTTCTCAGCACCCAGGGCTCCAACACCCAGGTTGTACATCTGCCCCTGGGATGATGCTGCTCCAGGAGGTGTTGGGAACACACTCGTGGACCTGCAGTGGGATCACTGCTGTGTGCCAAGGAAACACCCACAGGTGAGCCCTTCCCAAAACTGCTCAGCAGCACAGCTGGAGACCCAGAGGGAAACACCTCCAGCACAGTTCTGGTTTATCTTCCATTTTTAAAGTGCCAATATTGACACAGCTACGAACGCTCATCTCCCTCCCCACCTTCAGCAGGCAGCAAATACAGGGGGTGACTTTGAGCCTTGTTTACCAGGGAGACCAATTGCAATTCTCCTCTCCACTCGTCTTTTATCTCTGTTTCTTCCCTCGTATCCATATTTACCCTCTGCTCTGGCATCACAGAAATGTGTTAATGTATAATTAATGTGCATTAAGCACTGCTCTGTAGGGGCCTTACATCCCACACTGACCCCAAAGGAGCCTTGCTCCCCCTATTTCCAACACCCCCACTGGAGTAATAAACCTGGGTTTGATATTCCTTTCTTATTTTTCTTTTTTGGGACCAGTTTTGATCATTGCAGCAGTCTCTGGTTGTTTTAAAGTGGTTCCTGCACCCAAACACTGTTTTGGCATCACCAGAGTAACTGCAGCGTGCTGCAAAAACAGAGCTGCAAAGCAGCACTAAAACATTCTGAGCTATAACATTTACACTTGTATTTTATCATTTCACATATGGAGACATCACCTAATTGTCAATAGACTCACAACAATTCTCATCAAGGGCCTCACCCATCGCTCCTCAGAGTCAGTGAGACCATTCTATTGCCTCCAAACGGCTTTGGATCGCCCCCAAAAGGAAAAAAAAACCCACCAAGATAAATTGCAAATTGTCTCATTAACTCCTCCAAATGTCTTTTGAACCATTTCCAGAAAAATAAATGAAGGGGAAAAAAAAGTAGTCAAGCACTCCAAGAACACGACTGGAGAAAAAGGAGAAATAAAAATAAAAACGCAGCACCCAGAGTAGTTTCAAAGTTCTACGAGAGAAAATATAATCACATATTGCAGCTGACTCCTAAAAGCCAGGGAGAACAAACCCTGCCACGAGGCTGCCCCTCAACCCTTTCTGTCTCATCTCTCAGCCTCTCCTCGCTGCTCTTGTGGGAAGGATCCACGCAGTCATTATCAGAAATAACCACACTTCTGCCCATCTGCACCCGCTCCAAGCTGAGCAGGGAAATAAACCAGAAAAAATCCCAACAAAACCCCACACAAGTGACAAAACCGTTCCATCAACAGATGTGAGTTCTGATTTAAACTGCCATTTTTCTGTCCCTAGAAGTCTTTGTTTTACTCAGAGCATGTGGACTCACAAAGTTTTCTTTCACTCATAAAAACATTTCTTGCAAGCCAAACACAACATCGATAACAAAAATCCATATTAAGTTCCCAATTCAAGAAGTTTTCAGCTGGAAGGAGCCTAAATATCTGTAAGAATCCTACCTTGAGCTTAGAATTCATCATCTGGGGTGCAGCAAATTCTCTGGGTATCTGATTTTCACTTTCTCATATGCCTAGAATTGGTTAATTTGAGCCTGTCTCAAAGCAAAAATATGAATGCCACTGTCCTGAATATTTCCTGCTCACTGCTGAAATAAAATCCTCTGCTGGGTGGTGATTATAAAGCCTGATTGCCCTGGTAATTCCAATATCTGCTTCCATTAATTTCCAACTCTCCCACCAAATAAAGCCCAGGACGAGGGAGAAGATTCATTAGCATTACTAAATTAAAATTATTCCAACAATCCACAGTCTCATCCTGCTGGATTTCCCATCAAACCAAGCTTTGTTCTCCAGCTTTTCCCTGTTTGAGGAACAGATTGTGCCAACCCCACGTCGTGGCTCACCAGAAGGGGAGTTCAGAGAGAGGATCAGTCTTCATTTGTGACTTCAGTGGTTCTGATAGAAAATTGAGTTTTGTGATTTTGAGAGGGGAGAAGTCTCACAAACACAGCAAAAAAACCCCCAAAATATTCTTCATTTTCTATATTGTAAAAAGTCTGTGATGTTAAAAATATTGCAGACCAAAAGCACGGAATAGGAAATGCAGCTGTTTAAAAAATACAGAGCAATTTCTGATAGCTTGTACTCCATCAAAAAACAAGATATTGTGATGAAAAATACCTCAGCTTAATCACACACCCTGAGGTGATATCCCTGCATTTTCTGCTGTGTCAGGGTGAATAATTCAGTTCCATCCAGATAAGATTTGCAATATAGTTTGAATTTCTCAGTGCATTCTTCCCTTCTCTCCACAATACATTACAGCCCAAAAGTAGACATTTACCACAGTGGGCCAAAAAAGGCAGAAAAATTCACACCAAGTTGACCAATTTTGGAAATTAAGCCAAGATATTTTGTATTTTCACCTCTTCAAAAATTTATTCCAACATCTGTCACCCACAAAAATACACATCCAAGTTTCACTCCACAAAAAAAAAAAGATAAATAAAGGGGGAATTTTTATGTGATGATTAATTCATGCCACAAAAACCCCAGAAATACTCAGGAGATTCTGGTGCTTCCTTCTCTTCCTGAATAATTGGAGACTTCACCTAATGCATTTCCAATTGGCTTAACTCCCAATCCAAGATTCCTGACCAATTCCAACTTCTCCTGCAAGAATTTAGAAAGGAAATCCCAATTTCAAAAGTTATCTTAGAGAAGGCTCCAGAGAAGAATTTCAGCCATTAGAGAACATAATTACTCCTTTTTTTTTTAATCCTGTTCCTTGCATGGAGCTTGGCCACAGGCTGGAATTTATAAATTAAATGTTCATCACCACCATAACTGCACAAAAATAATAATAATTATTTCTTTTTCCCCTGAGGTGCAGCCAGCTGTCCCTGAGGAAGGGACACAGAGCAAAACCACAGCATCATTTAGAAAAGTTGGAAAAAACCTCCAAGACCATCAAATCCAACCATTCCCAGCGCTGCCAAGGCCACCACTGCCCCATGTCCCAAGTGCCACATCCTGGTGGCTTTTAGATCCCTCCAGGAATGGGAACACTGTCAGTTCTTTAGCTTCTTCTTCTGCCTGGGTCAGGATGGAAAGTGTTCAAGACTAGTTCTTGTTCAGACTCAGATGTTTATTCTTTCTTGTCTATGTTACAGTCTTATGTGTCGTGAGTTCTACAGCATTCCACTAATGAGCTACAAAATGGCCCCACATCTCTCTCTCTTCAAGGTCTTTTAAGGCTAAACTGTCCAATTAAGAAATGACACCGAAATTATTTTACTTTTAACCCAATAACCAACCACCCATGCCCGCNATTTTGGAAGCCTTCTCAGGTCAATGCAGTGTTCTCCTGGGGGTCAGTGCCTGCCAGCACAGAAAGCCCAAAATTCTCAGCAACCAGGGTTCCAACAGAACACCTCTGCCCTGGGCAGCTGGGCCAATGTTTGACACCAATTCTGGTGAGGAAAACTCTTAGATGAGTTCATCCCTCTGCCACACGTTGAGGCCACGCTTTGCACCTCAGCAGCCTTCCCAAACCAAGTGTTTTGTATGTTTTCCTTTTCTGTGTAAAAGCAGAAAAACCCAGAAATGCAGGAAATATAAATGGCCAAATAAAAAAAAGGAAACCTATTCACAGCCTGCACTGAACCACACTCCAGGGAACTTGTAACTGCTTCTCAGGAGAGCTGGGTAAAATATCTGTATGGAGCACGTCAGGAGGAATTACCAGCACTTATTTATGGCTATGTCACCCAATCCTAACATTTATCCACTTTATGTCACAGCTTCACTTTTAATTTGATCATCCTCCCGATTTTCTCCACATCCCAAAGGCCCTGGGGGCTCTTTAAAAATAACACATTTATTGAGCCCAATTCACAGGGAAACACCCCAGATAAATCCAGGCCAGCAGTAAATAACCACTGGCTTCTCCCCTCACATGCTACAACTGCATTTATCCCACTCCCAGAAGTCCCAGGCTGCCTGTCCAATATCTCCATTTTCCACTCATCAGTCCCAGTGGCTGCATTCCCTTCTAATGGGCTTTATTTTTGCACTATTTTTGCACTAAAATGGCTCGATTCGAAGGCAGGATAATTTGTGCTTCATCAGGATCCCAAACAGCATCAATTTAAATTAAAAAATAAATAAAATCAGTTTTGCCAGCGATCCAAGAACAGGTGACAGATGTTCTTCAAAATTTTATCAAAGATTACTCCTGTTTTGAGCAGCTGAGAGAAGTTTTAACAAATAATTTCTGACATCAAATTCCTTTTCAGCACAGGCAATCCAAAAACATGTTTAAGATACTGAGGTAAAGATAAAGATTTGCAAAGTACTCGATCCTCAATTCTCCTCCTTCCTCAGACAACAGAATGTGGGTTTGGGGGTTTTTTTATAGCAGGAAAAAATAAAATTAAAATTAAAAAAAAAAAATCAAACAAGACCAAAAATCTGGCACCAGCTTATTAAATATTCAACCAGTCTGGCCCAGCTGCATGTGTCTAACTCAGTCTGGCAAGTTTGCTACTCTCTGAAGAGAGATTTATTTTTGCATTAAACATGCGTTCAAAAAATTAAGTTCAAGGGTTTGACAGGCAAGTTTGGAGAGTTTAACAGGGGATTTATTGGCCTGGAGTTGTTGCCACCTGACTTCCACGGAAGTTTCTCACCCATTCTCTCCAGAGGGATTTTTCCACATCTGACCTCCAGTCCCTGGAAATAGACGCTCTCTTTAGAGCATGGCTTTTCCTTTTTTTTCAACAAATCTGCCATTGAAATAAAGATTTTTTTTAAGGAAAAAAAGAGAAAATTGTATTTTAATGGATTCTTTTCCTTCAACAAGACATGTAAAAATAGTTACCTTGTGCATTAAGTGACTATAAAAGCAGCTGCCATAATTTCATTTGCTTTTAGAACCTTCCTCCACACATGATGTCACAATTTGCAGGTTAAAATAAAACCTGGCTGCACTGAAACTCCTCAGACACCAGGGTGGTGCTCTTGGGACAAGGCTGGCTCCCCACATTGCCAAACCCTTGTTTTCTTTGATTTCCCAAGTGCAGCAGAGGTCCTACAGTCTCTTCATAAAAAACCATATTAACTGAGAGAGAAAAATAGGACAAGATTTTTTAAATGAAAAACAGTGTTGAGATATACTTCTGTAGATATTAATATACTGAAGAGGAAGAGTCAGACATTGTTTTCCTGAGCTTATTCAAATTATCATTTCAAGATTTGCAAGAAATCACCCAAAATTAAGTTCTTTTTTTTCCTAACCTCTATTAAACCATACAAGTCATTGCTCACTAACTCCCAAACCTACTGACTTTAAATTGCTCTCCAAAGCTCTGTATGTTGCATGGTTTCACTTAAGAAAGTGACTTTAAACTTAAATTGCTCTCCAGTGCTCTGGATGTTGTGTGGTTTCACTGAACACATGAAAAAGATGGATTTGTTTCCATATATAAAGAAAGTCCATTAAATTATAAAGGGGAATTGTCACCAAGGGCCAAATGCTTCGGTGCAGCACCAAATTCTGAACTTAAAGTGGAAGGAAGAAAAATATCCTATTGTGACAGAATGCCCTGCTCTGCACATCTCCTGCAGCCCAGACCTGAGCATAATCCAGCTGGAATTAGTGCTCCTTGGAGCAAAATTCTGGTTTGCTGAGGTAATCATGGATTCATTTGGGTGGGAAAAGCCCTCCACAACCACCAAGTCCAAACACCAACCCCTGTCTCCAAGTGCCACATCCTGGTGGCTTTTCCATCCCTCCAGGGACGGGGATTCCACCACTGCCCTGGGCTGGACAAGTGTTGCTGTAAGGTCAAAAAATCATAGAAAAAAGCCTCATAAAATCAGGCCTGCTCTCCTGGAATCAGTGGCTGGCCTGTCAAGGTAGCACTTTGCAAGTTCCCATGAGAAAGCAATCCTGGTGTGAGCAGCTCATTAACATAACAATCTATTCCTGGGTAAAAAACAACCTGCACCTGTACAAACTGTTTTTACACCGTTAGAAAAATGAAAACTATCTCTCACAAACAACTTTTCAGCAGGTACACACCGGGGTTTGAGTGACCCATCAATACAGAATAACAACTTGTTACTGACCAATAAAGGGATTGGCAAGAAAGCTGCTGAGCAACTGGAGTCACCCACGAGGTCTGTAAAACTGGATAAAAAATGTTTTATCCAGAAAGAAGAAAATGGAGTCCCATGTGATTTATTCCAACAAATAAGAGGAATTTTTCCTTCTATCCAACCTAATCTGGTGCAACCTGAGGCTGCTTCCTCTCCTCAGGTGCTTCCACGTGCTCAGGAGACAGGATCAAGGTGGAAACTGTGGCTCCTCTACTTGACTCATAGTTCAGCCCCTAAATCATTCCAGGAATATCTCCAAGCCCACTTTCCCAGCAAAGGCTGCAGCTGCTGCCTCCTCTGGAATCCCCATTCCAGCAATAATGGTTCACTGAATTACAGAGGCAGCAGAAAAGGACAATTTGTTACTGCCACCCTGATTTTTTAGTTCAGACCATCCTGGCAGGTCTCACCAGCCGCTGTTGGATGTTCCACAGGGCCACACAAACCCCACAATCATTCCAAACAGCATTTTTTTCCCCTCTTGCTTTTCTGTGCATAATTGCCAGGTATAAAATACAGCTCATCTTGAGCCAGCAAACCCCAGCACAGGGCTGCAGCTACATTTATTTCTTCTATAAATAGCATTTCATAGAGTGCTCACCACGGAATTTATACCACTTTAGCAATAAAATGAAAGTGGTGTTTTGGAAACAGCATAAAAATGCATTTTTAATCATGGAACCTTGTAAACCTTGCCTAGAATTGTGTTAGAGACAACTTTTCCTTGCAAAAACACTGGAGGGATAAATGCTGACCAAGTCATGGGTCAGATGTTGGAATGATTGGGATTCAGAGAGTGGCTCCAGACACATTGAGCTGTCTCAGCATTTTAGGGTTGAAGTTAAAAATACAAAGCAATGAATTTTGAATGTGATTATTCCATAGATGCTTCTGGGCACTGCTGGAGAAAAAAAAATTGGGCAAGGTACAGGAGGCTGATGAATGTAATTCCAGGATTTGGGATGAGGAAACCAGTGCATTTCAAATGTGGAGATGGCCTGGTAGAACCTGTCTTGGCCAAAAATCATCGATTCCCACTGCCCTGAGGGCCCTGATCCTCCCTGGTCACCAACAGCTTCTTTCATCAAGGCTGGGCTTCAGTGGGTCTTTGTCTCCATTACCAAATTAAGACTTAATTCTTGATAAACTTGAGCCTAAATATGTTGGCACTAACACAAGAAATTCCAAAGTTCTGGCAGGTAAAGAGAAAGAAAGCATCAGGATGAAGTAAAAAGAAAGTAAAGCAAAAAAGGAAGAGTAAAAACCCAAACACATCAACCTCTTCCTATTTATCCATGGAAAAAGAAGAAATTCCTTATCCTAAAGCCTATTTATTACCTATTTCCCACAATTTTCAGGAATCAACAGAATAATGGGAAGCTGTTTTTCTCCTTTTCCTAACAAGTGAAACAAAACCCAAGGAAAAGACTGAAATGGTGATTAAAGTCAAGGAAATTAGTGGGGAATATGGCAGGGACAAAAGTAAAACAGGATGTAATCCTTGGCTTCCAGAGTGCATTGAAACTTGAATTCATTGTCTTCATGGGAAGATTGAACAAACATGATTTTAAATTAAATTCTGAACACCAACGAACCCCTTTGGCCCAGACACTTTCACTTAACGGATGTATTTTTTTAGGGAAACCCAAGGAATTCCCATGAGGCAATTTGCAGCTCTTTCCTTTGGAAAAGCAGAAAATCCAGCAGGAAGGGTCAGTGAGGACACGCTAAAGAGGGGTTATCTCCATCCCAGGGTTTGGCTCCAGGGGAGCACTGAAGGACAGAGATCCCTGCGCTTCCCACCTCTCCCAAATCCAGAGAATTCCCACCACACAGACTCCCAGCAGCTCTGCAATAATTCCTGAGCGCTGGAGGCTGGCCTGCTATAAATAATTCCATGGTTAATTCAATGGAAGGGCTTTGGGAAAGAAACAAGGGAATGAAGATCCAGAACGAGCCATTCCTTGAACTTCCTCAGGGCTCTCGGGGCGCCAGACGCAGGAGGTGCTGATCCTACACAAAATCCAAAGGGCAATGCATATTTTAAAGGAAAATCCACTGCAAGCAGCAAGGGAAGGCTGGCACTGACTCAGGGAGCTGTGCCTGGAGCACAAAAACCAGGAGAAGTCTCATGGAGCCCGCTGAACCCGAAGGAATCAGACATGGCCTCGGGAAGGCGACACGAACATCAAATATTCCAGCTATAAATACCCTGCCTGCCTCTGGCAGCGACCTGGGCCACGCAGGGATAAACAGGACAAACATGGGAAGGCTTTTGGACCTCCCTCCGTGCCACTGACCACATTCCAGAGAGACAGAGCCACCAGCACACGGAGGAGGAGCAGCCACTGTGGACTTTTCATGGATTGGGTGGGAATGTCAGCGCTCCATGGATCCCAGATTTATGGGAGAATTGAACTGTCCTAAAAACATCACCCCAGTGCTGCAGCAATAAGGGGGAAGGTGCAGGTCTATAAAAGAATTCTGGGTTTGGATGAGATTAATATCCCTTTCTTTTGTTGCACTCAGGAGGAAAAGTACAAGTGAGAGTCCATCAGCATTCCGTTGCACTTTTAATCATGACTCACCTCCCATTTCATTAACAATTGGAGCTGTACTTTAAAATATGCTGTATTTTGCTCAATCACTGGAATTTCCAGCCTGACCTTTCAGGAAGAGCCAACAGCAGATCTGCACACCTTGAAAAAGTGAGGGAGGGAAACCACTTATGCAAAACTGGACAGACCCAGGGAACACACACCCCACCACCACAGCTCTGAAACCATCAACAGCTCCTCCCAGATGAAATTTATAAATTAATGAAAAAACCCTTCAGTATCACCACGAGGACTAACAGGAGTTTGGTGAATTATTTACTCAGGGAGCAGGAGACAAGGGAAAGCTTGCAGCAACATCAATACTTGACACATTAGTGAGTCTTTCACTTCTGCTTTATCAGCCTGCTCATGTGCTCTCAAGTTTGCTGACCCATATTCTGGGCCTCACTGAAAAGAGCAGCCTTGAAAAGATGTGACAATCTTGTCCATGTAGAATCAAATGTGGAAAGCTGAGATCTCTTTTTAACAAATCTCTTCTGCAGCCACTACAAAGGTGACTCAAAGAACGGCTGGGATTTCATTTTGGGTCTTCCATGACACAAAGCTCTTCACTCATTCTGGGTGTTAGCCCCAAATAAATGCATGTTTCAGGAAAATATTAGAGCTTTGACATTGTTTCCACTGTAATTTTTTAAATTTATCAATGTTTCATTAACTTTCAGACAGAGAATGTCACACCTCTGATCTCTTCAACAAAGGTTTGTGAATAACTAAAGGAGCCAAACTCATCCCTGCTCTCCCAGCAAGGAAAGGTACAAAGGAAATAAATGGTCAAACATCTTCCCTCCTCTCCATTCTGCAACACAGGAGGGAAGAGGCCCCACCAGAGCTTCCATGAAATCAGAAAAAGCTGGAAATGGACAATTTTTCCTCAATTTCCCTATTGAAAAAACCGTCTCCCAGCAAGAATATAGAAGTCCAGAAGGACAAAACACTGAAAATGGCAAAGCTCCATGGATAACCAACAACCACAGGATATTTTTCTTCATATCTTTCAACATGGACAGCACCTCCTTCCAGATCAGCCTTGCTTCAAAGGGACAAAACCTCATTTGAGTAAATCTGCTGGTTTTATTAGAAATTTTTACGTATATAGAGAGACAAATGAAAATCAGATTTTGGAAGCAGGAAGAGGGGAAAAAAATCCTGTATTTTCCTTGAGTCTTCGTCACTCTTTCCTGATTAAACAACTGTCAGGCCCACCCGGGTTGAACAGTGACCACACCCCTGGTTCAGAGGGAAAAACCCCCACTAAAAAAGGCTGCTTGGAAGGAGGCATTTGGCCCACAGATATTTCCTGGAGTAGTTACAGAAAGGAGCCTGTTTGAGCATCTCAGGTCACCAGCAGACAATTGAGGCACAGATGTAGAAAGAACATCGAGCTTTGGGGGATAATCAGATTTATTTTTTTCAATAAGTAGAGCGTATTATTTTCAAGTGGTTAACTGAGAATAACTCTTGCAGAAGTACAATATAACAGTAATTATTCCAAAATCAATGGCACAAAAGGGTTCATTTCAAATCACGTTATGATTGCTGGATTAAAGTAGTTATTATATAATAGGATAGCAATTACTCCACCTTAATAATTTCTGGGTTTCTGAGGGTGAAAGTGATAATACAAGCTACAGCAGGTGTCAAATTTTAGATGTTGTGGAATGAATATTCCAAAGACTGGAAAGAAACAAACAGATTAGCATATAAAAACCACAGGCATGGAAAAGAGCTAAAAATACCCAACTACTTCACCCCTCTCGCCTTGAGCAGACATCCAGAAGCAGCTCCCTCATGACAAAGGGCTCTGAGCACGCAGCTTAAATCACAAGGAGAGTGATGGGTCTCATCACCCTTCTCTGAAGGAACTTCATGGTTTCTGGGGTAATCAACTTTATGGTCTGTGACTCCTGAGCAGACAAGTGGGATGGTCTGAACTCCCAGATTTGTAGGACACCCTAAAGACACATCCCACACCTCCAGCACAGCTGGGTTTGCTCTGGTTTGGGGTTTTAAATCCCTCCAGCACAGCTGGGTTTGATCTGGTTTGGGGTTTTACATCCCACACCTCCAGCACAGCTGGGTTTGCTCTGGTTTGCAGTTTTGTCAGCTCACTTAAGGCTCCAATTCATGGAATCTCCCTCTCTGGGGGTATCCCACAGCCCTCTGGACACAATCCTGTGCCATCACCCTGCCTGAGCAGGGAGGTGGCACCAGGGCATCCCTGTGGGCCCTTCCAGCCTGACCCATCCTGGGATTTGCAGTAAAAGCACCCCCAAACACAAGGCTATCCCTGGGTTTATGGCTCCCTTGTCTCACTTCTTTTTAATCCCAAGCTCCCTTCTTTTTTTTTTTTTTTTAATACCAGGTGCAAACTGCTTTTTAATCACATTATGAGAGCAGCACTCTTTCAGATGCTACCTTAAATCCTGCTTGGAAGACTTTCCAGTCTTCCCCTCTTCAACCCTCTGGACAAGCTTTTCCAATTTCTCTCTGTTCTGTGGTAGCTTTTCCCTTATTCCCAGTTCCTAAAAGACATCTATGTTAACAGACCCAAAAAATGGATTTTTTTACAGATTCAAGACCCCAGAAAGAAGAACTAGGGGTTTTTTTTCCTATTTTCCTTAGAGGAAGGATTCCACCTGTGCCTCAGGGCACCATCAGTTCCCAACAGCTGCAGCACCAAGGTAGAACTAAATACACAACTGCCTGATTAGTCTTTAAAATCGAGTTCTCTTGGTATTACAAACTAAATGGCAAGTCCAAATGAAGTCCATCTAATTCCTAAAGAACAAATATTTGAGCCCTGTCAAGGAATGCAAAGTCTCTTTGGCAAGGGAAGCAGGCACTGAGGTTCAATACAGGTAAATGAGCAGAGTTTAATACAGTTAAAGCAAGGGAAAAGGAAAGTCTCTTAAAAAAGATAAGTTTGTATTGATTATAAGTTTACTAAATGTAGTTCAACACACGAATTTTTGCCCAGGCCTGTCAAAATAAGGAAACACAGAGGAAAAGCAGCCCTGGAAACACAATCAGGCACTTACACACTGGGGTTTGAGTGACCAATCAATTCAGAATAACAACTTGTTATTACAAAGTAATTGGCAAGAAAGCTCCTGACCAACTGGAGTCACCCACGAGATCTGTAAAACTGCATAAAAAATGTGAATAAAGAAGGGGCTTTTTCCACCATGAAGAAGATGGAGTCTGTGTGATTTATTCCAATAGACGCCCTTGCACATGAGCCAGCAGGGCAGCAAAACCATCCCCAAGCCCATGATTAATTTGTGATCCAGTGTGAGACTTGCTCCTGCTCCCTACATGATCCCAAGAGCTGTTCCTGGTGGTGAGGAGCTGGGATGAGGCCCCAGCAATGCCCAGGAGCACAGCAGGGCTGCACAGAGGTGCCAAATCCCAGCCCCAGAGCTCCCACCGAGCTCTCCAGGCTCAGGAGAAGCTGCCCTGTCCCTCCCAGCACAGCAAAAACCACCGTGCTAAAAAGGGTCTCTCAGTGCTTTCAGCAGACAGATTAAACATTAAAGCAGACAGCAGTGGTACAAAATATTAATGCAGCATAAATAAGCCCCTTATTATCACAAAAGCATATTAACCATTCACCTCAGCAAAATTCTTCTCTCATCTCTCTGCCTGCCTTCATCACAGCAGCTGCTCTGGCTGATATAGGCCAGCTCCTCCTCACTTCATGTGGAATTTCCTCGTGCTAAAGCACTGAAAACATGACACAGAAATCTCCAAAGAAATCTACAAAGTGCTAGACAAAGCTGGCAAGTAAAGTGCATTACAGATTATTTCCCCCAGCCTAAACTGAGGTAAAACATCTGCATAAACAAAAGGTGGAATCAGAAGGAATTCCAGATAAATATTTCTCCATTACCACTCACAGAGAAAAGCATCACAACACATCCAGTCACTGGACAGCTTGAGGAAATAGATTAAAGATGGTACAGAAATACCCACTCTACTGAAAGAGGTTCATAGGGCAAGAGATTTTAGCAGGTTACTCCCAAAAAACAGATTCCCAAAGATCAATGGCAGCAAGATGCCACAAATTGCCAGTGGCTTTTGAAACATTAAGCCAAGAGCCTTAAATAAGTCCTCAAATATTCCTCAGAAATTCAAAATACTGAGTAACACTATATTTTTCCCCTGCTCCTACACTGTTTACAATTAGAAAATTCTTCATTTGTGGGGACAAGAGGCTGATCCTCCAGCAGCTGACAGGCCAAGGGAATTCAGCCCACCTCTCAGCAAAACACTTCATGTCTGTCCCACCTCTTCCCCTTCAGAGGAACTCTCCATTTATTAGGAATTCTTCTAGGGCAGAGATGATTTTTGTGATACCACCAGATGGTCCAGCCCCACGTAAACCAGGAAGAGCAAATGTTTCTCCAGACATCAGAGGGAGAAGCTGGATGCTGTGATGCTCAGCCAGGAGAACTCCCCTGGGCCCAGCAGCCATGGCCCAAGCTGAGCTTCTGCTTTGAAGCCTCCAAAGCTAAAAGGCTGCTCCACCAGGACCTGAGGAGTTCTCATTTCTCAATTTTTGGGACCTAAAGGAAGGAAATTGTATTGGGAAGGGGTTGATTCTTCAAATTTTCACTGCATGTGCAGTGCCTGAAAGCTCCCAGCTGGGAATAAGTGCAGAAGAAAAATAAAAGCAATGGTTTTGCTGTTGTAGGCATTTTTCCATGGAAAAGAATCCAGCAAGGGACTGCTCTGCACCTTACTGTGTCCACATGGGGCTTTTTCCACATCCTGATCATGGTTTTTTTCCCCTCATTTTCCTTTCTCTGCCTCATCACAAAGCTGAGTGACAGGAACACTGCACTTGCAGGTAAAATCTTTTATCACCAGGCCACTGCTCCACCTCCAGCCCCCGTGCTACAGCTCCCTCCAACCCAGGAAAGGCAAAATTCGGTGGGAAACCACAAAAGGGAAACCTCCTTCCTCCAGCAGAGGAGAAAGCAGCATCCAGCTCCTGTCTGATAGCTCACACAGAGACCCAGGAGGCTCCAGGATCTCCTGGCACAGATCCTGGGAATGCTGAGAGCCACTGGAAGAACTGAATTTAGCAGCCCCGGGCAGGACATCCCTCCTGCAGCAGCCACCAGATAGGAACATCCCAAGGGGGGGAAATACATCCTCAATCTCTCAATCTCCTGCTCAGAGAAACATTTTTCCAGAAAAAAAAAAGAAACAAAAACAAAAAGAAAACCCAAACAAAAACTCACAAACAAAAAAAAAAACCCCAAACCAAAAAAAAAAAAAAAAAAAAAAAACAAAAAAAAAAAAAAAAAAGAAAAAAAAACCAAAACAAAATAAAAAAAAGAACAAAAAAGAACAACCAAAAAAAAAAAAAAAACCCACAAAAAAACACCCACAAAAACCAAACCAAACTCCTTACCTTGAAAGCAGCAATTGTCCCACTCCCAGGAACAGGCCAGCAGGAACATCCAATCCTTCTTTATCCATCAATCCATGGATTACATGGATTCCACACCCCCAATAAACAACTCTGCTTCACCTCTCCCTCCTCCCTCCCTTCCTTCTCTGCTAAATTCCCTTCCCACAGCACCTCCTCCCCAAGGGGCAGCAGCTGCTCCTGGTCTGCAGCACAGATCCCACAGGTGGGAGGGATAACAGAGGGAATTCCTACAGATTTTGGGAATTGCTGCCTGGAATTCCCTCCTGTCAGGGCAGAGAGCCCCTCCTGACACTCTGCAGGGTGTGTTTAGGGATAAAAGCTTGGATCTAAGTGGAACAACAGGGAATTCCATGGGATCTCAGGAGGTTTAGCAGGAGCAGGTGCTGTATCCTGCTCTGGGTTCCCACAGGAGGGACATGGCCCTGCTGGAGGAAGCCACCAGTGTTCCAACAGTGCAATATTCCAGGAGATAACAGTTTAAAAATTGTCTGTTTGTGCTCCTGGTTTTCCTCTGTCTCTGAGTTTCACTGTATTACAGAATGGCTTTAAAATTTCATTATTTCCTCTCCCTCTCTTGCCCCCAACCCCTGATATTTGTTATTGATCCACCCCTGATATTTGTTATTGACCCACACTTGTGCTCAGCCTCACACCTAAAACCTTTTCCTCAGTCAAAATCTCTCTCGTTTACTGAGGTCTCCAGTTTCAAACCATTGCCAAACACATCCCAGAGAGCTGATTCCTTAAATAACACCATTGCAGGAAAAAAAAAAAAGAATTAACTCCCTTTACAAAGCCCTGCATGGAGGGCATGTTGAGTCTTTTGAAGGATCCATGACCTGAATTGGCTGCAAATTCCAAAAGTCTTGGGGGCACTGGAAATGCTGATTCCTCTCCCAGAGCAGGAGTGGTTATTGCTAAATTTGGCTCTAAATTTGGAGGGGTTTTCATCTCTCCTCAGCTTCTTCTTTTTCAGATCCTTCCTTTTTTTTCATTGTCATGCAGGGAAGTCAAACTCCTGTGCTGTGAAATTGCAAACTGTTTCCATGGAGATGATTAATATGTTCATAAGTCCCCAATAATTCATTCACTGCGGGACCACTGAGGGTGAAATGTTGGCTGGCAAAAGAAGATGCCTTTAAAAACAGATTTTTTTTCCCCTTTTGTAATAACCCAAATAAAGAAACAAAACAATTAAATAAGTGCAATGCGAGCAACATGAATATTTTCAATTATTGCGTCTCATCCCAACAATTTTAACTTTAGTAAATGTTAAGGAATATCTTGTCATCAACCCTTTTAATAATTAAAAAGTGAAGGAATGATAATTAAGGCGTGTAGATGGTGGATTATTGTTATTTCCATAATTCCATCCTGTGAGAGGCACTCTGGAGCAGCTGGCTGACAATAATTCCCCTTCAAGATCAGGATTGTGCCTTAAACAACTGCCCAGGTGTGACAGGAATCATCTCCTGCTTGTGGAACTGCACAGTTCTGAGGGGAACTCGTGGCAAACTCTGATTTTTGATGGACAGCAACACAGACAATCCTGTCCTCAGCCAGGATTGAGCCTTTCCAAAGAGTTTAATGGGAGCTGGAGCAGCTGCCAGTCCTTTGGATCAGCCCTATTTTTAAATAAGTCAGAGTTTTACTTAGACTCAAACACAAATAGAGATACAAAATTAAACATATTGGGGTTTCACTCCATTTGACCTCAAATTAATAAAACAAATTAATTATTAACAACTGTTAATAGTGAAAAAAATAATTGTTCCCTGGGAATACTAGAACAGGCATTAATGAGGAAAGTAAAAATACCTGAGAGCTTTCACACATTTCACCTTTTTTATTGCATCTCCTATTTAATGAATCATTTTCTATTAAAGCTGTGATGCTGAAATTCAGCCAAACATCCTGGGATGTGAGAGACAAGCAGAGCTTCTCCACTTACTTAATACAGACCTCTCAGCTGATGGCAGAGCTGGAAAAACTCACTTCAAAGCACACGAGCAGAGATGAAGGGCTGCATGTGGAAGATGGAAATGCTTATCCCAGTCCAGACTCTCCAAAGAAGAAGAAGAAGCAATTAATTTTAATTAGATTAATTAAAAGTTATTTGAAATGTGGCGCTGCACTTTTGACACCCCGGTTCCTGGTTACCTGGTTTGACCCCAGGAGATCTCAGGGGTTCGGGGCAAAACTCAGGACTGAAGTGGCAGGAAATGAAGGTGTTTGTTTTCTCATTTTGGAGGTGGCAAAAAGCATCACAGGGTGACCTCACAAATCCATTTTCCAAGCTGGGTTTGCACAAAAATCTTGTGCTGCCTGTCTTAATTTGAAAAGCCAGGTGTCTGCTAAGGAAGGCAGGAGCCTCTTTTGAAAATGGAGAATG
>VXBC01011379.1:207194-241059 GCA_013399945.1 Ploceus nigricollis
CTCTGACAGATGGGGATAGAATTCACACCCCCGGCCACAGCTTGCATTTTCTTTCCTCCCCATGGAAGGTTTAAGGGAGACTCCAGGCCAGGATGGGACAAATCCCATTCCCTGCCAGAAGAAAAGGCTGGAACCAAAGCCTCAGGTCCTCTGGATCCAAATCCATCCTGTTTTCTGCAAGTCTGAGAGACTTTGGGAAGGGTCTGGTTGTAGGAGAGCTGGGAGAAATTTCTGGGAGAAATTTTGGTATTCTCTGGGAGAAATATGATGAGCAGCTGAAGGTGTGTTTTTATTTTAGAATACAAAATTCTAGAATTCTGAGGGGTGGCTGGCAAAACTACACAAACTCTGCCACTTAAATTCTACAGGAATAAACTCCTGCAGAAATTCCCAAGTAACACTGATACAGCTCCATAGAGCTGCAGCAGTGCAGGATTTCCCTCCTATTGGAGTAAATGGAGATTTTTTACAAAAGTAAAATCACTCTGGAGTTGCAGTGCCCTTCCTCTAACAGTGCACATATAAATACATTGCCAGTGTAAGGGCAATGTAATCAAATTGAAATATATTCCTGCTTGACACTTTCATCTGCTTTCTCCTGTTTCTTTCCACTGGAAAAGGACTTTTTACAAGGGCACACAGTTGTAGGATGAGGGGGAATGGCTTTATGAGGAAGCAGGGTAGATTTAAATTAAATATTAGGAAGAAATTGTTCCCTGGGAGGGTGGAGAGGGACTGGAATGGAATTCCCAGAGCAGCTGTGGCTGCCCCTGGATCCCTGGAAGTGCCCAAGGCCAGGTTGGACACTGGGGCTTGGAGCAGCCTGGGACAGTGGAAGGTGTCCCTGCCATGGCAGGGGTGGAATTTGATGAGCTTTAAGGCCCTTCCATTCTGTGACTCAATGATCCCTTCAAACCACTGATTCCATGGAATTTCAAGCCACACAGGAAAAGAGAGTTCACACTTGGCAACTTCTCTGCAGCCCTGAGAGCAGATTCTCTATTTCCCAATCTGCTTCCATGTTCCTGCCCAGCATTTGCAGCACCAGCACGGAGCTGCCTGTTAACACAGAGTGCAGAGGTTTTGGGAATCACAGGTGGGGAGAGGGATAAATTCAGTGCTGCCTGCAAGTCAGCCAGGGCAGCAGCTGCTCTGGCTCCAGCCCTGATCCTGCTGCAGTGGAGCAGGGCCAGGGAGACTCCTGCTCTGCCCGTGGGCTCTCATCCATGAGGTTTGGATGGGGCTGCAGCTCCTGGCTCATGGGTGAGAGGCAAATCCAAGCTCCAGCTGCAGTTAAATGCTGTGCTGGGTGATCCAGCTGCTGTGCCAGGAGCAGGGAGCAGCCTCCAAAAACCCAGCTCAGAGGGGGCTGCACCTGGGCCACGCTCATTTGGGAGCATCCCACCGAGTGCATGGACAGGGAACGGGGCCTCTGGAAGCACAGGGTTCCAAAATCCAAAGGAGGCATCTCTTAAACAGCCTGAACTTCTCTCTTCTTTAATCCTTCAAATTTCTCTCTTTTTAAAGGCTTTTAATTTCTGTCTTCTTTAATCCTTCAAATTTCTCTTCTTTAAGGCTTTTAATTTCTCTCTACTTTAAGGCTTTTTATTTCTCTCTTCTTTAAGGTTTCAAATTTCTCTCTTTGTTGAGGCTTTTCATTTCTCCACCTAGAACTTGACCCCAGTTGAGCCTGTCAGATTTAAGTTTCCCAACCTAAAAATGTTGGGAATCTACCCTTTATCCTGGGATCACGTTCCCAAAACCTCCCATTTGAGTGTGATAAGGACACCCAAATTATTACTATTATTATTAAGGACACTCCCAATTAACCAGCACTTTTTAAGCAACATTAAAGCTGTTCAGGATCCTTTAATTCCCAGCTTGGGATGAGTCTGGGAAGTTCCTGATCTCCATCCCTCATTGATAGGGCTGAGCTATGGCACAAACCCCACATGGAAATCCAATTCCTGGCCCTGCTCAGCTGAACTTGGATCCTGGAAGCACCTCAGTGGCATGGAATTAACAGTAATAAATGCTATTTCTGCTGGGCATCGTTTCCAGGTTCAGGCCTGGGTTATCCACTGTGTGAGGAAAATCTGCAGGACTCCTGAAATAGGCTCTAGCAGCTCAGTGAAGAGGGAAGGCTTTGGAAAACCCTGTCCCAGTTTGGACTGATCCTTAATTTTACAGCTTTGTGTTCTTGTCAAGGAGCTGGGTTGTTTTGTAACTCAAAGTCTCCATTCTCTCAGCTTCAAGTGACTTCTTTAAATGTAATTTTAATTGGGCAGGTTGTCTAAGATTCCCTGTTCTGCCTAAATCTGATTTTTGTTGCTAATTCTTTTTTTTTTTTTTTGGCCTAGTTTTGCAGCTTTTTTCTTGCCTATATTAAAGACCAGCAGCAAACAAACTCAGCTTTAATAGCATGTAAAATTTGGCTTTAATGAAGAGAGACAAGAATGCTGTTGAACCCTTCCAGAAAAAATAAAAAAAAAAAAGGGGAGTTCCCTCTCCTTAAGTTTCTCAGCAAAACTTAATCAAACCCATGAGGGAAAACCAGCAAAAAGTTTCATAGTATTTAAAAAGAAAAAAATCCACAAATTCCAGGTAATTTTCCACCTCTTCTCCAGCCCAGTTTCATTTAGGTAGATGGGATTTGTGAGCCTCCTGCAAAATAAAGTACTTTTAGCAATTTTTTATGACAAGATGAAATTCATCCTTAGTGGTACCTCAGCACTTCCTGAGCTGTGGAGAAGCTGTCACTCAGAGAGAGAATTTCAGGTCTAATTACCTCCACCAAGAGGAAAACGTGTCCTTACAAGCATAAAGTGAGCAGCAAATACATTTATTATAACAAATCACCCAATAACGCCACCAGCACAAGGAGATTGGGTGCTGGGATGGCACGATAACATTTCAAAGAGAAAATACAATTCTTATCAACCACCCAGCAGCTTTTAAAACAGATTTACTGATGGGGACAAGCTGTGTGTAAAACAAGGAGCTCATAGTTGGCTGCTCCTTCCATATTTTATTTATAGACTCCCCAATTTGCCAGTTAACCACACAATCTGTCTTGGAAATGTTTAATAAAACTGCTGCTCTCTCCTAGTTCATTTTGCTGGCTGAAATTCCTTGAATTGTTGCTCCCAAAATTGGACACTTGGTGATTTATGAGGATAATGACTGCTCGCCGCTCACCTCAAATGGGCAGAGAAAATAATTGTTACTCATTTTTATGCTTTCATTTATTTTTCCTCTCTTCAAGCACTGTCTCCTAACGTGTCTTAAAAATATGAAATTTTAGGAATGGAAAGAGTTACGGTCTCCTGTCCAAGGGCTGATGTTGAAATGTTCCTGATGGTCACAGGTTCCAGGGGGAGCAAAGGATCTGATCAGCCCTGGATCCTGGCCATGATGGAATTATCCTCTCTGATGGCTTTTAAAGTACTAAATGAGGCTGCACCAACAAAAAAATACAATCTTTTTAATCAGTGTTTGTCTTTAATGTAGCAGTTCACGCTCTCCTTTGGATTCGTCATCAGAGTAAGCTACCAAATATTCTGTGCCTGGGATTCCTAAAAAGAGTCTTAAATATTGATAAAAAATGTCAATATCTGAGACTATGAGATCTGAAATTTGGTTTGACGGGTTTGGGGTTTTGAACTTATCTCCTTCCTGCATGGTGCATTTGCTTTTGGAAAATGCCTCACAAACATCCAATTTTCAGTGGTATTGTTAATAATGGGAACTGCAGTGATGGAGATGAGGCAAGGATTTAATTTCATCACCATATAAAATACATAAAATATAAATTTGAGACAGTAAACATTCTTGGGTAAAATTGAGCTTGGGATACTCAAAATATTCTAATTCTAAGTTGCAAAAAATGCTGCAATGGAGGAAAGGAAAGGGAGACAGAGAAGAAAGAAAAGGAGCTCAAAAAAATAAGAGGCTCTTTCAACACCAAAGTATTTAAAAAAAAATCAAACCCAAACTGAGTCAATTAGTGCCATCCATGTCATTCATATTAATTTAAAAATGCTTATCACCAGATTATATTGCTTGTTTGCACCGTCCTTACTTCATTAGCGCTAATTGGAAGTAATTACGACTGATATGTGAAATATTTAATTGAAAGATTTATCTGTGTCTATTGTCATGTTTCTGGAGCATCTGCAGCGTTGTCAGGACTCCAATTCTACCTCTGGACCTTCGGGGAGCCTTCCCGGCCTCCTCTGTCTGTTTCCATCCTGGGCTGGAGTGCAACCGCCCAGGAAAGGATCCAAACCTCAGGCTTCACCTTCCCCTCAAGAAATCGATACCCTGAGGGGAGAACTGATGTCTTCTTACCCTGACTGCTGAGAAATTGAGAAGCAGGAAGGCCCACTGATATTCCCTCTTCCCTTTGGAGCACTCTCCTCTTCCCTTTGGAGCCATCCACTGTGGTATTCACATACCCTCTGCACAGAGAGAGAGACTTGGCTTTCTCAGGATTTCTCCTGAGAGAAGCANGCAATCCACCAGATTCCGACAAATTTGACCGACCAGGAAACACAATTTCTTTCCTCCTGGTTTCACATGTGGGCACAGAAAAGGGCTGTGCATTGATGCCCTCCCTCCTGAGGCCTCAAAATGAGATTCCTGCTTTTACTCCTCAGGCCTCTGAATCAAAAACCTTGGAAGATCCAAGAGCTTCACCCAGAACCCCAGGAGGGGAAGCAAAACCAGTGGCTCAAGAGTCAGGCTCTGCTCTTTCCCAGCTCTTTTCCTCTTGATAGCACCAAGGACTGAGAGGAGCAGAGAGAAACAGGTTCTGCTCCATGACCTCCCCAGTCACTGCTGTTCTCCTCCTGCTCCCAGGAATGTCTGCTGGGAATGCTGGCCCAGCTGCTGAGGGTGAGGACAGCGAGGTGACAGCCGAGCCTGCGTCCCTCACAGACAGCCTGGGCACAGTGAGGGCTCCTCTGCTCTGCACCAACACCTCTGGCTGCAAGGAACAGCCACGGAGCTCCCAGGCTCTGAGAACTCATGGAATCACTAAGGTTGGAAAAGATCTCCAAGATCAAGTCCAGACCTGGCCAAACACCACCTTGTCAATCAATCCACGTCACCAAGTGCCACATCTGCTTGTTGTTGAACCCTTCCAGGACTGGTGATTCCACCACAGCCCCTTCCAATGCTTCATCACCCATTCAGTGAAGAAATCTTTTCCTAAACTCCAACCTGAACCTTCCCTTGAGGCCATTTGCCCTTGTCCTGTCACCTGGGAGAAGAGGCCGACCCCCAAATTCCATTGTGCTCCATTAAAAGGCTCATTGTAGGCAAAAAACCTTCTGTTTTCTGTCCCAATATCCTAAAAACTCTATTATTTGACATCAAATGCAGCCTAGGGATTACTGTGCCCATGCTCCTGTCACCATGTAACCACCAGCACTGTTTTATGGGTGTATTTTGAAGGCTACACTTTGAAAAGATCCTTTTCATTGTGTTCCAGGACCAATGATTCCTATAAAATTGGTTTTTTTTTTGCAAACCACACCACATAACTTGGTCACAAGGCACTGCCAGGCTTCAGGATCTCTCTCAGGCACAAAATGAATGGTCTGAATCATCGACTGCAGCTTGGCTAAACCCAGCTCTTCCCACTGGTGAGGGAAAAGTGCCTTTTATAATCTCATAAACTGGGAGGCTGAAATTATCACTGCAGTTGTCAAGAGCTTTATAGAGATTAAATCTCCTCCATGATAGACTGGTAGCAAAGCTGAGGGTTGGTTTATGAGGGAAAAAAAGCAACCATAAAGAGAGAATTGGCCTCGCTCGCCCTCCCCAAACCTTGTTTGAAAACTCTTCCCAGCAGTCCTACAACAACAAAAAAAAGCACAAAGCCACAAAGAAATTAATGGTTTCTTCCTGATTTTGTCCTTCCTTATCAAACAAGGAAGGTGATACAAGGAGCATCACCTCCTGCAGGATGATATGGCTTCAATGGGAATTGGGAACATTTTCAGGGAAGGAAGGGCACGTTCAGTAGCAGAGTAGTCCTGAGATTAAATCTTTTCACCTTGGCTCAAGGGTGAGGCAGTGCCTTGGTGGGGGGGTCCCTTCAGCTGCCACATTTTTAAACAAAAAGCTGATGAGGAAATCAATTTTAGGGCAGAGAATGCAGTTTGGATCACAGACCCACAGGAACGAGGTTGCTGGAAGGAGAAAGCTTGGGAGTAGCACAAGAGGTGCTGAAAGATTTGTTGGTCAAGGTTTTGCTTTGCTCACTCCACATGGGGAATTACATTTATTTATTCAGATAATCACTTGGAATTTGGTTTTTATCACTCCCTGGATAAATCCATGGGAAATCAGTCTGACATCCAGCTGAAGACAAGGGAACATTGTCCAGCTGGAATTCTTCATCCACATCGTGGGGATCAATAAAGGGGGTTGCAATTAACTCAAGATAAAGTGGATGAAAAGCCTTCCCCAAACTCACAGGATGCCTTTAATGGAAAGTTGTGGTTGATTATTTTTGTTAAAGGATGGGGAGACAGTCAAGTAGCCCAAATCCATATCTCAGGAATTATTTAATGGCAGATATTCCCAGCAGATGCTGAACACAGCTTTTCCAGAGATAATGAAAGAAAACTAATCAAAGCAAAGCTTTAAAAACGAGAAAAACAGACCTCCCAAACTCCATTCTCAACATCCTTACCCTGTAACACAACTCCTTAAATCAAAGAAAGTGGGACTTTTTTGACAGAATCGACACCATCTGTAAATTCATGCAAAAAAAAAAAAACTAGCCACTTTCTGCCAAAAAGTTCACATTTGGATTACTTTTCCTTCACGTTAACTTTCAAATAAGCCTTCCTCCTGCATGCAGCCAAAGCCTTTACTCTGACATTGCCTTGAGATGCTCTGGCTGTTAGTAATAATAAGGACAAGTGAGAAATTATTAAAAGAGATTTATTGAAAGTGACTGAATGCTCCAGGGTACCATAGGAGGAGGTTCGATCCTCAGAACAATTTTATACAGCATATTGAGGCTCTTCAGACTTTCAACTTACAAAAAAAATAAAATGGAAAGTTTCTCCTGATTCAGAGCTACTTTGACACAGCTTCAAAGCAGCAGCATCTCAAAGCGGCGTTGAAGGAAAAATGGAAGTATTTTACAATGACAGCTCTAATATCTGAACTCAGCCTAAAAGCTGTCAAATAAATTAATAGTGATCTAGCAGCTCTGGTAGGGAACCTTCTCATGTACAAATGGCCTTGGGTTTTAGCCTACTTTTTTAGGACAATGTATTTGTAGATGAATTTAGGAAATTTTTGTTTGTGCTACCAGTTTGTGGTGCTTGACCACGACAAAGCCACTCAGTAATTGTTGACTGCAATGTGACATGCTAAAAACATTTTAAAAATATGATTATCCAACTTATCTGAGCAGCCTGGTGTAGTGAAAGGTGTCAAACATTTATATGTGTAATAATTAACTTGGGTAAGTTTAAAATCAACTCGCACAAGGGAAAAATTAATTGAAACATTTGGAAAATTATCTCCAAAATATCTTCTGTCCATTTTACATCCAAAAGGACAGAAGGAGAAAATCCTTGCAATTACAGCCTGCAGAAAATGTTCCTTGGATTTCTGTTCCAGGACTGCCCTGGATTTAATGCAACTACAAATCAGTTCCTGGGCTTTGACATCCAATGTGAATTTTGGTATATCAAGAATCTGGGGGCTCTGCAGTGAGAAGCTTTTAGGATTATTTGGACATTTTGAAGTTTGTTTTTACCTTCCAACTGCATTCAAGTGAGACAGGCCCAGGGAGGCAGATTTCCAAGAGCTCCTGGTGTTTGTTGGGTTCACGCAGACATTTCCCCAGCAGAGAAAATTCTTCCAGTGATTTTCACTCCATTCCCACAGCCCAGAGCTCCCCGAACCTCTCAGGGGAAGCTCAGGAATGCCACAGCCAGCAATTAATTTTCTTGGATGCAAATTCTTCCACACTTGGGATGCTTCTCCCATGAGCCAGAGTCAGATGAGTTCCTGCAGAGGTGTTGGAGCTCAGGTGGGATCTGGAGCTCCCAGCCAAACCAGCAGCCCCATACATCTTCATCTCTCTCTGCCCTCTCCATTACCTTAAATTTTACAGGTCACACCAGAGGATTTGGTTTGTTGAATTTTAATATTAGAAAAAATTAATTATTTGAGGATGAAAATGTAGAGAACTGGTTTGGCTTTTAGCAAAAACAGCCTCCATCCATGCTAATACCTCATTCCTTGAGGGCTGGATTTTCTTTGGACCTCCACGTCCACACTCCTTTAGCTTTATCTTCACTTACTTTACCTGTCTGACTCTTCCCAAATCCAGAGTTCAGCCCAATTCCTCAGTCAGGGCTTGGAGAGCACAACCATCATCCTCCAGGTGCAAAAACAACTCCTCCTTTTCCAATAAAACCTGTGGAAATAACACCTTCAAACGGGCTTCAATGAGACAAAAGAAATCTCTTTGGGTTGTGTTTTACCTCAGTTTAAAAGGAAATTATTCCCCAATAATTTACTGGAGTGACTCTCTGCAAGCAATATTAGCTGAAAGAACTTCCCTTCATTATCTTTATAATAACAACACACAGAATTCAGGGTGCCTTAAAAGTCTTTTGGACATCACGACCCTGTGTTGATAACAGGATGTGAAACCAATGGTTTGGGACTCTGGGGAGGAAAATGATTTATTTATAAAGAACCTTTTGTCTCTTAAGTGACACTGAATCACTCCAGGTCACAGGTAATTAAAGCACAGGAAATGAAGGATGGGATTTAAGAGCTGGAGTTCCTTTACAAAGCAAAGAGCCCCACAGATCACAAAATCATAGAGTTATTTAGGTTGGAAAAGACCTCAGAAATCATCAAGTCCAACCTCATGAAAGGTCATGAATCAACTGTGTAAATACAGCAGTCCAAAACTGTCAAATCACTGCAAAAGGCACAAAACTGGGTTATTTTTTAGAAATCCTCCCTGAAAGCTTTTTTTTTTTTTTTTAATAAATACACTCTGTTTTTCCATAAAGACAAATAAATAAATAAAAATGCTCCATAAATTAATATGTACCAGTGAACATCCTGGGAGCCACTGCAGCTCTACCAAGTCGTAACTCCCAGCAAAAAGAAATTTGGATGTCTTATCTAGACCTACTTGTTATCATTGATCCTGGGAGTGCCAGAACAGCACAGGCAGTGATCTGAAAACGCAGGGGGAAAAAAAAGCCCACACAGAACCCGAAGCGCTTTTCAGCTGTATTTGGAAAAGATGCAGACAATGAAGTTTTTTTTCCCTTTACCTGGCGAGGGATGATATTTCAACTATTTGATCTGAGGAAAGGAGGCATCTGCTTGAAAATCCAGCAGCCAGCGAGGCTTGTTATACAAGCAAGGTTGTTTTCTTCAGTGGTTTCCCCCACGAAGGCTGATGACAAACGAGCTCCGTGCTTTGACATCTGCTGCACGAGCTGAGTTGGCTAAATTGAATCCCCTTCTGTCTCCTCCAAACTGCCTTGATTTGGGAGCAAATAGGGAAAAGAGGCTTTTCTCTGCCTGTTTCAAAGCTTTCCCAAAGAGAATCACTACTGACGGGAAATGCAGTTTGCGAGTTAAAGAGGAAACGCGGGAGTGGGGAATTAACACATGGAATTTGGGAGGTGAGTTCTCCTCTGGAAATGTTTCTGTACCTATTTCCAGATCAATCTGGAGCTTCCACAGCCTCTTCTCTGCCCTTCCTCTTTGCTACATAAGAAAAAAGCTGAAATTAAGGGCCACTGCTCATCTACAGCAGATTTGGAGGGGACAGGTGACAGAAAAGTGAGGACATCATGAGGAGGTCTCAGGTGAGAAAGGTTCCCTGCAGAAAAGACAGCACATGAGGAATTCATGCCATCTGCTCACTTTCACAATTCAAGGGGTTTTGTGGTTTTTTGTTTTAATTGGGTTTTTTTCTCCTTCAAGGACTGCCTAGAGAGGTTTGGAGTTCCCTGCCCTGGAGGTGTCCAAGGAGTGACTGGACTGGGCAGGGTGACAAGGTGGGGATTGGGCACAGCTTGGACTCGATGATCCTGGAGGGCTTGTCCAACCAAAATCACCCTGTGATTTCCTAGTTTGTCTTCTGCCACTTTTCACCTTTCAGACTTTTGATCAAATCTGCTCCTATTTCCCTGCCAAAGCATTTTAAGCCCTCAGGAGTGTGGGGGGCACTAAATATTTTTGGTTTATGCTCTCGTAAGAGACTCCACGCTGTCCCTGTGTTCCTTTTCCAGCCTTGTCTCCCACTTTGAGCTGCACTGCTGTTATTTTCCCTGAGCTACTCTGTCAGGACTTTGACTCATCGTTTTTGGCAATCAGAAGGGATTGTGAAGGATTTCCTCCCCAGCTGGGGCAAGATCTGGAGCCCAGGAATGAGCCCAAGCCAGCTGGGCTGTGTGAAACCTCCTGTGCACATGGGAGTGAATCCCCTCAAGTTGATTTTTCAATTATTGGAAAATGGGTTTAAATATCAAACAAGGAGCCTGAGATTGTATACAAAGATCTATTTTGTCCCTTTGGAAATCAATCTATTGCTCAGAGCTGCTATTTAAGCTGAAGTTTGCTTTTCAATCCCATCGAGCCACTCCAGGATACTCGGTGTCCCATCATCCTCAATCTGTGGGATTTTAGGGATGCTGGGAGGGAGGATTGGAGGGATGCTCAGAGGGCGACTCTGCTCTGCAAGGGGAGGAATGAATTCCAATAGTTTTACACCTCCAGTCCTTTGGCATACGCCAAGGGAATGTTAAAAAATACAAAATATGAATAATATTTTTTTTTAAAAAGAGTAATTTGAAGTGTTTGGGAGGGGCAGGCTTGGCACAAAACCTGTCCCAATAATTTCAACCAGCAGTGATTGAGTCCCCCCAACTCACACCCAGCCACTTCCTGCTTGTGGTGCCTTTTTATGGGGCTGACAAAATCCAGAGGCAGTTCCAGCTTTTCCATGGGAATTTTGTGTCACAACGTGGATATTCTGTTCATTCAGTGGGGTTTCAGGTGAATTTAGATCAGCCCTGGGCACCCAGGCCAGGCTGGATCAATCCAGCCCTGTCTGTGTCAAAGGCGCCGACAGCAGCTTGAAAAGGGCTCAATAAACAACTTTTCTCTGAAAGACAAAGTCAGCCCTCAAAGGCAAAGTTTTGCAGGCAGTTCCTTAAAGTTGGCCAGGAAAAACTGACTTTATTAATTATTCAGCTCATCTACTTGACTCCCAGTTAAATAGCTCCATGCATTCTCTAAGTAGGCAAAAAATCACCTGAAAATTCCTTTTAAATTCTGCTTTTCTGCTCAGGAGTGGGGTGTGCTTGATCAACACCTGAAATATAAAAATACATTTTTGAACTAAAAGAATCCAAATACCAGGAAGTCATCTGCAATAAACACGGCTTTTCCTATGACACATGAAATTAAACAGCAGAAATATGGATTGAGAATCCAAATTAGTTCTTTGTAGAGAAATGGGGTTGGACCAAACAAATTAATCAGCATTTCCAGTCAAATGACATTCAGATTTTTATATGAACAATGTTTGCTTATCAGGCTGAGATATATTTTATCTAAAATGAATGTAATTAATCCAAATTTAAGTAATTTCTGTTACAAGTACTCACCCACCACCCATCCTGTTTTATTCCTTTCAATCCCTCCCTGTGCTCATCTTCCAGCTCTCACTGTCCCCTTGCATTGCTTCCCATAATGTTTTTATCCACTAAACCAATTTTATACCTATGAAAACATTTAAATAACGCTCTAATTTTCAATTTCAGCCAAATTTTGCTGTCCCTGTCCCCTTTGCTGTATAAAATCCCTGCCTCCCAGGTGTGCATCCCACCTTCCACCTGCACCAGCCTCTCCAGCAGAGCC
Organism: Ploceus nigricollis; assembly: GCA_013399945.1. Lineage (NCBI taxonomy): Eukaryota > Metazoa > Chordata > Aves > Passeriformes > Ploceidae > Ploceus > Ploceus nigricollis. Next base: position 219,129 of record VXBC01011379.1, read on the forward strand.
CCAGACATGGATTTGTTCCCTGTTCAGACACTCCACAATCATCAAACAGAGCAGCCACCTCCTATCGACAAAAAATCTCCACTTGCAACTAAGAATGTCAATTATTCAATATTTCAGGATTCTGTCTTAAGCTCTGCCAGAAGTGTTACTTCCACAAGTGACAGAATCTGGCTTCTCCCCAGCTCCACAAGAGGCAAACACCAAAGGCCACTTTTTGCTGATGCAGTTGGAGGGATTTGGAGCATAATTAAAAAGCCAAAAGGATTTCAGAAAGTTGGAAGGAAAGGTAAGGAGGGTAAAAGCAAAACAACTCAAAAATCTAAATCTATGGGGGGAAAATGCGGTGCTCTATATTGTAATTTTTTTTAATTCTAAATTTAAATAATTTAAATTATTTAAATAATTTACCAATAATACAGTTTTCCTCTTCAGACACTCTCTGGGCATGGATGATCCTGAACAAGGGTTATTGGAATCAGGTGGCTGCTCTCACCCCAAGGCAGGAATTAACACAATCTGGGGTGGTTCTCATGTTTTATTGGAAGAGACAGGGAGAGTTTATGTGCTGGGTGTTTTGGTTCAGGGTAAATTTGGGAGAGAACTTTTAAAGGCATTTTTTAGAAAGTAGATTTGTTGGTTTTTTGTTTTTTTTTTTAAACTGGCTTGGGAGCAACCTGGGATAGTGGAAGGTGTCCAGGGGCTTGGAATGAGATGGTCCTGAAGGTCTCTCCCAACCCAAACCACTCTATAATTCTATTTATCTCACTCACTTAGCAAAAAAGAGGATTTTTTTAAATTCTCCCTGTATTCTGCTTTTAAGAATTCAGTTCTTTAACTGATGCTGGAGATTATCCACAGAAAATCTTAGCCTGATTTTTTAGATCATTTTTTTTGAAGCAAGAAAGTTGAGAGTTGAGCTGTTTTTTGGTGCCATCAGCATCAATCTGGTTGTGCCATAATCGCTCTTTACCTTCCCCAGGAGGTGCATGGAACAAAACAAACACAAAAAAAAACCCCAAAATAAACCAGAAACAATCAAAAAGCAGAATATTGAAATCTGGACTCTAAGTGTTGTTTGGGAACTGGTACAAAACTGCACAGCACTGATTTGGGAAGCCACAAAAGGCTTGGACACCTTCAGAAAGAATGTAGGGAAGAGCTTCTCCAGTGCCACATCCCTACAGAAGCAGGAGACAGCAAAGATCTGATTAAATTATAATCAAAACAATCCTATTTCCTGCCAAAGGAATCAAGCAGGAGGATTGATGGCTCTGTGCAGCCAAACTCCTCCTCAGCACCATCCCTGCACCATTCCTTCCATCCCAGTGGGAATTCCCTGCCTCCTGCTGCATCCCTTGCAACACCTGGAGATGTTCACCAGAGCCACTGTCACCTTCAGAGGGGACAAGCAAGCCTCAGGGGCTTTGGAGAGGAAGTTTGGGCAGCCGTGCTCACCAAAAGCAGCGTTTCTGTGACCAGGAGCAAAGATTTGCACGCAAAGATTTGTCACTAAAAGCCACCATTTCTCCCAGCCTCCCAAAGGTGACACTGAGTGACTTCAGAGCTGGAATCTGTCTCTGATATAACAAATTCAGGCTGTCAGCTTCCTTTGATTCCAGCATTAACTAAAAAAAATAAATTATAATCAATTACCCCTTCAATTTTTTTAGGAAACCTGGGAATTCTCTGCATTTGACAGAAGGTGACTGCAGTACCTCAAACTCCTTTTGCATCAGCTGCAAGGAATTATGATTTTTCCCTGGCAATGCTGAATTGTTGAAGGTATCTTTTATTTTGGGAACTTCAGGCACCTCTCAGATATTAATTCAGGAGGGCTGGCACCAGTTCCAGCTCGGAGAAAAGCGCTGCTGTCCCTTTTTCAGGTGAGCCATGGACACTTTAAGTGCCTTGCTTGAGGCCAGGAGTGAGTCACTGGGAGAACCAGAACATCTCTCACGTTGCTGCCAACACCAGCTCATGAAAATAACAGCAATAATTCACGGCAACCTCAGAATTTATGGCAGAATTTAGGGAGTTCATGGTCTGAGCCCATTGGATTAAGAATCCTTCAGCTGTAATTGATGTGGTTAATGTTCACAGCCATTCTCACGTGACTACTTGGGAAAGAATTCCACAAATTAATTCTTTTTATTGCTAAAATAACCAGATTTCCTCAAAAGACACCAGTGCTGAATTCATTAAAAACAACCCAAATGCCACGAAAAACCCACTGAGACCCAAGCCACAGGTTGGTGACACCACACCAACCCCTTTCCATCCCTAAAAATGAAATTGTAATTACTCACAAAAGGGAACAAGGGCCAGGACTTTTCCAGGGGCCTTCACCAAGCTCAGATTTGTTTTTTGGTTCTCCTAAATAAAAATTTCCAATGTACAGCTGTCATTTGTAGGAGAGAGCTGTTTATGGATCATTTCCTAATATTTTGTGTGTTCTCCTCTCCTCTCAGCTATAAAAAGGAAATTGTTGGTTATGATTCATTGGTCAGACCAATGCAAATGCTGCCCTTTAAATATGGCGTGATTAATTTAATAGTTTACTTCTGCTGCAGGAAATTATCCCCTGGATAGAAACAAATAATCCAGTTCCTGAGGAATTTCACATTGTTTTTACAACACTTCCAGCAATGGTATAAACAACTCAGAAGTCTCTCAGAAATGTTTTCAGTGGTAATTGCCATATGTCACTATTAAAAATTATCCTTACTCTTGCTCAATTACAATAAAATGAAATATTTCAATGGAAATAACACCAGAGTGTTTACCTGGTGGTTTCCCAGCCTTTGGATGTTGTGATTCCCAGAGTGACTGGGTTTTTAAATGGTTTTAGAAAGGGGAGGCTGAAATATGCAAATAAGTCCAAGGCACAGAAAGCAGCTCAATTAATTCTCGGGAGGTGCTGAATGGGAGGATTTTGAATAGAACTTGGTTGTAGGGGGAGAAAAAAAAAACCAGCATTGCCCAAATCCATCAATCTTCTCACAGGACCAAAACACTCTGTTGTAGCACTCCATATTCATCATCTTTTTGGGGACAAGCAACTCTTTTTGTTCAGTGAGAGGTATAAAATACCTCAGCTGCTGAGCACAGCTTTGTGATGTTCCCAGGGCAAGGATGGCAATTTTTTACATGGAATTGCAATGTTGGAGACACTTGGAGCGTGCAATTAGCCACGGCACTCTGCAATTTGGCTGTCAGCAGGGAGGAGGAGATTCCTCCTCCGAATCCCTCAGGATTTTCCTGCAGTGCCATGAAAATGTCGCTGGTGCTGGTGTTGCAGGTGCCTGGTGTGACAAATTCCTGTCCTCACAACCCACCTGCAACTCCATTTTGGGGTTGGGAAAAGGCTGGAATTTTCCCAAGGTGGCTCCAACTAAACCAAAATCTGCTTCAAAAACCACACTGGAGGTGACCAACACCTAAAGCACTTCAGACTCAATTCATTTGGACAAGGAAGGGCTGGGTGGAGTTTAATCCTTACCAGGAGCAACCCCAAGTGTCACAGTGAGTTCTCCAAGGCCAGACCTGCAGAAGACACCACGGACACCCCCATAAAGTCACACCAGCCACTCCTTTTTGCCAAGATTCCAAGTTCTGCAGGTGATCCCCTACACAGCTGGACAGAACACCAGGCTCACTCAGCCCTTTGCCATGGAAAACACCAGGAAAAGCCCAAAAAGTGCTGGAGGTTGTGGGTCTGTCTCTGAAATGGAAGGAATCTCTGCAGGAACATGCCATGAGCCCACAATCCCTGGAAGTCCAAGCAGAGGCCCAATAAAAAATTCCCATTCCAGGGAGATTCAGACTGAGCACATCCATCTTTAATGATGGAGGACACAGGAACATCCTCTTGGATTTATCAGCTTGGGCTGCTGCTTTTTATTTCAAGCAAGCTCAATTTAATATTTTGAAGAGTAGGAACAGGTACAACAGCAGCCTAAAAAAAAAAAAAAATCAGTGGGGTTTGACTCCTCAGCCCGTGATAGGAGGTAAAACCCAAACCTGACTGTCTTTGTTCACATCTCCTTCTGGAAAAGCTGAGGAAGAAATTACAAAGGAGGGAAAGTGCCAGAGCCTGGACTCATCTCAGTGCTGGAGGTCAAACATCTCAACACTGTCATGTTCATCCAGACCCAGCCTGAGCCTCCTGGTGTCCCCAAGGACTCCAACATATGGAAGTGCTGAGAAGGTCCCCTGGCCTGAAAAGGAGGTCACATTAATATTTCAGACCACATTTAAGCACAAGTCCTTCAAGAGAGTTTCCAGCACACTTCTCTGCGTACCTAGAAATCCTCTGTTAAACTGTTTTCTTACCCAGGCACGTGTGGGGCTGTGTCCAGCTGTGCTCTGCAGCTGCCAACATCTGCCTGGAGCTCTGCCACCTGCCTGGGCCAGCTGTGACCACACATTGTGTCACCAGTCAGCTGATGAACGACACTGAGGAATGTTTCGTGGAGGAAATCAGCGACCATCTGGCAGCACAAGGGGAGAGAGCCTCCAGCTGTGCCAGGGGTGGTTCAGGATGGAGATCAGGAGGAATTTCCCCATGGAAAGGGTGGTCAGGCTTTGGAAGGAGCTGCCCGGGGAGGTTTGGAGTGCCCATCCCTGGACGTGCCCAAGGAATTCCTGGACATGGCACTCAGAGCTCTGGAATGGGGACAAGGTGGGAATCTGGCACAGCTTGGCCTCAGTGGTCTTGGAAAGCTTTTCCAACCTTAATGACTTTATAATTAAGCTAAAAAATTAAAGCAGCTGAATTTCTTAATGGAAATTATTTGCCCTTTCCCAATCACCTGAGCCCAAAGCTTTTATCAACACTACAGCACAGCAGGGGAGCACAGCTCGTAGGGAGACCCAGAATCAGCTCTGCAATTTTCTCCAACAATTATGGAAATTGGCCATTTCCATAGATTTTAAACTTCTCAGCATTCCCTGAAGATCTTCCCAAGAAATAAACCTTTTTATATGATCAATTCATCCAGCACAAACTAGAAATACAGATCTGTATTACACACATCTCCTGGTCCAGGCAGCTTTCCAAAATACCTTTGCCATGAATTTCAACTAATTAAGTCATTTCCAAGGTACAATATTGCCTGGAAGAAGAAGTTAATGAAATGAGTATATGATCCTTTAGCTAAGCTTCATAGTTTAGGAAAGAATTTGAACCTGTCATCAGGTCAGTCTGAAATTATTCATGTTTAAGGCTAAAATGATTCTGAATTAGCCTTAAGTTAATAATATGCTTGATAAAGGTTTTCATGGAAGGAAACCCTAGGAAAACTCTTGTGGAATTTTTAGTTTAGCTTTTTTTATGATGGAATTTCCCAGAGGAAAGACAAGCCATTCAAACAGCGCCTTTGATCTGCTAAATTTCATATAAAAATTTGTCATTAGCACTCACAAAAATTAATCTTTCTGCATCCAGAGTGATTTAAGCCATGCATGCTTATGAGATGTACATCTCTACACTATATATGATAAAAAGTGAATTTGATCAACTCCACTCATCCTTCAGCAGCTCTGATCACTTCTGAAGGTACTTTGCCCTCACCAGTTCGTTTTCATCTGAACTATTTTCTTATAATCCCCATCTTTGTGCTCCCAGCAGCTGCATAAGAACAAAGCCCCGCTCAAGAAACATTTCCTTGCAGGACATGTAATTATTAAATTGGGTTCTAATTACAGATCAGAAATTACAGACACTTCTTTAGCAAGAAAATACCCAGAATGCCACAGAGAAATTCAATGCCTATTTTGAAGTTAAACTAAGAACATTTTGGTTTAAAAAGGAAAAAAAAGAGGATATTTTGGGCCCAAACCATGCCTCCTGTATGAATTACATATGATGATATTTCAGATGCTGCTAGGCATTATTGTACACAAATATTACTTCCTATTAAAATATCTAAAAACATATGTCACTTCTGTGTGGCAGCAGCAGCAGAAGAGCCGTGCAGTCGGCATTTTCTGTGGAAAGAGAAAAGAAAGGTGCCTCTGGATATGTTCTTTCTATAGAAAGACAGACATCAGCGTGCAGCCAAAGCCCTCCAGGAAAGCCTGAGCTCCAACAGGAGCACTCAGCTCCCAAAAAGCAACCGGGAGCCAAGGGAAGATTAAAGAGATTAAAGCAACCAGCAAACGCTTGGTGCTGGCTCCAGCTGAACCTCAGCTCCTCAGCAGGGCCTTTGCAGCGCCCACAAACTGAGGGGACAGACACCAAAATGCAAAATCCAGCACTGCTTGAGCAAAGCAAAGGTTGGTGGCTGGAAATGTGGAAGTAAAACCTGAGGTTTGGCTGGGAGGGAGCCCAAGGGCAGGGACAGGGGACCACCCACACCCCACAGGTGGTCACCCCACAGCCACTCCCACAGGAAAAGTCCATCCCAAGTGATCCCAGCAAAGAGAGACCACCCAAAGCACGGCTGGTGCAGCCAAGTGACACAAACCAGAGCTGGGCCGTCCCCCCTTGGCCAAGGATGTCACCCTCAGGATGTCACAGAGGGCCTTGGCCATGGCTGGGGTCCCCAGAGCGGAGCAGTCCCAGCTACACCAGTCCCCCCAGTTGGGTGGGATGAGCTCCCACATGGTCCCATGTGGAATCCCAGGATGGGTCAGGCTGGAAGAGCCCACAGTGGGTCACTGGTGTCACCTCCCCACTCCAGCAGGGCCATCCCAGAGCACGTGGCACAGCGTTGTGTCCCTCAGGTTTGAGCTTTTCTATTTTTCACATTCTGTGCTGCTTTAGTCTGTGATCTGAGCTTCACATTATGGGATGGTGAGCTCTGTGCACAGAGCAGGGANCATTTTGGTTCATCTTGGGTGCAGCCCTGGCTGGGCTCTTGTGCTGCCCAAGGTGGATCCATGGAGGAGATCCTTTGAATAAATCCCTGCTTTATTCTGTAACTCTGCCCAGCCTCTGCTCTAGCTCAGCCTGAACAAGGCATCAGAGGGGTCTGGAATATCCCAGTGAGGGTCACTCCACACCCTCTCTGGCCAGTCTGTGCCAGTCACCCCTCCAGTAAAGATGGTTTTCTTCATGTCCTCACAACTCCCCGTGCATCCATTTCTGCCCACTGCCTCTCCTCCTACTGCTGGGCCCCACGGAGCAGAGCCTGGCTCCAGGCCAAGGAGATTTTTGGGATCTGTTTTTCCCATCCAGCACCAAGAGAGTGGCTGTGGAAGCACCTTCCCAGCAGCTGCCCTGTGAAATGAAGGGAGGGAGAGGATCCAGCCCATCTGATCTACCTCATCAGGCTCTGTCTGGGGTGGCTGGAGAAGGAAATGGGGTCAGAGCTGGCTCCAGCAGACCCTGCCCAGCATCCCACAGTCCCTGGCGATGGAAATGTCTGAGGAGAGCTAGAGCTGCAGTTAACAAGATTTTGCTGCCATCTTCTGATGAAAAGACATCACATGGGGAGAAATGCAGCTACTGGGCAGCACCACATCCCCTGTGCCCTGGAATGATCCCGTGGGAAACCTGGCTCCTTTGGCTCCCAGCAGCCCTCTGGGATCACTGGGATAAATTATTTAAATTCCTGCTCCAAACTTCAGAAAACAACCCTGTGTGTACTGTAGTACCTCCACCAGTACTCAGCAGTTAAACACCATCATATTGTGTTTAATAGCAAATATTTTATCATTCAAAACCCCTCCATGCTTCAGTTTCCAAAAATCAAAGGTTACATCAAAATTACAGCTTTAAATCAGAGGCATGAATGAATTTACTTCCAACCGTTAATGGATTTTCTTCAAATTTTACTTTGTTCTCTAAAAATGGGTTAAATATTTCAGTCTCTCACTTCATGGAATATTTTCACATCGGTAGTTCTTGAAAATAAAAAAAGGACTTTATATAACATGCAGAAAAATCAACCTAGCATTAAAACAAACTTCTTCTGAGGATAATGATGAACAGCCTACTTCTCTTTTGCATTACAGAGGCACAAACCCTGCTCCTTTCTCAAAAGTACCACACACAACTTCAGCTAAAACACACAAACCAGCAAAACTAGAGCAAGAACAGTTCCCTTGCAGTGCCTTAAGCTGCAAAGTTTTTGCAGTAACTCAGAATTTGGGTTTTCCTCTGCCACAATGAAAATCAATCCATGCATTTCTGCTCTGGTGCTGTTTATTTTATCCTCATTGCAGATGAACTGAAATATTCCTTTGAAAGCAGCTCTCTTCTGCTCAGTGGAATGTCACAATGAAAACACTTCAAAATATGGAATTGAGCCACTGAGGTGCTTTTCTCCCTTCTTGAAATCACAGAATGGTTTGGGCGGGAAGGGACCTTAAAGCCCATCCAGTGCCACCCCTGCCATGGGCAGCGACACCTCCCACTGTCCCAGGCTGCTCCAAGCCCCGTCCAACCTGGCCTTGGGCACTGCCAGGGATCCAGGGGCAGCCACAGCTGCTCTGGGAATCCCATCCCAGCCCCTCCCCACGCTCCCAAGGAAGAATTCCTCCCCAGTATCCCATCCATCCCTGCCCTCTGGCAGTTGGAGCCATTCCCTGTGTCCTGTCCCTCCATCCTTTGCCCCCAGTCCCTCTCCAGCTCTCTCTCCTTCCTGCACTTCACTGCACTTTGGATAAACTTTAAATTCCCTTGTAGGTACTCCAAAATCCTTAATATTGTGCCTGAATATGTAATTAAACAGTAAAATTTTAAAAATCATCTGTTTGTATTCTTTTTTTTTTCTTCACTATTCCTCAGCTTCAGTGGCCACCTACATTTACCCCAGGAGCAAACACTGGACAGAGTTGGGAAAAATTCTCTAATTGTGGAAGAGAGTTATTACACCTCAGTTATAAATTTGGGCAGGAGAAAAGCTCTCTCCCAGCCCCATTTCCTGCCAGTCTTTGGAGAGGAGCAGTGCAAGGTCTGTGAGTGTCAGATTGAATCAATCCACCGTGTTCTTTGGAAGTTGGCATGAATTCCAGGTGTACTTGAGTCTCACACTTTGTGCCCACCATGAACACATCCAGTTTGTCCTGATTTCCTCACCAGATCCTCTCTAGAATGGACATAGGATTTATCCTGAGCTTGGATAACTCCTCATGGAATAAATCCCCAATTTCTCTTCAGCTATGAGCTCCAGACTAAATTTAAATGATGGCAATAATCAGAAATCCATAATATCCCATGATTATTGCCCAGCTTTGTTTACTTCTACAAACCTAATGCCATCTGATTAAATTTCACCATGTTTACACATCACACCCTGGAGTTCCTCAAACAGCAGAAAATGAGATTGACTCTTCAACAGAAAGTGATAATGGGATGCAAATCCATCCATTCCCAATGTAGCAGATTGCTTTGTTTGTCATGGATGTGGATCTCCAGCACTGGCACCAAACACGTCCTTAACGGGCTCACAGCTCATCCAAAGTGCTTCCATTTAATATATTTATCCTCATGCATAATTGATTGAGATTCCTTGCATAATTGTGCCTTTTTTTATGAGTTTAATGGTTTTAGTTCATCAGCTGGGAATGGTGTGGGAATTTAGGCAGGAAAAGTCACGACCACACAGACAGGGAATTGACTGCCAAAAAAATCCGTGTTCAGCAGGAGAGATTCTCTTTCCATGAATTATGTTCATTCTTAACCAATCTGCTGAGAAAGGTCACATCCAGAACATGGATCAGAATTTTAAAAATAAAATATTTCTATTGACCTTCTCTCTTCCTGCTGCCTTGCAGGAGCACAAATAATCAACAACACCAAAGTGTTCTCCTTAGGGACCATTCCCCTTATCCTTGATCAAACGACTCTTAAGCTGAGTTTTCCACCACAGGGTATTTCAATCTCTGCCTGTGCTGTCCTAAAGTAAACAAAAACTTCTGTCTAGGCTTCCAAAGAAGCCTAAATTAAGATTCACTGAAAAATACAAAGCTGATCAAATCTCCTGCAGTGAATAAATGAGAAGCAGAAATGTTTGCTTCATTTTCTGGAATAAAGCATGGAAAGAAATCTGTTGGGCTGAAAAAGGCCCAATCCAACAGCTCTGTCCCTAAACCATCCCTTTTCCTGTGATGCCTTCAGAGTTAGAGGCCAATCCTGGTAGAAAATTCCATGACACCCAAATCCATCCCTATTTAGGATTCCTGCAGTCTTAAATCATCCCAAACACATACCGTAATAAATTAGGACTCCCCTAACAGTGCTGAACTATACCCAACACAACAATATTTCTCCTAAATTCACAATTGGCTACTAGAGCCTTCCAGATCCTCAAAATCCATTTTAATAACCTATTTTTTTCCCCTAAGTTCAGAAATAGAAGCCTTTCCTAAAATTGCAGTGATACCACCACAGTGATGGTAACACAGTGAAGGGAAAACAAGGGACAAAATAAACAGCAGCCAGAGGCTAAAGCAGAATTTTTCAAGACCATTCAATGCTGGGCTGTAGAATTATCCCCTCACACAGAGGATTTATAATTTCAGGCAGAAATTCAGGTAATTATGGTTATAAAGAACACTGAGCCTATTGAAAGTTTACAAGACCATAGAAAAATGGCAAATCTGGAGAGAAATCACCTTGGTGACTCACCAGAAATATGTGTATTTATCAACACCATGTTCAGAGGTTCCCAAAATGTTCTTATTTGCCCAATTTCCTCTCTATTTTCCTGTTATCCATGAGGATCATCACATCCCATTCACTGAGTCAGGCAATGCCAACATTCCTGGTGTATTCAGTTCACCTGATGTGCATTTTGCTGAAGTTTTGAGCACAAAAATACCTTTTTTTCATATTTTTAAAAAATTATTAATGCATAGGAAACGTAATGATGTTCTAATAGCACAGTTAATTACTGACACTTTTTCCTATTAGTGAAATGTCATTAATGCCTCCCAACAATGAGCTCAGACAAATACTAGGAGACATTTTTAGATGTCTTGTCCAGAATGTTGTGAAGATAATGATAAATAGACATTCTCAAGTGTGGAAAAGATAAAAATCTCTTAGTGCTTACTGTTTAGTCCTTAACTATAAGGAGAAAACAAACTCCTAATGGATTTTGACAGATAATGAAGTTGCAGGGATGGAAAAAAAAAAGTGTGCTGGTTGTCTTTGATGTATTGTTTGTTGAGGTGGTACCACAGCCTAATTTTGCTGCTAAAATTCCTCCCTGATAAATCACTCGGTCGTGACATTTAAATGAAGGCAAAAAGAAAAGGCTTAAAATTAAGAAGTCTTTATGAATATGTTGTTGCAGTGGATAAATGGATTTATAGCAACAGCACAAAGATCAATAATTCTATTAAAATGGAAAAGTGATTTTCTCCTTCACCCCACAGCCAGTGGGCTGCAGGTTACTCTGAAAATACAGAAATGGGATAAATTGAAAAAATATCAGAATTAGGGCACTAAATGTGGGAGTATTTGGGGTTAGGATACTTTTAATGAGTGCTGCAGTTACTTCTTAGAGTATCAGCAATCCAGATAAAATAAAGTTGGAGTTTTGCTGTCTGATGTTAAATCAATTCCCAAAAACGGGAATGAAAATGAAACCAGCTCCTCCACAGAGCTGCTTTGAGCCAGAGCAGCCAAAATCAATGGGATGAAGGTTTGGAACTGTGCCACAGCCCAGCTCCCCACACCACAAACCACGTCCAAACAATCCATGGGCACAGAAAAAGTTTGTGTTCCCTGCTGTGAGGAGCCACTGGAGTGACACATCCCCAAAACTGCCGGAGCCACTGGGGAAAAACGGGAATTAAAGTGACAGAATTGCTCCCACACTGACCTGAACTTGTGGGGTTTTCTCCTCTTGCTTTTGGCAGGGCTGTGGAGTCAAGGAGGAACCAGAGAGGAGAGCTGGATATGAGCCCATCAAACGTGGGGATCCATTTCAGCTTCCAGAATTGCAGGGAAGGACATTCAGCCCACAGCCCGTGGGATGAGGAGTGAGGGGGATGTTCCTGCCCTCCACCCAAGGTGGTTCATCCCCCTGTGAGAGCTTTGGAGGAGCCTCTGTGCTAAACTGTGGCTCCAGGGGACATGGAAATCCAATCCTTATCCCAACCTGGTTTATCATCCTGCTTCCCACCCCCATGGATAACACCTGCTCATTACCTGCACCAGAGTCCTGTAGTGAGGAGTTCTAACCCAATTTAAACCTTAGAACTTATTTAAAAATTAAAACTTCACTCTGAACCTGAGCAGAGCAGCAAAGGACTGTGCAGTGGGGGCAAATCCCTTTTCCTGACAGAACTTCCAGAAAAATAATCATTTCTTTCCCTCTTTTATAGCTCTGATTGCCACAAGGCTCATTCTCCTGGTTCTCCCTGTCTTTTCCCACTTCCTCTGCCTGGAGTTTCCCAATAAGTCCCTTCTCCCTCACAGTTCCCCTCCAGGGACAGGACAAGGGGAGTGGCCCTAAACTGCCAGAGGGCAGGGCTAGATGGGATTTTGGGAAGGAATTCCTGCCGGGGAGGGTGATGAGGACTGGCACAGGCTGCAGCCAGCAAGGGTCACACCTGACAGCATCATCCAACTGCTTCTGCTGTGACAAAATAAACTTCAACTGGGCTTACATTTATTTCTTATCCACCTCACAGCTAAAAATCCTGATCCAGGAAAGTCCATCAATAAATCTCCCCTAAGTACAAAGGAGCCCATTCCTTTCCGTGAGGTCACCCAGGTGTTGAATAATCAGATATTTAGTCCTTGCAGAAGGGATGTGAAAGCCTCCAGGACAAACAGGAGCTCTGAGGGAACACTGCACCCACATGAACATGATATTTATCTCTACCTGATGCCTTGAGAAGCTCAGTCACACATAAATAAACAGAGCTAGGGCAATGTTGAGATAACTGCTTTAACCAGCACAGAGCTGCTAGAAAAATACTTTCAGCAACGATTTTCTTCATTTGTCCTGCTGATAAATTCTCTGGGCAACAACTTTCTCAATTTTTCCTTCAATCAAGCACATCAGTTTCCTTTCTATTTTAATTTTTGATATTTAAAAGCAGATTCTTTTGTATTATTTAAGTCCCCAGACTAACCCTGGCTTTCAGAGAAGTCTGATTTTTGTGTCTCAAGCTCCCAGCCCCATCCACTTGTGCCACCAGTGGAAATCTGAAAGGGAAAGTTCAGCTGCTGACGATCCAAATTGGTTCCCTCCATTTGAAAGGATGTGGAATTTTCTCCTAGATTGAGTTTGACACTGTATCACTAAAGTGAATATAATTCACTGTGATCTCCTTACCATTTAGAACCAATGGCCCATTCATGTGTAAATGCACAGTTAAAGGGGGAAAAAAGTACAGCACAGACAGATCATAATGTCATCTGTATCCAAGCAATCACCTCCATTGTGGTCCTGGGATAAAAGGAGAGGTAAATATTAAACAGAAAAAGGATTGTGGTTTTGCAGGCATTCAGGAATGTCCATTTTAGAACAAAATCCAGTCACTCACTGTATTTCCGTTTTAGTCTACAGACATGGGAATGGATTACAAAGGCAAATTCTGTTTAATAGTGAATCCCACCTACTCTGCAGCCAGAAATTAAACATCCCTGCAGGCAATAATCCTGGATAATTTCCCACAAAAAGATCCCAGAGCAGGAACCCTTAGATGGGAGTGTGTCCAACACAGTGAAACAGCATCCTCAGCTGTGGGTTCCAGGTGTGTTCTGAACACCAGGGCATGGAAAATGCTTGGAAGACATTTCCTTATCTATTCACTAAGCCAGAAGCCAAGCCTAGGGTTAAGTGAGTCCTACAGCACTAAGGGAATAAGGAGTGACTGATATAAAGAGCAATTTTAGAATGACAAAGTAAGAAAATAATGAAGGCCAGTCCTCAAATAAAATAATCATCAGGGCACAAATAAGGGGAAATGCCATCCAAGAGACAATGGCAGAAGCCTCCCCTCTGCCATGATTTTCATGTAAAAGCCACTGATTTGGTTACAGACCCAGGTCCAAAGGTTTTTAGACACCACAGTTTGAACCCTCAGTGCTCCTGGGTGAGGACCCTGAGGCTCTTCCTGCAGTGCAAAACCTTCCACAGTGCTGCACTGGTTTGAAAAGTAAAATATAAATAAATAAACAAGCAAAGGAATCACTAAAACAGGCTGTAAATAATCTTTCCCTTTCTTCAGTGGTATTCAGGTGAGGGCCCAAGAGTTTTTTCCTGCAAGTCCTTCCCAAACTGAGAAACTGAGGAAAGGACTGGGTAAAAAATTCCATAGGATTTTTTACTAGGGAAAAAAACCCCAGCCCAAGCTCATTTATTTCTAATCTCTCCTTCCCTGCTACCATCTCTAATCTAGATCTGATTTTATGGAAAAGACCGCACTCTCTAAAGGGTCCAAATTGTGGGAATTCACTGCTGGAGGGTTTTGTTCCTGTCCAGCCCTGCCTGGCTCCGACTGCTGCTCACTTTGGTACAGTTGTAGATGATTACAAGAGTCATTAAGCAGCATAAAATCATGCATGCTGGCTAATTAATGTGGAATTGATTCTCCTTTTAGTTTCATTTTTTATGCCTGTTGAACTCCACTGGAATCAATAAAGGCAAGCTCAGTAAAGATTGCAGTAAAATTGATGTAAGTGAAGGACGTCGGGTTGGAGTTTAATGAGTTATAAAATCCAAAGAAACAAAGAGAAAATCAAACTTCCAGCTCCATCCATGTATTTATTGTGATTGTACGTGATCAGGAGCGTTTGGGAAATTTCCCTCAATATCAGAGTCCAAGTGATGGATTGGAGGCTCAGTAGAGGAGAAATGAAAGCTCTCAGAGTGATGTAAAAGGGGATGAAAACCCCAAAAAGTTCAAGCTGAGGCTCTGGAAGTTTCCATTCTTTACTCCCAGCACAAACCCTCTCCAGATTTACAAAGAATCTTCCCAAACTTTCCTTCTATTTGCCAAGGGTTGCTATCTTCATCTCCTTTCACTACCCACCTTCAGTGCCCACAACCCAGCCTCAGTCCTTACAGATCGCAAGCCTAAGTTGGGAAGTTCTAACCCAATTTAAACCATGGAAAGAATTTAAAAATAAAAACTTCACCTCTGCACCCTGCTATTAAAACTTGGGCCAACCAACATTTCTTTGGTTTCCTTTCCCCCCCATCCCACACTGCCCCTCTCAGAGCAGTTTCCCAAACTTTGGTTAAATACATTTTCAGAAGTGTCACTGTGTTATGACACATGAAGTGGGGCTGTCATGTCACATTATGGGATGTGACACAACACAATTTGATGGGCAAACCTGATCTGACACTGATACCTCAGGTTTTAGCTTTTCTATTTCTCACATTCTGAGCTGCTTTAGTGTGTGGGTCTGAGCTTCACATGAGGNATTCGCGTTTATCCAACCATGAGCTCGTGTCCCCCTCTCTGTGAGAGTTACACACTAAATATTTGCTGTTTGCCTATTTCTTTTTTAGCTGTAGATTCAGCCCTTGACCTTTCAGAGCTGGCTGGAAATGAGCAGTGCCAGATTTGCCTGCCGTGAATGTTTTGACAACAGTTTTGCTGATGAGAGGATCAAGTTGTTGCTGTGCTCAAAACCAACCTGCTCTGTACAAAAAAATGAAGAGTTTGCTTCAAAAATAGTTGTATTTTACAGCCTTCATTATATTAGAGCTGGATAGAACATGGCTTTCATTCCCATTCCTTCACAATTTTAGAAAACTAAATTAGAAAAATGAAAGAACTTCAGAAATTTTCAATTCCTCACAGAAAATAAATAAATAAATCATCAAATTTCTAAAAGCTGTGCTTAGGTTTTTTGCCCTCTGAGGCATTTTCTGTGGATATTTCATGGCAGCTTTGGCTCAGATTCCCATCAAAAGTTAGCTCCAGCAATTAGGCAGAAATACAGGAATATTTCTGTCAGACACATTCCATGATAACCACAGCAACACATCCAGGCAGCCTCTCCTCAGGGCACATCTATTTTTTAAATGGAAATACACCCAGAATGAGCTGAATTTTCTTCAGCCTCCCAGCCCAGAGAAGGTGCAGGAAGGGTTTTTTAATCCAGCCTTACTCATCTATTATTACAGCTCCATAAACTGTATTTTTCCTGAAGAGTCATCTGGAATTTATAACAGGCCGAAAATGGAGCCTGGGTAATTGGTCTAAAGAAGTTTCTTATTTATCCTCCCCATTTTTATGTTTAATACAAATTATCCAATGCCAATCTCTCCAAATCACACGGGAGATGTTTAAAAATCAATTTTTCCCTCATCCCTGGTAATCAATGGGATTATTTTGCCTTTGATGGCCATTTTGTCGGGGAGGTTTGAACCAGATTCCTGCTTATTCCTTCAGACAAATTACACTGATTCATCCCACTGGAACATCTGCAGCATCAAGGAGTGCCTAAATCACCCAGCAAGGTGTGTGCACAGCTCATCATTCCCTAAATTCTGCTGTAGGACCTTATTCCCTGGGATAAATCCACTGCCTGCTTGCATCAGTGGGGAATTCCTCAGTACAAGCAGCTGGATTTGCATCCAACAGAACAATACCCACACACTCCTCAGATCAGATCAAGAGTTTTGCCAAAAAAAAACCCAGAAATTGCCTCATGCTTTAGGCTTTAGATTTACTCCATATGAAAAAATGACCAGAACTAATTCTAATATATTTTTAAAACATCACGATCCAAGTCCGTGTTCAAAGGGAATTCTCTCAGAGGGGTTTTTTTTTTCCCCACTCCAACAGAAGCTGCTGACTCACTCAGCTCTTAGTTGCTAAAATTTATGACACCAATAAAATGTTGAAGTCAACCTTCCTTGCAGGATGCAGCTCGGGCTGGAGAGTGTGCAGTCAAAATCCAGGGAAGTGGCACAGGGAGAGGGATCCTGGGATGGTCCCAATCGTTCATCCCAACCAGATCTGTCTGCCTTATTCCTCCTGGCATGCTCCAGGTGGTGTCAGGCTCAGGGAGCTGAATCCCCAGGGATTTGGGCTCATCTGCAGCTCTGGCACGTGCTGAGGGGAGAACAGACTGAGCAGGAACCAGGAAAATGCTCGGAAAGGGCCCCTGGAATTGCACAATATCCTGGATTTGAAGGGGTCCACAGGGATCATCGAGTCCAGCTCCTGACCCTGCACAGGTGACTGAGGTGGGAGTGGGGGTTGGAAATTGGGGTGGGGCTGCTCTTCACTGCAGTCACCAAACCCAGGAAAAACACATTTTCCCCAGAAAATCCTATGGAATCTGAGTTTAGTTCAAGCACCTCCAACAAACAGAGTCCAGAGCCACTCCCAACACTTGGGTGGTTCATCCACTCTCTTCACAGCCCTTCCTGTCTCTGGCCTCTTTATGCCTGATTAATTTGATTTACACTGATTGCATTGGTTGTTAGGCAAAAACGTGTGAGCTGAAAAAATATAATGCTAAATATTATAATGCTAAATATGATAATGCTAAATATTATAATGCTAAATATGATAATGCTAAATATTATAATGCTAAATATGATAATGCTAAATATTATAATGCTAACCCTGCACTCAGCAGGTCAAGCACCACATACCAAGCTTATCCCTGCCAGTAAATTAAAATTAAATAGCAACCATTTGGTGAGAGATTTAGATTAAAAATTGGGAAGGAATTGTTCCCTATAAGGGAGGTGAGGCCCTAGCAAAGGGTGCCCAGAGAAGCTGTGGCTGCCCCTGGATCCCTGGAAATGCCCAAGGCCAGGCTGGAGCAGCCTGGGACAGTGTAAGGGGTGGAATTTGATGAGTTGTAAAAGTCTCTATCAATCCAAACCTTTTGGATTTTAAGGAAATGGTCCCCACTCTGTCAGTGGAGACCAAGGAGAAATGAACTATTTAAGGGCAGCTTGCCCAGGAGGCAAAGAGAGTTGGGATAATGTGCTGGAAGCCACTGGATCCTGGATATTTCACTGTTTGCTGGGTCAGACATCAGCAGTGACTCAGGCTCTGAGTCAGCCCCAGCCTCACACTGCTGCTGGGGCCTGCAAGAACCACCTCATGTAAGCTGGAAATTTCACTTCATTAAGCAACCCACACACCCTAATTGGTGAGGTTTTATTCTGTGCCTCAGCCTCTCTGGGTCACCTCATGCTCTGCAAAGCATCTGAAAAATCAAAGTCATTCCATCCTCCAGGAACAAACGTTGCAGGGCTGTTTTTACTGCACATTTCTGGGGGAGTGGGACATCACTGAGGTGTTTCATTAACTCCAAGTTACTCTTCTGACTGTTTAGTTGGCCTGGGAGGAATTTCCAGTGCTGTGGAATTATCCAAAGGAGCAACAACAGGAAAAGTGGGATTTCTATTTCAGGAAGCCAGTGCCCAAATTGCAGGCAGCTCCCCTTAACAAAGACACATTGATCATCTGCAGGAGCTTCTGTGAAACAGTTCTGTGCTCTCATGGCTTCAGATGGGAAAAATCTGCCTGGAAAGTGGTGGAGTCCCCATTGCTGGAGGGACGGAAAAGCCATGGAGATGCTGCACTTGGGGACAGGATTTGGTGGTGAGGATGCCAGAGCTGGGTCAATGGTGGGACCCAGTCCTAGAGGACTTTTCCAACCTGAAATTCCACAGTTCTGTGGCTCCTGAGACTGCAGGACACACCACACTGTGAAACACTTCTGGAGGAGTTTCTGCTCCCCAGTCCCAGCCCTGTGATACTGGAAGCAGGAATTCCCAGCATTAATCCAAATCCACAGTCCTGGCTCCTTTAACCACCTCCAGCCACTTATACAAGCCTAACAATCTTGTTTAGGTATTTATAAACCATTAATAAATCATTAAACACTAATTATATTTCCTTTCTTTCCCCTTCCATTTGAGCTGCTCCTCTTGGTGGCCCTTACTGCCATGAATATTTCCAGCCCACATTCCAAGGAACTATTCCATGAAGGATGGCTTTTAAATCATTTACCACTAACAAATGCTCTCAGCCATCCTAGCAGACAGCATCTGTTTATTTAAACGATCTGAGAGGACTCATTAATCCAGAGCACACAATAAAATTGTCACTTTGGGTCAGGAAATGCTGCTTCCAGCCTTGACAAGGCCCAAGGAAGATCATATCTTGTGCTGTTAGGGATTTATCCAGAGAAGTTGGATCTCCCAGCTTTCCAGATATGGATTTCTGCAACTTTAAAAATGCCCGTGGCTGTCTTGTGCCTTCAGAAGTGGTGTCACAGCAGCCACTTCTGTTTCCAGAGGATTTTTGCTCCACTATTTCCTCACATCTCCATTTCCTGCTGCGCTGGAGCCCTCAGGAGCACAAAGCTGCCACAATAAAATGTGGAAGAAAAAGCTTTTCTTGACCCCAGAGAGATTCTCAGCTGAACAAGGTGTTTAACCTGTGCTGGCAGTGACAAAAATCAGATTTTGCCTAATGGAGGCATCAGGATGCTGTCATTTATTTTGCCTTCCTGGCTGCTGAAAATATTTCAAGCTGATTTTTTTTTTTTGCAAGAGCAGTTCCCTCTTATTTTGTCACTGAGCTCATCCTAACATTTCATAATAGAGGAATGCTAGAAGTAAAAAAAAAGTTTTGTACTTCTCCTTTCATAAAGAGCTAAGAAAACTCTCTGATACTGCATTTCAGATATTTAAAAACTGTATTTTCTTTCAGAAAAACAGAAAGCCAGAACTTTTAAAGCAACTGAAATGTGTACTCACATAGCAGCTTCACTGGGATTTCTAAGCTCTGTTTATCCAGGTTTTAGTTTGTTTTCATTCCCACATGAGAAACCCACCCTGATTTCATTCTCCTTACATCATATGCAAAAAAAATTTAAAAAGTCTGTAGAAGGAAAAAGAACCTTGAAGAGAGACAAATTTTCAGTTTCAATGCCTTGACACAAAGTCAAACTTGTAAAAACTGCAGTTACCCTAAATTCATCAAAAGGCAGCGGAATTATTGTGTATAATGCAATATATTGTATTTCTGAAGCTGGGAGGTTCAGAATTTGGGGTTCTAGTTAGACTATAAGCATTAATATTAGTACTGGCTACAGAAAAGCAGCAAACTCCTGAAAACATCATCTGTACAAGCCCAGAGGTAGAATTTTGAGCCTCAATTTTGTTTGAATTCCTCCCAAATAACCAGGAATTCCCCAGGAGCAGTTTTACATGGAGATAACCCTGCATGAGACACTGCCTTAGGTTGAAAGATGTTAGTGGGGCTGTGAATTCTATCCCCATCTGTCAGAGCTGGGACAGGTATCTGCTGTTCATNACAATTTAGAGGGAGGGAGGGGATTTACATCTTCCATTTCAAGGAAGGCTCCTCCCTTCCTCAGCAGACACCTGGCTTTTCAAACCAACACAGACACAAAACCCTCTCCACCTCTCAGAGCCTGACAAGCCCCAGCTCCTGCCCTGCTGAACTGTGAATTTCCAGCATGTTTAACTCAGTGAAACCCACGCCCAGCATGGAATAAAACCCATAACTTTTACTCCTATCCATAATTTAGAACAACCTTCAGGCGTTTGCAATGGCTGAAATTAAATAGGAAATTAAACTATTCCCTCAAGGTGGTGGGGTGGAGGCAAAAAATGCATTTAGAAATAAGCACACAAGTAGCTCATGCTGCTTTTGTGGGGATTACTCAGCATAACTCCTTAGCAGTCCCCTGACACATTTTTTAGGATATTCCCTGAAGCACCCTGATTTTAAGCTGCCTTCATGCCTCCAGCACGCTCCCAGCTCCCCCTTCCAAGGGCATTCTCAGCCTGGAAAATTGTTTTTCACCCATTGTAAATCCATAAAAACCACACCAGGCCTCTCCAAGGGCTGAAGACCAGGTTAAAGTGCATGATCCCTCCTTTTTTGGGGGGTTTTAATTTAGTACAGAAATGAAATTTGCTGTTATTGTAGAGTATAAATGAAGATGTTCCCTTTCCATCGGGCCCTGCCTCAGGTAACCCTCAGACTTTTAAAAGTGCTGATGCTCTCAAATCTCAGCCTGAGCTGAGACAAACATTTCCTTTTGCAAAGAAATAAAACCTGGAAAATGTTAAACTTGGAGTCAGGGAAGGATGGGGCACCTGCAGAGCCCGTGGGATACTGGGAATGCCCCAAATTTCTCATCCCACAAAAGTGACGAAAATGGGAATTTGAGATGTGGAAAGAAATCCCAGTTCCTGTGGAAGATTTATAATCCTTCCCTTCCTGCTGGAATAAAGTGACATTTTAGGAGTGCTGCATTTATTTAAATGCCACCCTGGCATGTAAATATTTGATTCCATAATGATTATTGGCAGTCATGATAAAATAGCTCACGAGTTCACCCCGAGAGTTTATTTATTGCATGAAAGGATTTGCCCAGAAGCAAATTTTGGTGGTGATGAGAGCTTGTATTGACACAGAAAAAAATTAAATGGGAATTTTATTGTCATAAAATATCAGGATTAAGCTAATCATACCCCAGCTGTCAGCGACAGAGAGAGGTTTATCAAAATATTGCAAAATTACAAGGTCGTGGAGCAGGGTTGGGTTTGGGATTTTTTTTTCTGCATCATTTTGATATTAGATTAGACAAGAATCTATCTCAACAGTGCACTCAGTTGCAATCTTTAACAGTTAACTGGGAAAATTCAGCTTTATGAACAGAACAGCAGTCATTAATCATTAATTATAAAACCTGAAGAGACAATACCATCAGGCTGACATCTTATACTGAGAGGAGAGCCATGAAACCACAGTGTGCACAATAAGTGGCCCTAATTATTGAAGGAGTTGCTGGATGGGGTGGTTGATCTGTTCAGGCAGTGCCCCAGGAATCAGATTTGGGCCTGGTTTGAAGGAAAATGGGGCTCTGACAGCCAGGAGGGTGGGAAGGAGCTGGGAACAGCTGGAGTGTGTGGCACAACATCCCAAAGCCACAATCCCAGGAATGTTTGGGTTGGAAGGACCTTAAATCCCATCCCATCCTGATGCCTTAGGATTT
>VXBC01011379.1:250418-284792 GCA_013399945.1 Ploceus nigricollis
CCTACATTTCACTTGTCATTCATTTTAATTTTGCCATCCTGGAATTATAAAATGGGTGCTGAGATTTGTAACAATTTTGGGAATGAATTAATAGACTTGGGATTTGAATTTTTGTGGGGGTGCTGATGATTGAAAAAAGTCATATATATATATATATATAAAAATAACATATTATATAATATAAATAGATATANTTTTTCCCATTTCCCATCATTTCCTGTCTTTTTATTGTAATGGTGAGCATGACATAACTCAATGCTGATCTGAAAGCACCACCATCCACTTTTTCCTCTTTTATTGGGAATTAAAATTTTGTTTGAGATCAAATTATTACTTTATTATTCAAACCCTGCCACTTTAAATGGGAAGAGGTGAATATTTGCCCTTTTTTGTCCTACATTTTGCAGGAAATTTGGGGTTTTCCTATGTTAACTTCCCAGAGTTTTGCCTTGTTTATTTTCAAGTAGAGAGATTCTAAATTTACCTTAAAAAAATATTCTGGAGCTGCATTTCCCCTTCCAAACAGTTTCAGTTCCCAGCTCACACAAGTTCTGTAGTTCTATATTAAATCCTTCAACTCAGACAAGATGAGCCCTTGTTTTCTGATGGTTTCTCCTGCTTTTTCAAAAATAAATGTAAATAAAGTGCTGCTGTTGGGTCGGGAATGTCCCGGGCTGTCGGTCCTTGGGGTCCAAGTGCCATCTTGTGTTCACACACTGCATTTCAGGAATTTTTCCCCTCACAAATTCCTCAAAACCGCAGCTCCTGCTCACCATGGGAATGCTTGGAGAGGTGTTTGTGTCGTTCAACACTGAATTATTGGCGAATTGAAACACCAGCAAAGCCTTTTCATAATAAATAAAGCCGGAGATTTATAAATATGAGCTGTTTGCACAATGAATTCTTGGGGTTTACTGTAAAATCCACTTCCAGCTCCTCCAGTGGGATGCAGGTCTGGCTGTGCCATCACCCTCCTCATCCCTCTCCCAACAGGATGAACCTCAGGGGAATTAGAGTTGCTCAAATTCTTTATTTTACCAGAAATTTTATTTTATTTTTTTATTTTAGCAGAAATCAGGAGTTGGAAATTGTGAGTTTGCAGAAAAATGATGGGGTTTTAACACCAAACTGCTCAGGAATTAAATTTGGATTTCCTGGAAAGGCACAGCTGAGATAAACTTAAGAAGGCAGAAAAGCTGAAGGGCTGATCTTGAGATATTTATAAAGTTTAAAGAAAAAAGTTTCAATATTAAATAATGGAGCTACATTTTAGAAGGAAATAAATAGAAAACTAAATCAAAGTTGTGCACACATGGAATATCTGGGAGTCAGGATGTGCCCCAGGTCCTGACATTCAACTGTTGCTGCAAACTCTCCTCTCAATTTACCACGATTTCCATAGAGGGGGAGCAAGATCACAACATTCCAGACTGAAAAAAGTCCAATTTGATTGATAAATTCAGCCCTAATTGAAAACAATCCACTACAGGTAAGCTATGGTTCTACAAAATTCTGTCTCAGCATGAGCAGTAAGAGGTTTATAACAAATAATTTCCAGAAATAAAAGAATTTAGAAACCTAAATCTCTGAAAATAATCCATGTAGGATGTGCTCTGCTCAGCTGGAATTACTCTGCTGTTTCTCCCTTCTCTCCACTCTGTTTTCTCTCATTTTGTCTCTATTTACTGATGATATCCCTAATTTTATTATTAAAAGATTAAGAGACTTCCTAAACGCTGGCCCATCAGTAAGGCAAGAACCACCTGGAATGCTGAAATTCCCATTAAATCCCCACTTCCCCAGTGGCTTCCAGGAGGTCTGGGCAGTCACATCCCACCCCAGACACTGCAGGATTCATGGAGAGCTCTCCCACTTCCTTCTCCCTTCACCTGAGTGAAATAGGACTGAAACCAAGGGAAGAGTTACAATAGAAATGAAGATGAAACTGTAAATTGTTTTCTCCCAGGCTTCATTGAGCATGCAAGGCACTGAGGAATAATCATTGGAATTATGTCTGCTCAAATTCCAAACACAAGCAGAGAGAGCTACCACACGTTTACCCAAAAAAAAACCCAAAAAAGTATCTGGAGTGTTTGCTTTCAATCCATTTTATCTTTTACTTCTGCAGAAAAGACGTTTTCTCTCCATTTACATACCCAGAACAATAATAAACCTTTTTATCTGAGGAGAAAAAAAAAAAACCATTAGAAATGTCTCACAATTAATCCTTAATCCTTTTAAGAGTCCTTCTAAGGCAAATGGAATCTCTGGGGATTAAAGGAGCACTTGTTACTCTCTCTGCAGGGTCACCAGGAGGAGTTGGGTTAATGCCAATGAATCAGCCAGGAATGCACATTCCCAGAGGGATGGTTCCTTCCAGGATCCAAATGAAACTATGAGGAAGGTGGGAAGGAACTGGGGAGACACTGCAAGGGGGAAAGGCTTCAAACTGAAAGGAAATTTTGGTTAATATGGAAGGAATTCCTCCCTGTGAGGGTGGAGAGCGTCTGGAATGGAATTCCCAGAGCAGCTGTGGCTGCCCCTGGATCCCTGGGAGTGTCCAAGGCCAGGCTGGACACTGGGGCTTGGAGCAGTCTGGGATGGTGGAAGGTGGCCCCATGGCAAGAAATGAGGTGATCTTTAATTTCCCTCCCAACCCAAACCATCCTGTGGTTCTATTTTTCCATTTACATGACTCTGTTCACTTCTAGAGTGTTCACATGGGAATATTCCCAATGAAAGAAAAAAACCAGGAAAAGTCAGAAAACCCACGAAGACCCTGAGCAGCTTTGCTGAGTGCTCCAGCACTGGTTCAGTGCTGCCTTGGAGCAACACTTTGGGTTCATTTGCAGCAATACCAATCCCATCCCTCCATGTGCAGAACAGGTGCCCCAGAGTCCCAGGCTGAAAGCTGTGCCTGGGGGTGTGTGCTCTGTCCCCATCTGTCACAGCTGGGGCAGCTATCTGCTGTTCTTTGGACAGTTTTCCTTATCTCTCCCACAGCCAATCCTCCCTCCAGGGATCTCTTCTGTCCATGGGCCATTAATTATTAATTATCTTCTGTTAATGGGCCAGTGAGTGTCCCTGCATGGCTGGGAAAATTCCAGCATCCCACGGGAGATGCTCTGCCCAGGGGAGGAGCCAAGCATTCCTACCTGGATCCAATCTGCCCTTGGGAACACCACAGCAGCCTTTTCCCCCTGCATTCCCAGAGGAGCAGCTTTCTTCTCCTCTGCATTCCCAGAGGGAGCCCAGGCCCATCTCCAGCAGCCCTGGAGCTCCAGAGGAAAACTCCCCCCTTGTCCAGGATCCCTGCTCCAGCAGAGCCACAGCTGGCACTGCAGGAGGGCTGCAGCCACCCCTGAATGGCACTGCTGCCACCACCCTGACCCACAGGGGCCAGGGCCTGCTCTCACTCTGGCAGGGTTGTTTTGTACTACTGCATTTGTATTGTAATTTCCCTAATAAAGAACTGTCATTCCTACTCCCATACCTTTGCATGAGAGCCCCTTAATTTCAAAATTATAATAATTCAGAGGGAGGGGGTTTACATTTTTCATTTCAAGAGAGGCTCCTGCCTTCCTCAGCAGACACCCATTTTTTCAAACCAAAACACAAAATTTGTTCCATTCCCTTTGTTCCCCTGCTCAATCCTGCCAAAATGCAGCTCCACGTTCCCTGCCCTGAGCTGCAGTGACAGACTGACAGGTGCTGTCAGCGAGGGGCCAGCGACAGCGGGACAGGCTTGGCTTTTCATGGAATTCAGGAAGGCACAAAAGCAAGACAAGGCAGCAGCACGTGCAGCTCCAGGAGGCCTTTGGCAAAGCAGCCTTGGAAATGCACAATTCCAGAATGTTTGATTAGGAAATAAAGAGCATTGTCTAAAGAGCTGGTTTTAATTTGCTGTCACAGACCTGGTATTCTCACTGCTTGGGAAATGGGTGCTACCAAACCTTCACCATGTGGTTCATGTGAGGTTTGGGGTTTACTGAGTTTGTGGTTTATTGAGAACTTGTGGTTTCTTGTGAGGCTTGGAGTTTATTGTGAGGTTTGTGGTTTATTGTGAAGTTTGGAGTTTATTGTGAGTTTGTGGTTTATTGTGCTCAGCAATCTGAACCCTACAACCTCCTGCAGGTTAAAATGTGGTAAAAATATAATTTAACCACTTTAGCACAAATCTCTGGCTTAGCATCTACTGCCACTTCATTAAAGTGTTTTTTGCATGCAGAAAATGTTGATTAAAAGGTAACAACTCCTTCCACAAGCTCAGAGAAACATTGTGGGGTTGGATTGGAAGGGACCTCAAAGCCCATCCAGTGCCACCCCTGCCATGGCAGGGACACCTTCCACTGTCCCAGGTGGCTCCAAGCCCTGTCCAACCTGGCCTTGGGAACTGCCAGGGATCCAGGGGAAGTCACAGCAGCTCTGGGAATCCTACTCCAGTCCCTCCCCATCCTCACAGGGAGGAATTCCCTCCTTTTTCTCTTCCAGCCCTGTCCTCTGCCAGTTTGAAGCCATTCCCCTTGTCCTGTCACTCCATCCATCGTCCAAAGTCCCTGTGTATCAGCCAAGCTGTAAAACACCAATGCTGGGACCCTCCCTGGCTGAATCCTGTTGGGATTCACTGCTCCTGAGCTTGGAGGAGCTAATCCTTAAATATTATCCACCTTTCCTCCCTGCAGGCCTTCCCCCCAGGCTGCTGAACCAAGGAGATCAGTTTATCAGCCCAGTTATTATCAAAAGCAATAAACAATGCTGTTTGCACTGTAAATAAAAGAGAAAAGCAACAGATAACAAAATCTCCTACTTGAAAATAAGAGAAAACTGAATTACAACTGTTCCTGCACAGTCCTAATCCTCTCAGGACTAATGAAGCCCCAGCCATTCCATGTCCCTGCAGGAACAGCCCAAAAGTGTCAATGTCCAGCAGAGATTCCCAAGCTTGGAGCTCAGCCATGCAGGCAGAGGTTCAGGACATCATGGCACAAGCATTTAACAGCACATTTTCCCATTATCTGTTGCTTTTTGTGTCTTTTTCCATAAAATTCACATTTAAACTCCAGCCATCAGCTGCTTCTCCCTGAGGGGTGACCAGGAATCAGCGGCCTGGTGAAGGGAACCTGTTTCCAGGGAAATCAGCATATTCTCTGAGGGAGAAGATGGATGAAAAGAAGAAATATTCACATGAGATAGCAAAGAAAATCCTTGTTATTCCTCATACATTGCAGTCCTTGTTCAGTCTGTCCTGGATGAAAAGTTAAACTTGACCTTTGTGTTCCTGCCAAGGTCGGCGCGTGCTGCTCCTGCAGCTCAGACTTGCCTGGGGCCTGCTTTACCTCACACAGCAAAAAATGTCATATAAAGAGTCTCAAAACTTCAAGAAAAGGAGGACAAATTGAAAAGTTTGGGCCAGTTCTCCATAATTTTCATTTTTCCCTGCTCTTCCATCCATCTGGTGGGAATCCTTTGTTTGCAGTGGTGGAAATGTGGGTTTGGAGAGGCTGTGGGAGATGTTTCCCAAGGATTCTGCTCCAAACCAGCCCTGTCCTCCATCACCCTCCAGAATTTATCCCTCTGGATGTGTTATCCTCGTTATTTTTTGTCAAAAACACAGAAAATTGGGTTACATCCCACTCTCCAAAGCAGTTTCCAATGGGTTACATCAGCCAGTCCATGCCTGAGTTTAAAAGTGAATTTCTGTAGCCAAAGCAGGACACAAAAACATTCCCATGCTGAGCTGCATGCAGGAAAAACACAGCCCAAGGAACTTTAATAAAGAGCTGTGCTCCAAAACCATTATTTTTATATTTAACTAGGGCTTCATAATGTCATTAAAAATTTAGGTCAAGCACACGATGTCCAAAGGTTCTCAAGGAACATGAGGATAAAATCAATCTGCCAGGAATTGATGTCCACTGTTGGGCAGCAGCAGGTAGCAGTTAATTGAAAAGTGCCTTATCTCTAATTATTCTGCTCCATCCTCCTTAGCAGCCCCATTGGAGTGAATACACAAGAAACAGCCTTAAATACCCTCAAGCCTGATGTAAAAAAGAGTATTTGGGAATGGTGATACTCTTATTTTAATCCATGTTTTCCAGAGGCTGCTCTGCAAAGCCCTTTTTTTGGGCTGTATCCGTGATGTTTTCTGAGGCAGGCCTACACATTCCACGATGTTACTCCCACAAATATAAAATTTTATTTGACTTTAGCTTTTTTTTTTTTGCCTCTACATTTTCTGAGTTAGAGCACTTCTATATTCCCTGCAAATAAAAATGGTTTTATGGCTGGAGGTGCTGCAGCTCATTGCAGTAACTCTGAGATGCTCCACGGCCTCTAAAAGTGCAAAACCATTCTCAGCCTTTCCATGAATTCCTTTGGAGATTCCCGAGGCCGTTCTGATGCAGCAGCAGCAGATGGCCCTTGGCTACAGGAATGATCCCAACCCAGAGTTTCCCATTTCAATATTGCAAAGTTCACGCCTAAGGAATTGCTTTTTCCCTCGTTAGGAAGAGCTGCAACTTCTCCTTCACCACTCTCACCCCAAAACCAACATTCCACTTCATTCCAGCTGCTCCTTCCTTCCCCAGTTCTGTTTCCAGATGAAATGCCCACAAAACCAGCAGCATTTTCATGTTCCTGGAGCTGGTGGCAGCTCCCCATGGTGTTTGCCACACATGATCATGGAATTCCAGACTGGTTTGGGTTGGGAGGGACTTTAGGGATCATCCAGTGCCACCCCCAGCTATGGGGACACCTTCCACTACCCCAGGATGCTCCAGGTCCCATCCAACCTGGCCTTGGATACTTCCAGGGATCCAGGGGCAGCCCCAAGAGGTGTGAGAGGATGTGGGACATCAGTGAGGACAATTCCCAACGAGCAGCACACAGAGCCCTTCACCCAGCAAAGTCTTCAGATAAAATTCCCAGCAATTCCAAGCTGTCACACTCGGCTGCACAGCTTTTTCTGGAAAAGGGGAAAAAAATCCCCAAAATCACCTGTAAAACCAAAGATCAGCTCAAAAACCACCTCCAAGGCAGCTCTGCTTTTCCCCACAGCATTTATGGGAATATTATACCTCATCCCATAAACTGGAGAGAAAAAACTGCTTTAATTACACACAGCACATCCCTGCTTCCTTCAGCATCCCTCGGACCTGTCCTCCAGGCAGGGCTTTCCCAGGAATTCCCTTGGAGCCCTGCCATGCTCCTCTGCCCTGTTTGGTGCCATCTGAGTCTCCAGGTGCACTTCCCTGGTGCTGCAGCAAAAACATCTGCAAAGGCAGAGAGATCTGCCCTCCCCTGCTGAAGGAGAGCTCCCAGGAGGAGAGAATCCCAACCAAATTCTCTCCCAGGAGGAGAGAATCCCAATTAAATATGGCTTTTCTTGAGGGGATCAGGTTGAGTGTAACCTTTTCTGGCTGGAGCTCAGCAAAAATGACTCTTCTCAGACTCCAAAATGAGGGCAAAAATTCCCAACAAACTTCGTCACTTGCAGAGGGAAGACAAGAACTGAAAATAAATATTTGTGTCCCAAACTCCTTTTTGTGGCAGCCATGTGGTCCTGGGGTCTCCCATCCTTGGGAATTCCACCTGGAATAAATAAAATAAAACAAATTTTTTATTTATTCCAGCAGAATAAACAGATTTTTCCAGGCTATCCACCTATCTATAAGTGCTTATCAGGACCTCTCTTGATTCATATCCTGATGTGGATTCAGAGCTGAGGATAAAGCAGCCCCAGCAGTTTAAAGTGAGATTATTCTGAAATTAAAACCCCACTTTAATACAGGGATCATTCTCCCAGCTCTGCCCTAACAAAACTTTGTGGCAGTGACAGAGAGGGAAAACTTGGAGGCTGGAAAACAAGATCATGGAACGATGCTGAGTTAGCAAGAGCATAAAGCAAAGCACGATAACTGATTTTCCAATTGCATTTAATTTGGGGAGTTTAAGACTTAAATAAAGAGAAAATCGTGGAAACTTCTTGGAGCCAGAAGCCATTAGCAGACTCTAACTCTATATTAGTTTAAAGGGATTCTGTCAAGTGCATTTTGAGCCTTTTAATTTTTTTTTTCCACGTAATTAATGTCCCTGCAACATTAGTTCCAGTGTCTTTGAAGCTGGAAAATGGTGTTTGCTTCCTTCTCTTCCCTGATATTGCACCTCCCCCCACAACTCCTGTGGAGACTCCTTCCAGCTCTAGTTTGATTTATTTATTTGGCCCCAATGATATTCCTGATTCCTGCTTTCCCACACATCCCACAGATCCTCTCCTGGGGTTTGGGACACTGACAAACTCATCTGGTGCCATTCAGAAATGTGAAACAACAAATGGGTTCTGTTTGGGCCAAATCTCTTTTAGAACTGTTGGGGAAAGTATTAATGCTGACAAATTTCATTAAGTAGAAAATATGGATTGATTGATTGATTGATCGATTGATTGATTGATCCTTATTTTCCTCTCATTAAGCTGACCAGCACTGCAGCTGGTGGGATACAGAGAATTAAGGGGCAGCTTCAGGTGCCTGAGTTCCATAAGTTCCCAGGCAAAATTCTGATTTATAAAATCCAGAAGAACCTGCTGAAATTCCAACTGATGGACTCAGATGTCCAAGCAGCAAACCCAGGTATTTTTCCAGAGTTAAGGACCAAGCCTTGGAAGTTAAACCTGGATATAAATAAGTTTTGCAGTAATTAGCATTCCAAATGTTTCTGTGGCAATTCTGCCTGGAACATTGTGTTATCACTCTCCTGCTTTTAACACGGCTTTGGGGGAAAATAAACACCTCCAAAATGTGGAGACTAAGCTTAAATTCCTTATTTTTGCCATGGATATGGATGTCCCTTCAGTACAGGATTTTGCTGCCTCCGTGAGAGAAGTGCAAAATTGTGTTAACAGAAGTTTTCCTTTCCTGAGCATCTTCCCATCAGGGATATTTCAGTTCTTGTTCCACACTGGGACACTCTGGGGTCAGTGTAGATTCCAGCTGCCAGGAAACACAGGAATAACCTGTGTTTACATCACCAAACTGAATTATTCAGACAGCAAAACAACCTGGAAAAGCCATGAAAAGCAGAAATTCCTTGGTGCCCTGGGTGTGCTGCTCCCTTTGGAAGGAGATGGGCCCAGTTAGATTATCCAAATATCAAGAATGATCCAGGAAAATTATAATCCTATTTAGACTTCTGATGCTTTTATGGTACTTAAAGAATCAAAAAAATGCTGTGCACTAAGTTAGCACAATTTATCTGCCACAGATTTCATATAATTTACTTTGTAACATCAATTCACATGGAAATCTCTCTCAAGCAAAATTGCTTTGAATAATTTTAAACCTCTTGATTTTTCTGGTAATTGTTTATTAACCACAGCACTTTTTTTTTTTAAAGCCCTCTCAATTAAAGCTTGTTTTATCTGAAACACTTGCAATATTTTTGAAGATCTTATAGAAACAGCCCCACTCCAGCCACTTTTTTCTATCCATGCAGGAACCACTGGGCTCCAGATGGGCTCTGACCTAAATCCTTCAGTGGTCAAACTCCCAGGGCTTCTTCTGAGTCCTTCTCAAAGTCACTTTGTAAACATTGGTGCTTTAAATGAGCATTTTAAGGGACATTTTCCACAGGGTCACAAGTGGCCTGAGCCTTTGCTTTAAGCCAGAACTTGGCATGTGAGATATCTTCAGCAGAGGATATTTTTTCCCCAGCGGAACTCCGACTCCCTCCTTCACCTGGTGTCCAAAATTGATGTTGGCAGTTTTGTGCTCTGAGTAAGAAGCAGAGTTTATCAGTTTAAGTGACTTCAAAAAGCTGGGATGAGCATCTTTGATAACACACCAAAATTACCAGGCTGCTCAGCACTGACAGGCTCAAATTTGCAGGCACGCAGAGAAAATTCTCAGCTCTTTCTAGTTCATATTTCATTCCTCCCCGAGCCTGGAGCCTCCTAAACCTTTCCTTAAATTCCTATTTCACCTAAGAGCAACAATTCCCACAGCACATTCCAGGTCCTGCAGGGATTTGCCAGGAATAAAAGCCCCAAACAGCCAACCCTGAGCTGGTTCTGGTGTCAAAGCCAAGCAAGGAGCAGCTCCAAAGATAAAAATCCCAAAAGTAATAAAATAAAACAAAAAATACAAAATNGAAGGCACCAAGTCCCACCTATATCTGAGGGAAAGATCTGCTCCCAAGCATTTAAATTACCTTAATGATAATCTCAATGCAAATTCACTGCTGCTGAGCTGTTCTACACCAGGCAGCAAGGACTCATTTGTTTAAAACTAACCTGCAGTTTCTTTCTGAGAGTTTCAGAAAGTTCCTAAGTTGTTGGGCTGTTAAACCTTCAAATAAAAATAAAAATTCAGTAAAATTCAGCTGCATCAGCCCATGTGGGCTGTTGAGAGCCTGGCAACTCCAGGGCACCTCAAGCCTGAGTGTGCATTAAAAGAAGTGACTGGAAAAGTTGGAAGAAAATAAACAAGTTTTAAAAAACAGCTGTTTTGTCATTTTTTTCAGTCCTGGGTAAACACAGAAGGTGCCAAACTGCAGCAGATTGCAAATACCCAAAGCTTGGCTTTTTCTGCACCATTGCCACCCAAGCTGATCACGGGAAAGAATTAATAATTAAGGGTAATTATCTGAGTGGACACTTTTTAATATGCTGAACTCAGGCTCGTGTTGGTTATGGGAAGGGGAGGAAAGAGGCAAGGGAATTCTGGAAATGCCAACCTCATCAGCTGGAATGATTTTGACTGGGTATTTCATCTTACCTCTCATGACCACCACGTTCTTCTTCTCCATATCCCCTTTCCCTCGAGTGCCAGAGGTGACAGGAATGGGAAAAACCCTTCCTAATTCAAGGATCAAAATGTGCTGGAATTTCACTGCCCTGCTTCTTTCCTTCCTCTACCTAGAAGGAGTTTTGCTAAGGAAAAGCTCAACAAAGGAATGACCAAGCTGTTAAAATACAATTTTGATTTGTGATCTTTACACTGAAAAGATTCCCTCTCTTTCCAACTTAGCTGTTAAAAAAATATGGGCTGGGAAAGGTTGATTGGAAGTTGACAGCTGGAATAGAGAAATATCTCAGGATGAGCCAGTGAGGATCAAGGAGTATTTAGTGCAGGGTTTCTCACAAACTCTCAGCATCATGGAATTATGGAATCATGGGATTATTTAGGCTGGAAAAGCCCTCTAAGATCATCAAATCCAACCATTAACCAGCACTGCCAAGGCCACCTCTGCCCCGTGTCCCCAAGTGCCACCTCCCCAGGGCTGTTAAACCCCTCCAGGGATGGGGACTCCACCCCTGCCAGGGCNGTCCCTGATTCCTGACACAGATCCTTGATTCCTACAGAGATCCCTGGTTCCTGACAGAGATCCCCCACTCCTGACACAGAGTGCCAGCACATCCACTAATTCCTGACACAGGTCCCTGATTCCTGACACAGATCCTTGATTCCTACAGAGATCCCTGGTTCCTGACAGAGATCCCCCACTCCTGACACAGATCCCTCATTCCTGACACTATTTTTCACACCAGGTTTTTCAGAGCTGCTGTAACTTTGTGGCTGTCACTGCCAAAATCCCAAATTCCCCTTTGCCTGAATTCCCACCCAGCTTTAGCAGCACCCATGACTTTGCCACTGCCTCTCAGGCCCGACTTTTCTCATCCTGAACCACAAAACCCCATGAAAATACCCGAGTGAAAATTTGTGTGCTCCTGGCACTGCAGCTGCAGTGGGCAAATTTGTGGGCAAATCTTTCTGTGCATTTTGTGCCCACAAATCAAATTTGTGGGCAATTTGTGGGCAAATCTTTCTGTGCATTTTGTGCCCACAAATCAAATTTGTGGGCAATTTGTGGGCAAATCTTTCTGTGCATTCCTAAAACATGGGTGGGATGTGGGAATGTTTGAGAGCTGAGCCCTGACAAAACACTTTCCACCCATCACGTGCTGCCTAAACCCCTTCTCTGCCTCCTCTCACTTTTCTGACCATTTTTCTCTTCATCACTGAAGTCAATCAATTTAAATGTGGCACTTCTGTCTCTTGCCCAGCAGTCTGGATTTTGCTGTCTGTTAAAGGGTTTGTACATACCAAAATAAAGTCAGTTATTATTTCTAAAGTACCTTTAAACATGTAAAATACAATAAAAATTATTATATTGCTCTAAGTCACAAAATTTAATTTACAGCTTCAGTTTAATTTACTTACATATGTAATTTATACTCTCTATTAAATAACAAATCTTTTAGATAAAGGGGAAAAAAGCAAGAACTGAAGGAAAAACAACTTCTGCTCTTGTTGCCACTCTACTTTGCTTCCTGCACGGAGAATTTCCAGTATCCAAGCAATAACTCCAGACCAAATGGGACCAGTGGGGTCACCAATCCTCTTTAAGAGGCACCTTTCCCCAGGAGGGGGCAGCAGGTTTTTATTCCTGTGTCTCTGCCTAAACGTTGGATAAATGATGTGCTAAAAGCAGATGGTAAAACTCTTCCTAGATATGGTTGGGAAAATTGGACTTGCTCAGAGTAGTCCCAGGGGCCTTTTCTCAGAGTGTTCCTGTACAAGGAGAAACAATTCTTTTCCTTTTGGCTGCTGTTGTGTCCTGCTGAGGGAATGCTGCACTGGAATGATGAACTCTGTCAAGGGTGAAATGAGGGTTGCTGCTGTTTCATATCTTCAGTGCTGAAGAGTTTGGGCTCCCACGGACCTGGCAGGACCTTTCTGGCTGCAAATCACAGCCCAGGCTCGAGTTTTGTTCAAAGGGATGTTTTCTGGTGTCACCTGGCTGGGGGGGAGCAGGGCAAGGAGCTGCTGGGGGTGAGGCCCTCAAGGTGGGGTGTCGAGCACGTTGCTGTGATGCCTTAAGTTTTAGCTTTGTATTTTCACATTCTGTACTGAATCATAACTGTATATAACTCTGAACTTCACATAAAGTGTCAGCAGCTCTCCTCACAGCTCAGGCACACAGAACAATCCTTTTCCATCTGAGAAACAAAGACACCGTGGCAACTTTTGGGAGGTTTCAGGCCCAAAAAGTGCAAACAACAGGGAATGGAGGAGAGCAAACTGGGAGGGTGGGACTGCACAACCTGGAGCTGGAATTGGACAATGAACACCAATATGGAAATGGACCAAAACTTATAAAAGTGTGAAAATTCATGACTCTGAGTCTGTCTTGGGTCTATCTGGGGTGTAGCTTTGGTCAGGCTCTTGTACTGCCCAAGGTGCATCCTTTGAAGGCCTTTTAATAAATCCCTGCTTTATCCCTTTAACTCTGCCCAGCCTCTGTTCCAGGTAACCTCTTTAGGCATCAGTTTCCCCTCACAATGCATTCCCTACTCTTTATCAATAAATTGGTTTTTCTGGAGCTGAGCTAAGTTATGAACCCTCAGGCCCCACTAACTGAGTTTAGCACCACATCTGCCCCACCCATGGATTTTTCCAGTAACAACCTTGTGTCCTCAACATGCACAGGATGGAGCAAAGACCTAAAAACCACAGCAGAGAAAGCATCCACCTCCCAAAAATAACTCACTCAGCTTCCTGGGAATGAGAAAAATAAGGCTGGCATCCCTAAAAACCTGCTTAAGCTTTTGTCAGACTTGCCATGATCTTGACTGCCAGGAAAACAAATCCTTTCTGAGCTCATAGCCCTCAGTTACCATCTCAGTGATTTAATTAAAAAGGAAAAGTTCCCTCCCACAGCCAGGAGGCACCTGGAAGTATTGGACAGTTGGAAAGAAGAGCAAAACAGCTCAAGGATATTGTTAAAAACATCTGGGTATGAAAGAATCTTCATAATTTAACAAGTTGTGTGGACTAAATGCTGGATTTCAAACTAGGCCCAAACCAGAAACTCATTTCCTTGAATTTAAGCTGGGCTGCAATCCCCACCTCCAAAACAGCATTTTCAGCATCCCTGTGTGCAAAATGTGCATTATTCTTAGGAAAAACAGCCCATCCTTGTGTATCCAAAGCCAGGATTTTGGGCTCACCCAGCTCAAACTGCCCAGACTTATCAGGAGCAAACAGAACCACCTGGAGCCTCTCACAAAGGTAAACAAAATCCAACATTATATCCCAGAGCTTTTGTCCTTCTCACTGCACCAGGGGGGACATGGAGTTGACAGCTCTCCTGGAGAATTCCAGAGAAATGTCCCGAGCCAAATTCCAGCGGGAGAGCCCTCCCTGAGCCTCTCTGCTGCTCCTTTGTCAAACAGGGACTTCTTCTCCTCACACAAATGGGAAATAAAGAGCACAGCTCCAGCTGGGATCCAGCTGAAGGAATAAACACTTGTTTCCTCTGGAGCTGGGCAAGTTGTCTTTGTGTTGGGGTGAATTCAGAACACCAATTAAGCCTGGAGTACACTCATTACTCTTCATGAATGCTCAAAAAACACAGAAGAAAATCTACTTTTTACCTTTGGTAGCAACAGCCTCGTTTCACCAGTGATTTCTCCACAAGCCTAAAGGAAAGAGATTTTCATGGATTCAGGAAAGAGACCTTGGAAACTGCTCCATTCCTGAACTCACCCATTTCTTTTGAACCCCAAATGATAATAACAAATCATCATTATTTAGATTTGTGGGTAGCTTTTCTATAAAGCACTGGAAGCCTTCCAGCTCCAGAGCAGATTTAAGGAGAATGGAAGCAAAAACATTTCCCTCAGAGTTTTTACAAAGGTCTTTTTTTTTTGGTAGAACATCATTTTCTTAAGCATCAGCACACAAGTTTTTCTCACAGTCATTTTGCACTTTTTTAACTTACAGCACTTTTAGAGAATTCATTCCTATTTTCACCTTGGATGTCCCAAGAAGCCTCTTTTTGGCTGGAATGGCTCCTGCT
Organism: Ploceus nigricollis; assembly: GCA_013399945.1. Lineage (NCBI taxonomy): Eukaryota > Metazoa > Chordata > Aves > Passeriformes > Ploceidae > Ploceus > Ploceus nigricollis. The sequence goes on from VXBC01011379.1 coordinate 265,275, forward strand.
TTTTCTACCCTGAGAAAAATACCTGAAGCTCGATTATGTTTTTTAATGTCATTTTTATTCAGCGCTTGACACCGGCGCCAAACCCCAGAACGCTGCAAAATTTTACTTTTAAAGAGGTGTTTTTATCAAGCAGCTGTTCTCATCCTCCTGTAATATCTCATTTTCCCAGCAGTTGATTAAAATCCATCCTGTTTCACTGGGATACACCCAGTGACACTCCCCTGCTACAGAGATACACAGAGGAGATAAAAGAAAATAATATATCACTGGCAGTGCTCGGAACATTGGTAAAAGCAGATATTCAGCACCTACTTATCTTTTATGTATACAGATATCTGTGGTGACAAATAGCCTATTATGGTCTGTGATTGACTGAAAATTGGGAGCAGAAGCTGGAAAAGAATCCTGAATAACTCTGAGGAGCAGTTCCTGCTGATATTTCACATTATGCACTCGCAGATTGCCCGCAGGGAAAGGGAAATAGGAAAGAAAACAATTTAGTTTGAGTGTGGCTCCAGCTAAAACTGGAGATGGTTGTGGATTCTTCCAGTAATTAATCCAATTTACAGGATTTGGGTTTGGCACTGGATGAAATTCCAGCATCTCCAGGGATTTCTCCAGCAGGACCAGGAGGCCTTGACCGTACAGGGCTCATCAGGAAAGAGGGTGAGGACTGCAGCAGAACTCCTTAAATAATTAAAAAGTCATAAATATACCAGAGGTTATTGTCTCTGAGCTCAAGGACACTTGTGCCCATCATCTTCAGTCAAATTCTCACAGCTGGAAAAATCCTTGAGCTCCTTCTTGGGTCTCTTAGTTTTTATAGACAGGATAACTGAGAGATGTTTTAAAAGATTTTATTTTATTATCAGTCTCGATGAATAGTGAGACACAAGAGATGTAAAACTTAATGCTATTTCATCAGAAGTTAGCTTATTTCTCGGTTATACAACTTTATAAATGTTTTTCAGCTTATTAGCTGAAAAATTCTTTACAAATCCATTCCCCACACTCCTTCTTGGGTTTCTGCTCACTTTCCACTTGGGCAAATTCCCATCTTATTTTTCAGGGAATACAGCCCTCAGTGGTGTCCCTGGGAGTTTAGTGTTGACTTCTAAGGATCCAAATGTCACAACTCAGAGACAGCCTGCAGAGAAACTGAAATTTTGGCACTCAAAATCCATTTTGGTACAAATCCCAAACAGGCTGTGGTCTCACTGGCAATCCTGTGTGTACTGGAATGTTTTACAGCAAATTTCCAGCAGCTGTCAGAGCTGGACACCAAAGTCCTAAAATTCCCAGTTAGATCTGGTGAATTAACCAAGGATTCTGTGGCCATACAAATTAGCCTACCTTTTATAAAAGTTCACGTTTTCCTAATTACTTTCCACCTTCCCATCCACAGACTTAAAGCTATAAACTCCTCTCCTCAGACAGATAAATCCATAATTATCCAACAGAGATTTCTTTGCCTTGGTTTTTTTTTGTGAGCATCAGCTGGCAGAGAGGAGATGCTGCTCCCATCCTGCTGATCTCATCCAAAATCACTGTTCCTGCTACCCCAGCAGATCATCACTCTTTTCATCCTCTTCCTTCATTCCTCCCAATCCATCACTGACTCAGGAGAGCTCCTGGAATGTTTGGGATCCATCATTTACATGGGCGAGAAATTCAGATTTAAGCTCCCTTATTAATTCTTCACCCATCAAGCCATCAATCTCTTTAGTCCTTTTATCATTTTTGTTGCTCTGCTGGGAATGCCTTCCTGCTTTTCCCAAATCTTTCCAGACTGGAGTGCTCAGCTGAGGATGCAGCGTTTCACCTGCCCTCCCACAGGAGAAAAACAAACTCCTCCTCTTTTACCAAGTATCCAAAATCAGAATTGTTTGATTTGCCACTTTTTTAGTTCAAATTCCAGCACCTAAAGTTTGAAAATCACGGAATCAGCTTTGCAGATGTTTCGGGATTATTTTCTTCTCAATTCATTTCTAAATTTTTTTTTGCAAGGAGTTCAGGTTTGAAAAAAAGCTGGAAACATCAAACTTCATTGAATTGGCTGCATTTTATCTCAAAAAAAAATGACAAAAGCAGTTTGATTGCCATACAAACAACAAAAATAATGATTTGCTTTCTGATTCCTGTTGAATATTTTTGCTCAGCTCTTTGAACTTCTCATTTCACCAAAACAAATGCTCCAAGGACTCCTCATTCAGGCTGTGACCAGATCCAAAGCACGTTTTTCACGGTCACAAACTGATTTAGGCTCATCTGAAGCTTTTAAAAATATATTTTTTGGGGGAAGCTCTGGAGCTCCCTTCTGTCTTTCTGATGCTCCTGAATCTTTCTTCTTTCCAGGCTTGGGGTTTTCCATGGAAACACTGAATTCTGAGGTGAAAAGTCAATTTTAAAAGGCTCACAAGGGAGGTCAGGAGCAGCTTAGATACTTTTCAAGCGGAATAAACACCAACAACCTCTAGAAACCCAACTTTCCCCAGCATCGAGTGAAGTTCCTGAAACAACACTTTGAACCCTGCGCTCATTTCAAGCTGTTAAAAATCACCTCATCCCTTCCACTCAATAATTTTCTGATTTATTACAGAAAGGTGAGAGGTCCTCCCTGCCCTCACCAATTACCTGAGCCCTGGGTGCGCTCTGATGTGTCTTTGCATGAATAACTTTGTTTTCAGACTTCCTCGTCCTTCTTTAACTTGAATTATTTGTCAAACAAGAGCAATTTTCTCCTCGCAGAAGGCAGCTAATTAGCGTGCCAGGCTGTCACTTTGTCACACCGTGGTGACAAACAATGCAGGAGATTAAAGAGTTGCTAATTGGCTGATACTTTTAGTAGCAATTTCAGCCTGTTAATGCAGCAAGAAAACATCGAAAAGTTGTTTTGATCAGGCTACGGGAAAAAAAAAATTGAACAAAATCAGCTTTTTCAAGAGGAAGAGTTTTGTCCCACAGGAGAAATCCCAAAGGCAGGAAGCCCTTCCAATATGGGATTAAGGAAAATGATTGCTGTGTGTGTTGTAGGAATGTTCTGCCAGGAGGAAGTTTGTTATAAATTATTCTTGGGTTCAGGGCCTTTATTAAAGACCTGCATTTCCAGATCACAGAGTGATCGGTGCTTTCTAAATGGGCACTCAACAATGAAGACTAGAGGGATTTGGGGATTTTTTTGGGTGGGTTTTTTGCATGTTAAGAGGATCATGGAATCATGGAATGATTTGGGTTGGAAGGGACCTTAAAAATCATTTCATTCCACCCCTGCCATGGCAATGACACCTCCCACTGTCCCAGGCTGCTCCAAGCTGGCCTTGGGCACTGCCAGGGATCCAGGGGCAGCCACAGCTCCTCTGGGAATTCCATCCCAGCCCCTCCCCACCCTCACAGGGAGGAATTTCTTCCATATTTAACCTAAATTTCCTTTCTGCCAGTTTGAAGTCTTTCCCCCTTGCAGTGTCTCTCCAGTTCCTCTCCATCTTCCTCAGTTTCCCTCAGATCCGAGGAATTCTGAACTACTCCAGCGTGAAACTCTGACCAAAAAATTGCCCAGATTGCCCCAAAATAACTCAAAACTTCTCCACAGCCCCTGAGGATGAGTTAGGAAAGCCTGAGATAGGATAAAATGGCCTTTCAGTTACCAACAATTAAGCAGCACAAGACAAGATAATCAGGGTAATTAACAACATTTAGACAAAGGCAGGGTTATAAAAACCAACAGCATTAATTTCGTGGCTCTTGGTAAACGCAGAGATTTGCAGTGGGTGGGAGCAGTGAGGTCAGTGCTCAGTGTTCATCCCCACACCTGCCAGACCCCTGAGGAAAATCAAACTTTAACAGCTGAAAACACATCAGAGAATTGTTCTGAAAAACCCCAGAGCATTCCCTTCTTCTGGGGAGGAAAACCAGAGAGACAGAAACATTTAGAAATATAAATAATACTCACAGTTTGGGGAATATTGGGATGCAAAAGTCTGGATGAGCTTCAATCCTGTTTTCCATTGCCAAGGCCTTGCTAAATCTTCGTATTTCTTAAGAAATCCTGGAATGGAGCTGGTAAATCACCCCACTTGGGAAGATGCTGTCTCCTGCCCTGTCCTGATCAGTTCAAATGAGTCAGAGCTGCTCTTTCACTTCAGCTGCTTTCACCTGGAATTTCCTGGTTCCTGCAAGGAAAACAAGGAAAGAAAATAAACCATGAAAGGAAATAAAAGCATCTCCATTTCATGATAAACAATACAGAAGCTAAGGCAGCCTCCCCAAAATGCAAAAATTCAGATTTTTTTAGATATCCTAAAAGGCTCAGGCAGGGATCTGCCATCCTCTGGAGAGTACTTTTAATTAGGAAAATATCCTGGCAAAAATGGGCATGGAATTGGGCAAGTGTGGATTAGTTTCAAACCTAATGGAAAATCCCAAAAATACCAGTTATTGCTGGGGAGGAGAGCTGGGAGCTCTTTTTTATTAGGAAAGGCAAATAAAAACCCAACTGAAATAATGGAAGTTTCTTTCCTGGCTTTCTGCTCCAGGTTCTCCCCTTCAGGAACTGAGCACTCCACAATGCAAGAAGAGGGAATTTGGAAATGTGGCAGATCCAGGGTCCCACCTGCCTGGCTCAGCCATTCCCTGGACAATCAGCAAGGACAGGACACCTTGGCCAGAGAAAAGAAGAAATTATTGAGGTTTCTGCTGGCAAAGTGTTGCTTTTTGGCACCTTCAGCTCAAGACCAGGCCACTGCTGGTTTTATTCCCCCTTCAAAAGCCCAAAACCTTCTCCTGAAGGGATCCAGGAAAAAAAAAAATTGGAAGTTTATGTGTTTTGGGGCATCCAAATGTTCCCACTCTATATTTTTCCTCTATTTTCCTGATTCAGCTCAACACAACCACTGACACACCATCATTACTCATTAAAGGAGGAAAAGAATCCCACAGAAGAATCATTAAAGGTGGAAAAGAATCCCACAAAAGAATCCCCCAGAACAAATTCCAGCTCCAAGCAAAGCTCCCGATTTCTTTCCAGCTCCTTCCCAATTTAAGGCACTAATTGAAGCCATTCTGCTCCTTGCATCAACAAATGAAGGGTAATTATGCTGTTCCCTCAACCTTGTGCTCACAGATTGCATTGATCTTCATTATATTAATAAGTCAAATGATTCTTTCCTTTCTGCTGGCTGTGGAAGCAGGGAGTTATCCAGGAATGGATAAACTGGGATGCTGGGCATTGAATAAATCCCTTTTTTCCCCTCTTGCTTGTTTACCATTAATGGTTGTACTTCATCTGCTGCTTAACGCCATTAGTGCCTAAATGGGGTGATATTAATTCAGGATAATTACAGAATCTCTAAGGCAAAACCACGGGAATGGCTGCAGAATTCTGACCAAATTCCAGAGGATAAATAATTCCTGCAGGTCTAGTGTGCAGATTCAACTCCTTGCTCCACACCTTCCAGAGAAGGAAGCCATGGAAATGCAAATAAAACTGATAATTCCTGCTTGAGTGAAGCATCTGGGAATTCTCAAGCATCCTTATTTCTTGCTAAATCCCCCTGAGTACATGAGCTCACCCCATATCCAATCTGTCTGGAAAACAGGAGAATATTTCAGGAAGAACTCTCTGCCTGTATTTAACTCAGTGCCCTCCCGACCTGGAATTCATCACTTTTTACCCTCCTCCATTTCCCAAAAATTTTCCAGGAGAGAGAGAGGGAGCAGAGAGCTCAAAAATATAACTGTGAAGAAGCAGAGGGGGGAAAAAAAAGCATTTAAACTTTGCTCCATCCTCATGCAGCTATTTTAGATGCTGCATGTGCAAGAAATTCTGGACAAAATTGGCTTTTCACTTGTGCTAGGAACTGATTTTGTTTTAAAAATATAAATGTATAAAATCTTCCTTCTTTTAAGCAAATTTTAAAAGTTACCTGTGAGCCTGCAATGTTTTAGAAACACAAGTTCTAACAAAGGAGGGATTAATCCAACAGGACATGAACAAAATATGAACAAAAATCTTGCTTTATGCATAATTTTGTATCTTTTGCGTTCAAATCTCATTTTTAGGGTGGTTGAATAACCAGGAAAAAAGTGGAGAAAAAGAACTTGTGGTTAAATAAACAGAAAAAAAGTGGGGAAAAAGAACTTACAGAGAACAAAGCAGTTTTTTAAAATATTCTAGCCATGATAATCCAATGTAATCTGCTGGAAATTTAACCTCTTATTAATAGGAAAGAGAAATATGAGAAGAGTCTAAGAGAGCTGCTAATGAGGTTAATTTAGCACAGATTTTAATTACACCAACCCAGCCATTCCGAGCTGTTCTGCTGAGATCTGAGCAGAGTTTATCTCCCAGTGCACAATCTAAAGGGTAAAAAATGAGAAATAAAACAATGTGCCGTCTTCTTCAATGACAAACAAGACAATTTCAAGACATATTAAACATTAAATAACGAATCTTGCAGAATATTAAATCCTTCAAGCCCCATTTGAGATCTCCAGCTGGGCCAACCACCCTGGGAATGTCCCTCATGGAGGAAAGTTTGATCAGTCCATGAGACCTTTAATTCTCAGCCATTAACTCTTTCTCAATGACATTTTCCCAGTATAATAATGAAGTTTGATGGGTTTTTGTTGGTTTTTTTTTGTTTCAATTATTTCTAAGTAGCTTCCCTAGAATAAATCACAGCTTTGTTGTCAGAAGCAGCAAATGAGATTAATTTATTTTCCCAGATTCCACATCAGGCAGGATCAGGCACCTCCCTCTGAGGGGTGGACACAGCCAAACCCATTCTTCTGAATCTGTTTCCCTATTTATTTTTTAAGGGAAATTTCAACCTTTTGGTTAACCCAAAGAGCTATCACACTTCTCTGTTTGATTTTTCACATAATTTGTAGGAACTGCTGAGACTGTTGGGTCAAGCCAGCAGCTCTGCAGCCATGGACCTCGAGCATGATTTGTTCTGAATAATTCATTCTCAGAGACTTCTGCCTTTGCATCCCAGCCTGGAAAAGCCTGAAGGAACCTGGAAAAGCCTAAAGGAAAAGTCTGAAGGAACGTGGAAAAACCTAAAGGAACCTAGAAAAGCCTGAAGGAACGCAGAAAAACCTAAAGGAACCTGGAAAAACCTAAAGAAACCTGGAAAAACCTGAAGGAACATGGAAAAACCTGAAGGAAAAGTCTAAAGGAACGTGGAAAAACCTAAAGGAACCTGGAAAAGCCTGAAGGAACCCAGAAAAACCTAAAGGAAGATAGAAAAGTCTGAAGGAACATGGAAAAACCTGAAGGAACCTGGAAAAGCCTGAAGGAAAAGCCTGAAGGAACCTGGAAAAGCCTAGAGGAACATGGAAAAACCTGAAGGAAGTTAGAAAAGCCAGAAGGAACCTGGAAAAGCCTGAAGGAATATGGAAAAACCTGAAGGAAGCACAGACTCTGCATCCCAAGAGAAAAGGAGGCTCAGAAGGGAATTCATTTCTCTCTACAATCACCTGAAGGAAGGTTGGGGTCAGTTTTTCCCCAGGAATCAGCGATAGGACAAGAGGAAATGACCTCAGGTTGTGCCAGGGGAGGTTTAGGGTGGATATTATGGAAAATTTCTCCATAGAAAGGGTTGTCCAACCCTGGCACAGCTTCCCAGGGGAGTGGTGGTATCCCCATCCCTGCAGGGATTTGTAGATGTGGCACTTCAGGGATCCCAGAGATCCTTTCCTACCTAAAGAATTCTGTGACTCCATGAAAAAAAAAACCACTTTGCTCTCCCAAATTTCAAGGAAAAACGACGGTGTTGCATCCCAGCTTGGCTTCCACCAGAGTGCCTGACCTTGCAGGCTGCAAAATCCAAAATCCTTGGGAGTGTGTGGTAAATAAACTGCTCGAGGCTGCCACGGTGGGGATGGGAGCAGGGATATTCATAGAACATCAAGCTGTCATTCCCACAAAATGATGTTTTTTTAAACTAGAGGTGCTTCAGAAAGTGCCTTAAAACACAGCAATCTTTCTGACAATTTTCCCATGTTATAACATCCCAAAGGAGAAGGGATGAGGGCTGTGCTCGAGTGCAAAAGGGCATTTGGAAAATCTGCAGTGCTGTAATTACCAGCGTGACAATTGCTGTTTGTAAAAGCCTGGAAACAAAGGAATAGGAAAAAAAGGAATGGGGAATTTAGGAGCTCCATGAATGTTTACTGAATTTAAACCTCCCCGTTTAACTCAGGAGCACTCGCAGCTTTGGTTCAATTGCTGTCAAGTTTTATTCATTTAAACAATCCTTAAAACAAAATAGGATTGAACATCATGAAGCACTGGTGAAACTGGAGTCTGGCAAGGTGGAATTCTTCTTATGAGAGAATCATGGATTGGTTTGGGGTGGAAGGGACCTGAAATCCCATCCAGTGCCACCCCTGCCATGGCAGGGACACCTCCCACTGTCCCAGGNTCCTCTGGAGTCGTTCTTCAAATACTTCCATGAAAAACTCCAGAAAGTCCCATTTTCTCATGGAAACCACATTGCAGTTGGCACCTGCCTGTCCTCACCCTCAGTAGGGCACAGACACTCCTGAAAACCTCTAGAAACCCCAAATCCCATTTTCCAGGGAGGGAATAAATTCCTATTTAGCCTTAAAATCTGTCCTCTATTCTCCTAATCTCCACCTGATTTATGGGATTATTGCACCTAAAACTTCACCATGCAAATATTTCATTAAACTCCTATGAAACTGAAAAAGAAGAAGGAAGTGTTGTTCTGATTTCAGCCCCAGTGCCAAATTTATTGCTTTATTAGTGATTGAAAGTATCAATGTTAATATCGCAATTATTGGTGATATAACTGGGATTTATTATCTATGGGTAGGACTTCAGCACCACTTTTAAAATTTATGCTTGTGCCTGGAAAATATCCATAATTTCCTAATTAACATGCAGGATATTAAACAAATTTAAGCTTTTCAAGCTAATATTTTATGAAAGAGCAAGAGGAAAAAGTGTCCCACAAAATAGGAATTAATTATTTAAATTCTTTAAAATTACACCATTCATTTTAAGTAAAATAAATCTGGAAGATTCAATGGGAAATCAGAGAATATCCTGGAAAAATAATTTTAATAGAAGATGAAAGCAATTAAAACCATCTTTTAGCATTATTATTTTACACCAATTTACTTGCAGCTTTTACTAATTACTCCAGTCAGTGCATCCAGCAATCCAACAATATTATCAGCAAAATCGTTATAAATATTCACTTTTTTTAGAGTTTTGTCAACTCATTTTACCTCTTTCTTGTCTCTCCTATAACGATTTTTGCATTCCATAATTTTTTAAATGCCATTAGTCCCTCATGAAAAAAATAATAATAATGATGGTAAAGGAAGGAGATTTCAAGAAAAAAACAAGAAATGTCCCGAGGGCTGTCTGGTCAGTGCTGCTGCTCCTCTTTATCTCAATCCAGCAAGGAACAAACCCCTGGCACTGTGATTTTCCACACATTTTCTCCGTGTGTTCCTTGCAGCTCAAGCCTCATCCCCTGGCCCGGAGCAATCCTGGCTGTGACTGATACAGGAACAGCCAGAATGGGAGGCAAACTCCTGGAAAACGCCAAATATTCCATGGATAAATGTGGGAATAAATCACATGGACTCCATTTTCTTCATGGTGGAAAAAAATGGAAAAAAACCCTTTCTTTATTCACATTTTTTACCCAGTTTTACAGACCTCGTGGGTGACTCCAGTTGCTCAGCAGCTTTCTTGCCAATCACTTTATTGGTCAGTAACAAGTTGTTATTCTGTATTGATGGGTCACTCAAACCCCGGTGTGTACCTGCTGAAAAGTTGTTTGTGAGAGATAGTTTTCATTTTTCTAACGGTGTAAAAACAGTTTGTACAGGTGCAGGTTGTTTTTTACCCAGGAATAGATTGTTATGTTAATGAGCTGCTCACACCAGGATTGATTTCACATGGGAACTTGCAAAGTTCTACCTTGGCAGGCCAGCCACTGATTCCAGGAGAGCAGGACTGATTTTATGAAGCCTTTCTTTATGATTTTTCTACCTTACTGCAACAGACAGGGATCCCACAGGGTTTGTTTGCTCTACAAAACCCTTCTGGAGGTGTCCTGAGGGCTTCAAAGGATGTTCTGCTGCATCCACAGCCACTCCCTTCAGGGCTCTCACCTTTCCCTCTTCCTATTCCTCCCTGAACAGCCCAAATTTAAGGTGAAAATACAGAAATGGTTTGAGCACGTAAATGTGCAGAAAGTTTTCCAACACTCAAAATCAAATATTTTAAATTGAAATAATTAACTATTTTGTGGGACACTCTTTTCTCTTGTTCCTTCATGAAATTTTAGCTTTAAAAGATTAAATTGTTTCAGATCCTGCGTGTTAATTAGAAAATTATGAAGATTGTTCATGGCTTTTCCCCCCTTTTTTAAGAGATCTTATTGGAACTGACCTCACACATCACTGAACATTAATTCATTTAAAATTTTGGCAATAACAGATCCATTTCCTAAAGTTTGGAGGTTAATGGTTTTTATTCTAGTGGATCCAGGCACACAATTCAGCTGGGAGTAGTTAATTCAATTGTCTTCCCCTCCAAGCTTTGATATTCCCAAAATATTTTGGGAGATGTGGAATAATTGAGCAGTGAGCTGCACACACAGCCACAACCTCATCCCATCACACTTCCCTTCCCAGAAAACCACAAAAATTCCTTGTAGGACTCAGCAAAAGAACAGAATTTGAGGCTTTTTGAGATATTTACCCCAAATGTTGGTCAAGGAGCTGATCCCTCCAAACTAAAATACTTCAGTCCAACACAAAAGTTGCCTTAATTATTTTCACCACCCCCAAAAAAGGCTGTTTCCACCTTTGGGGAACTGCTCAGGAAAAGTGGGAGCAGGACATTTTGCACACCAGGAATGTGCCACCTTTTCCAGCTGAAACATCAAGTTGAATTTACCACTGGCAACTCCTATAAACAAAATGATTTCATATTGGTAATCAAACGTTGCAGCAGAACAAAATAAAACTGGAGTTTGACCCAATTTCACATTCCCTCGGTGAAGTTTAGAGGGTAAAAAACAAAGAAACTTCTTTTAAGCCGAAAAAAATAATGTAGAAAGTTAACGGGAAACATTTAAATTAAAGTGGAATTAAATGGAAGATTTGGAACTATGCAAAAAAGCAGCTCAGCTCTTTAGGGTAATGGTGAAACATTGTCCCTCCAGGTGCTCTTAAAGGAATAAAAGCAGTAATGGAGCCATGAATCACCCACTAAAACATCCCAGCTCCAGAGCAGGGACAGCGGGGATGGAAAAGCAGCCAAATCCCAAAAACTCAATCATGCACTGGCTTCATATTCATTACATTTTTATGGTTTATTATTTATTAAATTTAGGGGTGGGAAGCAGAGGTAACATTTCATCAAAGAAACAACTTTAAGACATTTTGCTGTCTATGCTGTGCCCCCCAAAAGGCAAAGTCCTGGGAGAAGGAAGGAGAAAAGGAAGGAAGGACCATCATAAACAAATTCATTTGACAGGGCTACCAAACTGAGCCCTAAAAACAAATATTCTTCAAAGTTTGACTGAAATCCATTCAGAAGAGAAAAAACCTACCAGAGCAGGTGCACAAAACCTTGTAAGACAAACACAGCCTCGGTTTCTTTGCTGTTCTTTGGAGTTCAAAATGTGAAAAGCTGAGTAAGCAGAACAAAAAATAAATAGTTAGTGAAATGCAGGAGGAAATGTGGTCAGCAGCTCACTAAAGCAGCATTATTCACCTGGACTTTGACTATTAGCTCAGTTAAATTCATGATCCATAAAATAGAGAGCAATAAAATCCATTTTTTTTGTTGTTGTTGCAGTGTTGAATTAAAGTATCGCTAATGCTTGAGAAAACATTGCTCTCACTCAGCCACTGTTGTGGGGTTTTTAATCAGGAAGCTGAGCAATTGCAGGTTGTTATTTCCCCTTGACAAGTTTCAACCCAAGCCTCTTTCAATGCCCTGGTACCTTAAAGACTCCCGTGAGTGCAAGAGGCCAAGCTCCAGCACCAAGACAGAGCTCCAAGCTATTACACAACAAATTCGCAGGGTTTTAAGCAAAGTTTTTTGGGTTTCAGCCCAAAAATGGGGCTGCAAATGATGAACCAATCCCTGCACCAGTCCTGCCCTCCAGGATTGGGACATGGGCACGTCATCCGTCCTGGGGAAACTCCAAGCTGAGCGTGGTGTGTGGGGAGGAGAAGCAGCAGGATGGGGATCCTGGTGTCCCCCTGTGCTCTCCTGCTCCCATGGGACATGGGCCAGGGGTGGCCTTGGCTGGGCTCATGGTTGGGCTCAGTCTTAGGGGGCTTTTCTTACCCAAACAACTCCATGGGTGCTGTTCCTCAGCCTCCCTGAGGTTGGCTCTGCAGTGAGGTTTTGAATTGTTTCCCAGGACATTCTGTGCTGACATTTCTGTTGTTATTTCTCCCATGCTACCCCATTATCCAGAAAACTGCTGGAGATTCCCAGTGGGAAACTTCACCTGTGCCACTGGAGCTGCCTCTGGAGCAGCTGGCTGAGGAGATCCCCCTGTGGCCAGGTGAAGGGCTTTAAACTCTGAGTGGATTTAAGGTGGATATTGGGATGAAATTCCTCCCTGGGAGGGTGGGGAGGGGCTGGGATGGAATTCCCAGAGCAGCTGTGGCTGCCCCTGGATCCCTGGCAGTGCCCAAGGCCAGGCTGGACAGGGCTTGGAGCAGCCTGGGACAGTGGGAGGTGTCCCTGCACATGGCAGGGGTGGAATGGGATGAGTTTTAAGGTCCCTTCCTCCCCAAAATCATTCTGTGATTCCATGATCCTCTTAACATGCAAAAAACCCAGCCAAAAAACATCCCAAAGTCTCTTTAATCTTCACTGCTCAATGCCCCTTTAAAAAGCACCGATCACTCTGTGATCTGGAAATGCAGGTCTTTATTAAAGGCCCAATTCCTCCCAATAAATATCCTTTAAATCTGATTTTTGCCTCCTGCCTTTCCATCTCAAAAGCTGCGTCCTGTAGCTCCGTTAACCCCTCGGCCTCATTTCTGCATTAACTCAGTGATTCTCTGAGCTGACTTCAGCCTTTCCTGAGAACCCCCTGTGGAGCCCAAATGGAAGGAAACTCCTTATCCCTGAGAGCTGAATTGCAAATGAGGATGATTTAGGCAGAGCCAGGGCATCTGAAGTGGGTTTGAACTACAGGTGTCTGACAAGAGTTCTTTTTTTTTTTCCCTCCCACAGTTTCAAAGTCAAAATTCATCCATTTAGTCCCCCAGTAAAATTTAACTGACTGCCTCATTCCTGCAGCTTTGGGAAGTGCTCCCATTTGCAGGCTGGGAAGGATTTCCACAGCAAATATATGGAAAAAATATAAATAAAAATCAGTTTTCACTCACCCCCTCCAACAGAACTTTGTTATAGCAACAATTTCACCACATACAGGAGCAGTTTGGTGCTGATGAGGTTTTGCTGTTTGCTCTCCATGTTTTTTTTTTATTGGAAATTCCCTCTCTGGAGTCATTCCAATCCCACCTGGATGTGCTCTGTGGAAGATGCTCTGGATGCAGAGGGGTTGGAGCAGACAATCTCCAGAGGCCAATTCCAACTCAAACTCTTCTGTGATTCTGTGGTTGGAATTGGATTGAACCAACATTCCTTGCTCCCAGATCCACCAGGTGCCAGCCTGGAATGAAACCTTTAAGGTCCCTTTCCCACCCAAACCAGTCTGGGATCCCACAAAAACTCATTATCTAGTTAATAAGATAAACAGGAAATGTTCAGAGCACATCTACTGCCAAAATATGTTAATTTTATCCCTTAAGTTGCAGCTGGATTTAGAAACTTGATGTTTGCCATCAGAATCTTGATGGATTCTACTGGTGGAAGAAACTTTGCATCCACCAAATGAGAAACTTTAGTGGCACAGAGGGTTCCATAAATATTACACTGGTCACTAGCTAGGAACAGACTGTTAATTTTAATACCTACCTGGCCCTTTACTGAAAACCACAGTAAAACAGGCAAAAATATCATTAAAATAAATCCTTCCAGAATGAATAAAAAATGACTCAGCCACTTCAGAATCCCAATGAGGACAAATGACCTGTAAGTGTCATCTGCTGGCTGATAAAAGCAAGTGAGCCAAAGTCAACCGAGCAAAGTGAGATGTAATTTAGTTTTAGCATTTTTAGCATTCCTAGACTATCACAGCAGCAAGGAAAACACACAAATAAGGCTGTCATAGCTCAAAAGCCAAAGAAATTAATTAATGAGTCCTTAAAAGACACCTTGAGATCATTTTTAAAGGATTTCTTATAGTTAAATCCACTTAAACAGAAATGAAAGAGCAAAGCCATGAAAATGGATAAAATGCAAACTATTTAATCCAGATACCATTTCAAAATGAATCTAAAACTTACCCCAAATGTCTTGAACAATAAACCAAACATTCACTCTGGAAATTCTCTGTGAATCAGATTAATCCTGAGATTTCCACCTTTTAGTATAAAGAAAAAGAATTTCAGTCATTTCAGGCAAGCTTCCCTTTCTCACCTGACCAAAATCCCAGAGGAACCCAATATTTCCCATAAATTTCAAAACCTGCCTCCTTTTAACCAAAATTTGAGGATTTTACTACAGCTCAGCACAGGAGCCATCCCTGTGTGGATTCCCTATTAGGATCATATTTTAAATAACATTTTGTTCAGAGGGATTCTGACAGTGAAACCCTGAGGAGCTCATCCACAGGTCCCAGGAACGTTGGATTTGGGCTGGATCAGCTCATCCCAGCAGGAACCACTTCAGGTGCTCAGCCCATCCTTATCCAGAGCTCCCTGAGTGCTGGCACTTCAATATTTTACAGGATAATGTTTTATCAGATGAGAGCTGCAAGAGCTGTGGAATCATTCCCCTTTTTTTTTTTTTTTTTTTTTTTTCCTCCTTGAATATTGAAGGAAATGTTAAATAACCAAGGAACCCTGTGGGCAGTGGAGCCCTGCCCTGACAGATGAACCCATCAAGGGGGAAGTTGGTTTTAATGAACAAGAAGAGATTTTCAGGATAATTTTTAGGATAATTCAGGTATTTAAGAGGCAGCACCTCTGGTGAAGTGTTTTCCAAAAGTGTGTTCCAACAGGGTTTGGAAATCAGAGAGTCAGAGCTCTTTTTTCTGCACACAAACACTTTAGGAAGAGGCATTTGATGTTTCCCAGCTCCCATTTAGCTCCAGCATATGTTCAGGTATTCCCTGTTGTGTTTTTACAGCACAAACAGTAAACTACCCAAAGCCCCAAGGAGTAGAGGAACAGCCTGTGGGTTGTGTTTCATCCCAGAAATCACAGGGAACATAAATTAGTGAAGTCATCTGTGCCATTTATCCCCCTAATTGGGCTTCCCAAAAGGAAGCATTTTCCCTTTCCTCTTTTTAAGCTCCCAGAGCACCTCCTGGGTTTGGATGCAGACACATCATCCCTTAAAGAGGAATAATAAACCCCATAAATCAGACCTGCACTAAAATGTCAGGAACAAAACCCTGGTGCAAACCTGATCGTTAATGGTCCATCCTTCCAGGCTGAGGTGCCAACATCCATATTCCCATTCCCAAATTCCCATTTGGATATGCAAAATAAACCACATTTTTGCAAATCTCTTTGGATCCTTCCCTGGCTCTTTGAGTGCAGCCTAAGACCTTGATGGTGTTGTGCAGGCTTGGCTCAAGATCCCAAAAAACCATCAAGAGCTCTTGGAATCACTTCCCTGAGCATCAGTCAAAGGGAAGGAAAAGCCTTTGCCATGATCTGCCAAAATTGGCCAGTCCAGCCTCTCTCAGGCTCCTTCAGCAGCAAATTATCACACAGAACTGCTGCAGAATTATTTCATGGTAGCTCAGAGGCAGCACTGAAACATTTTGTAAAGTATAAAGATTTCTATTTAATATTTTATTTTTTTTTTATTTCTGCCAATGCAGAACCAGGCCCTGTGTCTGTGAGTTTGTTTAAGCACCACTGCTTTTGCAATAAAGCTTTAATAGGCCCCATACCCCAGCTCTGACAAGGCAGACTTGGATTATTTGGAGCTGAGTGGTTTCTTTGTTCTCTCTTAGTAAGAGGTGTCACAGCCATCACAGCCTGGCTTGCATTAAACAGGAGAAAAATCTGCACTTTTTATTCAGCTATTTAGAAAGATTTTTGATGGATGGAGGATTGGGAATGAAATAGAAAGAGCAGTAAAATAAAAATAAGAGATAAGCCAGTAATTAAGACAGACATAAAAGAGGATTTCTTTACAGAAGTTGTTGAAAATGTATTTCTACACCAACTATAAAGTCATTTTAAAATGACCAGGAGGAGGGATCTGAAAACACAATTACATAAATTCCTTTTTCTCAATAATTGAGAAACCTGTTCAGGTGAAATAGGATCCTGTTCTTCTCTCATTTTAAACAAAATAAATAATTCCAAAGGACATCCAGAAGAAGCAAATTCACCCAAGGAGATAACAGTGAGTAAGTCAGAGGAGGATGAGCAGGGCTGAACATTTCATCAAACAAAAAGCTGCCAATTTGTGAGGTATGGCCTCAAAACTCTGGAATTCCAGGCACTCACAACCACTGCAAAAATGAAGCTTTGTTCAAGGGACATTTGTAGAATTTAAACTACTAAAACTGGGGTTTAACACTGTGCTACAGCCTAGGAACCAAGGAGGAGCCCATGGCCCTCAGAACAAAATTAAAACAAAACTGAAGAATGGTCATGGAAGGTAAAAACAGCCTCAGGAAAAAAAAATGTCATGCCTGAAAATGCCATTTTCCACCAAATATTCAGGAAGTCACCTCATGGTGCACGGGAGCTGTATCAGATCCAGCCCAAGAGGCTGCAATCAGAACTATTTTTGCATGGAATAAGTTTCTCCTTTGATATTTTTGAGGAGCACTGATAAAGCACTTCAAAGAGCCACAGGCAGCCATGCTTACCCTCCCTCCTCAATACCAGCAGTATTCCAAGAGCTGGAAAAGGGCAGGAAATTCCAATTTTTTAATTTTATTTTATTTTTTATTTTTATTTTTAGCTGTCACTTCTATTTCTATCTCTGCCTGGAATTAAGGAAGTTTATCCTTCTTCTTAGAAAAATGAAAGTAGCAGGAATAAAACTGCAGAATCAACAACCAACATCAGCTCAGGGAATATTACAGAGAGAATCCATTTCCCAGAGGGATTAACAACTGCAAAAAGCAGGGATCAATATTGACAGAGCCAAATCATCCAGATGCATGCAGAGACTCATTTGCTGCTCCTGCAGATAAATTTTAAAACTTAATAAATACAATTCCTCATTACCAACTGTCTGCTGTGGATGGGCATCTTTCTAACTTCATAAAGAAAGGAATTTGAACGTGGCTCCTCCAAGCTTTAAAATTTTATTTTCAAGGCTATTGTGGAATATTTAGCAAATTCTTTTGAAATTTGATTTTGTGTTTCTGAACGTATCAACAATCTTCATGGACTGGTAAATCAAAAAAGTCAAATTTATGAAAATCTAGCAACACTTATTTAAAAAACAACAGATTCAAATCTCAAAGTCAATAACATAAATCACAACAGTTCAATTTTTGTCATAATTAGGCCTCTCAACTAGAAAGAAGTTTATGTTCCAGAAAAATCTTAATTTAAGGATTTTCCTACCACTTTTTCCCTCACAAACTACTTAAATAATACTGTGGAATTTATGGGTTGTTGATTGCAGTTCTATTTACCTGAGGATGGTGATGCTTCCCAATTTAAAAAGCAAATTAACTACAGAGGAACAAACCAAGTTTGGACCTAAATTAACTAAATTTTGTTCCCCAGATTTTTTTTTGCTCCCATTTAATTATAGCTAGATTGTATCATTACTAAATTAAAGCCAAGCCAAATTACTTCTCCAATTCTTGCTCCAGGAATTAATATTCTTTGCCTTCCAGGAGCACTAAAATACAGAAAGTGCTTGAAATTAAAGCTTTTTTAAAGTGGTCTTTACCTACTTCTAATTAAAACCATTCATCACTGCAATATCTTTTGGGTTTTCTTGGGTTTGGGGCGCTTTTTTTTGGTTATTATTCTAATAAACATTCCAGACTAAGCCTAATCTACTTAATTTTTAGCAAGTCAGGGCCTTGTTTTCCTGGGGTGAACCCTGAATATTTCCTATATCAGGGCCGATCGCAGCTCCTGGAAGAAAAGACTCTGGAATCTTGACCCACACCTCAGCACCTCAATTTCCAGAGCTGGCTTTGCTTCCTCACAGTTCAGTGTTTTCAGTGTAAATGGCTTTAAATTTAATATTTAATTGAATTTAGTTTTGCATTTTAACTTTTATGCCCTTTAAAAGCTGAGTCTGTGTTGCACAAAATGCTTCAGCAGCCATTTCATGAAGGGAAATCTGGTTTAAAACTGAGCTTAAGCCTGGTGAAACAGCACTGGGATACCTTGACAGGCCCCTCTCCATTATCTCCTCCCTGGGAAATGAATTCCTTGGAGGAAAAGGGAAGGGAAGGGAAGGGAAGGGAAGGGAAGGGAAGGGAAGGGNCTGCTCCGAGTTCTGTTGCGGGGAAAATGCCGGTGAACCCGAGATGGGAAGAGATGATGTTGACTCCAGTTCAGAAGGCTGAATAGTTTCTTTATTATAACTATATTACAATGCATTAATATACTATTTAAAGAGGAGATCCTAAAACTACATCCTAACTTCTAACTACCATATCTAACTACTCACTGTAACTTCATTCGTGACTCCCTCCTCAGAGACAGTCCAGACACAGGTGGTTGTGATTGGCCACCAGAGCCAAACAATGCTCACCAGAACCCAGTGAGCCAATCACCTCAGGTAAACAATTCTCCAATGCATTCCACATGGAAAAACAAGGGACAGAAATAGAAATTGTTTTCTCTTTTCTTCCCTCTCTGCTGCTCTACGAAAATTTCTTGAGAGAGAGAAGAATGTGCTTGCCACATTGTTCCGTGTTTTTCCCCTCGTGGTTTCCTTGATGAAGATGACCCAAATAATTAGATGAATTATAAAAGTTCCTGCAGTCCTTTTTCCCCTTTTAATACCCAACAAGAAACCATAAACCACTCTCAAAGGAAGCTGCTGCTTGCTGAGCCCTTGACTTGCCCACCGAGTGTGGTATCACCATCAACCCCTTCCAGAGCTGCTCCCACCTCTGCACTGACTGGAGAGGCTTTGATGGAAGTGCAGAAGCCAGAAGCACTTCAAAGTTCACTGTCAGAGATGCAAAGTGGAAAAAAGAAATGAGAAAAAAGCGTGTCATTAATGCAGTGGCTAAATAAAACAACGGGCTCACGTGAGGAGAAATATTTGGGATTGCCACTTTTAGTGGGGTGTTGCATCTTTATAGAATCATGGAGTGGTTTGGGTGGGAAGGGACCTGAAATCCCACCCCGTCCCACCCCTGCCATGGCAGGGACACCTCCCACTGTCCCAGGTGCTCCCAGCCCTGTCCAGCCTGGCCT
>VXBC01011379.1:295691-316277 GCA_013399945.1 Ploceus nigricollis
GGTGCTTTTCCCAAATCCTGCAGGGGTGGGTTTGGAAGGAAAAGCAGCATTCCCAGAGCTCTCTGTGAGAGCTGTCCCAGTGCTGGCACAGCCTCTGCCCTCCACACTGACAACAAACTCCTGGAGCTTCCAGCCTGGCACTTCCCGGGAGCTCGCTCTGCTTTGAAGGGCAGGAGAAAGCAAGGCAAGGTCAGCGCAGACAATGACATTTCTAAACTGAAAATGTAATTGCAGTTTCCCTCTGAGGCTGGTAAATATGCTCTCAGCTATAAATAGGTCGTTTCCATCGCTTTTAGAAGAAGCTTAATTAATTTATCAGTGATCACAGCAAATGCAGCTTCAGAACTCTGAGACACACTCAGCACTGTCTCCTTGAGGTGTCCAGGGCCACATCTCACCTGCCAAACAGGGACAGGGGGAAGGCAAAGCCTCCTCTCAACCAAATCTCATTTTCCCCTGCAATTTAATAACCATTATTAAGCTGTTTAATATGCACAGGTGGCTCTCCAGGTCCCCAGGAAAGATCTCCCCTGTGCAGGTACAGGATGCATTTTTTGCTGTTGCAATAAAAGGTTGTTGGCATTCCAAGGATGCACTGGAGCCATTGGAGAAAACATGGACACTGGGCAGGCCAGTCAGAGCTGGTTATGCAGAAGTAATTTCATGGGTGAGGAAAAGCAGAAGGTGCTTTAAGAATATTCTTAGGAATGCAATGAGCTGAGGACTTGGAGTCCAGAGCAGGCGCTGCTTTCTCAGCTCCTTGGTCCTCTCCTGGGAGCTGCTTTTCCCCAGTGGGATGCAGAGTGGGGAATGTGGGATGCTGGTGGTGCCATTCCCAAGGGGCCAGGGAAAAATGCTGTGCCTTGAAATAGGGTGAGGCTGTAAAACACCTTGGGTTGTGCTTAAAATCTCCTCCTTTTGCCATGTTTGCTCTGCAATTCCATGGAAACTGTGAGCAAAGGGGGAAAAAATTCACTCTGTCTCAAAATTCTGCATTTTCATTAAATCCCTGTTAACACCTTTAAGCATTTTCCATTTAAAGAAACAGCACTTGTATTTAAAAAATCCACTGATTATTTTGCTTGTGAACCTCTTTTGGTTTTCCATGAAATATAAAAGCAATTGGGGGTACAACAAGCTGGGTGTGAAGAAGTGGTAAAAATATAAAATGGCATTTATAAAGAGTGCAGTAAACAACACTTGATTAATAACAGCTAATACACCCATTAATTGGTGAAGAGTCTTGGTGCTATGATTAATAATTCCCTCAAATTCTTAACAGAAAGGCTGGGAAATTAATCTTAGGAGAGATTGAATGGAATAGATGAAAAACAGCTGGGAAAGAAAACTTTACCTGGGAGTAGCTGGGAGGTCACAGGGGGCCAGGGGGGACAAGCCCAGACCCCAAAGGGGCTGAAGACCTCGAGAGCTTCCAGAGTGGCTGAGGCTGCCTCAACCCCAGGGAAATTCACCTTTTGGCCTTTCTCCTTTCCTCTCCTCTCCTGCTTGTTAATTTTTTTTGTATTTGCCAGGTTCTCAGTAAAACTGGGATGGGGGAGCCCCGCTGGATGTGCCCTCCTCACTGTGAGGCGCAATCAACCCCAGTTTGATCATCAAATTTTCAATAAATCATTAGAGAAAACTGCTCAGCCACTGCCCCAGCCCTCTCCAGGTCAATAAAATCCCTGCTGAGGTGCTAAAGGATGGATTTCAGTTGGATTTGCACACCTGAGTAATGGATCTCTGTTAAATCCCCACCAAACATTGTGTTCTCCAGTTTAAACAGCTTCTTCCCCAAAAATAAGCAGCCAGGGCGAAGTTTACCCGCAGGCACGAGGCTCCATTCACTTGAGCTCGACTTAAGCCTGGCTTTGATGGTTTAACAGGAATTTCCACGGTGCACCCGGCCCTGCAGAGCTCCTGACACAGGGAAGATTTCACCCTCTTTGCACTTCAAAGGCGCAGCTCTCCCCTCCCGCTTTTCCAGCACACATCCCATTGTGCTCCCAACGCTCCTCGTCCCTCCAAATCCCACCGTGGACTCTCACGGAGCTTTAATCATCAGCCCATGGCCAGCAGGGATCTGGGAAGCAGCTGGAAAAGTGGGATAGCTCCAAGGGAACGTCCTGCACAGCCTCCAGCATCATTCCCCCCTCCAGGGCTGCACCTTCCCAATTTGAGTTGTTTTGAAGGAAAAAAAGAGGAAAACTTTCGAAGCTGACGCCGTGCTCTCACTGCTGGATTCACACCAACCAAAGCTTTTACCATATCCAAGATAATCAGGAATTTTGCAGCTGGTTGCACCCACTAAAGGCAGCTTTGCAATCCCAGCTTGTGAGAAATGGATTTGTAAAGAATATTCCAAACTTGGTAGAAAGCTCACACAGTTTTGTACGTCTGTAATGGCCTTGAGTTTTACATCCCTTATTGTCTCACTCTTCATCAAGACTGATAATGGAATAAAACCTTTAAAACACCTCTCATTGCCCCATCTCTATAAAAACTAAGAAAACCAACACCAGCTCACCGAGAATTCCAGAGCTCCTGCCTGTCCCAAAAGCTGGGCTCAGGTAGTCTCAGCTCAGGGAAAACAGCTCCTGGTTACAGTCCTGGAAATGCCAGGCTGGGGGGAAAAAGGATCTGATGCCACTTGGGTGTTTTATGCAGGAACCAAAGTGAGGCAGGAAAAATTGGGGAAGGAAAGGAAGGATTGGATGGAAGGAATTGGGTGATGTTTTTTTAAAGAGCAGTAATAAATAGGAAGGGGGTAAAGGGGAAGGGGGGGAAAGAGCAAGAAAGGGGCAAGAAGGAGATAAAACAGATGTGCCCAGCTCTTCCCAGCTCCAAGTCAGACATTCCTGAAAACAAAAACCCCATTATTTCTCTCTGAAACAAGGAAAAAAATCTGGATCTTCTCAGTGACCCCTCCTGAGGAAATCCCTGGCCCCCTCTCAGCACTGTCCCCTTTGGAATTCCACGGCAGTGGCCACGGACCATTCCACATCGGCCAGCTCCAGCAGGAACCACAGGCTCCAAAACCCCTCTGGAATATCAAGGTGTCTGCATAAAATCACATCCCACACTGGACACGGGAGGAGGAACACAGTGTTAGTTGATTTTCTCTAAGTTTTTGCTTTTAATCACTTATTTTGCACATATTTATATGTGCAAACAAGTGGCTGTTGTGCCAGCCAGGGAATGGCTGCATTTTCCAGGGATTTTGCTGGGTCAGGAAATAATGGATGGGTTTCCACAGCCCCAAATACAGGTGATAGATAAATACTTTGCCATCTTTCAAGAATATTTTGACAGCTTTCTCACATACCCACCAGCTGAGTGGTAAATTATTTATTCAATAATTTTCCTCAATAGCATTACATACCTCTAATATATGTTTTTTAGTCAAAGACTGAGAGACAAGAAACCATCAGCTCTTCTAAAGACTTGCCCAGTGTGTTGGAAATTTTTCCAAACCAAGTGATGAGGTTGGGCAGGAGAGTATTTGGGGTTTTTCCTCCTGCTGGGAAGAGCCCAGACAACCAAACCCAAAATAAGTCAAATAGCTCATGGCAGGAATCAATCTTAATTGCTTCCTACATTTTCTAGGATCAAGGAGAAGAGCCTTGACCCTAGCAGGGAAAAGTGGCAGGAAAATAAAACTCCTCCTGAGAGGCAGCTGACCTTCAGCACTGCCCTTGCAGCAGCTGCCCCAGCCTCAGGCAGGGACACTTCTCAGTCACAGAGGGGGAAAGAAAATGAATCTGTCAAAGCAGTGACAGTGCCCAAATTAGAGCCAGAGCTGGCATTTGTTCATCTGCCCTGCACCTCTCCCTTCCAGGGCTGGAGGATTTATCAAAATGCATATTTGACCCAAGAGACAAAATATTTAAGCCTTGCCCAAAACCCCACTTTTCTAGTAAAGATTTGGGCTGGGATTTATTCTCACTTCTGTGAGGGCCTTTCCAGGGGACCTGATTATCCCAAGACTTTTGGGGATTTCAGTTTTCCCTTCCATGAAGCAAGGCCAATATCTCATTTCAGGGAGATGGTGCCACCTCAGCTTTCAAACTGCAGAAAAACTTCACATACAAGCTGGAGAAATCCTTCTAAAATCCATTTTGAAAGTTCTGGCCCTTTGCTTTTGCCATTTAGCTCAGTTTAAAGAACATTTTCATTGAATTTAAAAGGAACAAACAGCAAAGGAGAGGTTTTGTTTTCACTTTCCTCAATTTCACTGCTCACAGAGCAATTTGCCAGTCTGAAGGATGGACAAAAATTCCAAAAAAGTGAGAAATCCCAACAATGACAAGCCCAAACCATAAATTCCAGGTGGGGAGCTCCAGTGGAGCACACTTTCCCGTGGATAAATTGTGAATTGCACAGGAACATCCAAGAATTCCCCCCATGACATTCAGCTGGAATGAAAAGTTTCTGTTCAAAGTAACCAGAAGCAGAATCCTGACAAAAATGAGTCTCCAGCCTTGCACATCTTGCAGAGAAATTAATGCATTATTCAAAGTGTGAGGCTCAGGCTTAGCTCCATCACTCAGAGCAGCAGCACAGGAGAAACGGGGATGCAGGAGAAAACATTTAAAGGTTTTATTGCTTCATTTAAAAGTAAAAAATTCCAAATCTAAATAAAATATGATTCCACCAGAAAAAAAAAAAAAAAGAAAATAAGGAAATAAAAAAGCCATTTCTGCCACTGGCAGATTTTGAAACAAATCTTTCAGCTGCTTAATTCACCTTTACCTGGAGGAGTTAATTATTGGTCAGGTACTGATGCTGGTGATTATTTAGAAATCTGGGAAATATTAGTAGCAAAAAAAGAAAAAACACTCCAACATCAGGTTCTGACCTTCTCCTTCTGTTTTCATTAAGAAATCCTTCAAGCACAGACAGATTTTTCTCCTTTTCTAACAGGAATGAGACTCATTTTCATGCCAGGCAGGGCTAATTCCTGAGCAAACGCCTAAAAACTTTCAGAACAAAAATATTCATGCATAAAACCCAAATTCTTTGCACTCCTCTTTTGCATATGTTAGAATTAAATCCACGTTAATGGATGGTTACCTGAATATGAATATCTCCAGGAAAAAAAAACAAAATTCCTTTGCAGTTTCATACCCTGAAATGCATTGGCAAAAATATAGAAAATAATTTACTTTAGTGGGCAGATATTTTGGCATCTTCACATTGAGTACCAAGTCAGAGCTGAGGTAATTATTTTTCTTTATATAAACTGCACATTTAATCAATAAAAGGCCTTTTTTAATCCAAGATTCAGTACCAGTTCTCAGAACTCCTTTGTATCATGCAGGTATTTTTCTGTACACGGTGTCAGCAACTCCTGCAGATTCATGGGGTTTTAATTTATCCAACTGAAGAAATTTCAAAATTAATTTCACTTTGACCCAAGAAAGTTTTATTCTTACCTTTGACAGTAATAGAGAAGAACTCAGAGGGCCAAAATACAAAAGGGCAAGAAGGGTGGACTCCACATGAATTTTAATCATCTCACCCTTCTAGCTCATGACTTTAGGGATTATTCATAATTTTTTTAAGTTTTATGTTTGTGGACAAAGACAGATGATTCAGGTAATCAAGCTAACCCTGGCTCAGCCTTACTTTAAAAAAAAATAAAAATAAAAATTAACTTGATTCAGCCTCTAATGTTAAATAAACCCATAAGTACGTTACAGGCATTTAACTCCCTGATTTTCAGATATCAGACATTTCCAAGCAATAAAACAATTCAGCGAATTTGCACCCAGTTACTTGCAACTGTAAAACTGGGGCTCCGTTTTCATTTTTCGAGACCTTGAAAAGAATATCACATTTCAAATCTTCATAGCAAGAACTGAAATGCAGGCTGACAAAAATGGCTTTTTAAAGCAAAGGGGAGAAGCAGGGTCTGAGCTCTCAGTAGGTTTATGTGATTGCAAGAGAGGCAATCAAATAAATTACACTGCAAGATGAGGCCAACTAAGAAAGGCCATTTTTACCACATTTTCTTCATGTTACTAAGAATAAAAAATTAAGAAAAAAATCCCTTTTTTCCTCACTAATGGAACAATATCCCAACCTGTAAAGAGGGATAATGTAATCAGTCCATAACTCCATTAAATGGTGTTTTTAGCACTAAAATATTGAGCTGGAGTCTTTAGGAAGCAAACAGCTCGTGAAGTTGTGAGCAGCTACTCAAAGCAGCCACGCAGGCTTTGCTCCCTGCTCTGTTCTCTCCACATTTCCTTCCACTCTTTCTGTAAATGCTTTTGAGCACAGACTCCTTAACACATTCCAGGAGAGTTTGCACTTTTGCATAAAACATGAAATTGTCAGGCACAGGGGCCTGCACAGTTCACTGCAGCCGGCAGAAGCCATCGATTCCCGCATTTATTCCCTCTCCATCCCAAATCTATTCCTCACGCTGCCTGTCACCGAGGGCTGACACGTGTCACAGCCTGCCATTATCCACCCTGGCAACTCAAATGCCACCTGAAAGAGAGGAAAATATTTAAAACACTCCTGTGCACGGCTTGTTTTGTTCGCCGCGGCCTCCTCGCGGCCCAGAGCCAACAGTGGCGAAAACAACTCCGGGAATACAAAACCACTCTTCTATTAAAGATAAGGAAAACGGAGCTGAGGTCAACAAGTAGCAGCAGAATGATAACTCTCCACAGCTTGTTTTACACATCACTGGGTTTACTGCAGAGCTGGGAGTTTGCTGCAATTTTTTTTTACCTCCTAAAAAAGGGGGAGTCGTTGTTATGGCCTGGTTAGAAAATGCTGCCTTAGAGGCACTTCCAGAGATTTTAGAAAATAAATTCTCATTAGTTGAAGCCCTGTCCATGAGAAGTTTGGTCTTGTCTGTTCCCAACACCATCCAAAGGACTGGGAACAAACAGCAAACCTAAAATGATCCTTATCCAGGTGCATTTGGGCATCGTGGGTGGCTCTGTCCCACAGTTTGGAGCCCCTTCCTTTGCAGCTGAAAGCGCTGACAAAACCCTGGCTGACCTCAGGAAGGTTTCAAAGCTGAGAAATAACCCAGAAATTCCTTTTATCAGCTTTGTTCTTGTGATCCCACCGCTCTTTAAAGCTTTTATGTACCTATCAGCTGAAATGATGGCTGTAAGTTTTGACCCGAATTTGCTCCTTCCTTTTAGTATACAATTAAGTTGATAATAATACGAGACTTAGTACCCAGACTTTTTAAAATTCATCATCTTTTTTCTTCCTTGATGGGGTTTTATATCTCCAACACTGTCTGGGGCATAAAACTCCTGGCACAGCTACTCTGAAATGTGTTGGCTGATCAGCATCCCACAGGTATTTTTCCAGAATTTCCACACACTCTTTCTAGCTCATGTTTTATTTAAACTTCATTTAATACAACCCCTCATTCCTTACCACCGGCTTCCATGGAAATGTTCTGTTAACACGTGGAACAGCAGGCTTGTTTAGTAAATTATTTTAAATTTCTGATACTGTAGAGCTCAGAGTAATTACACAAACGGAGTTTAAAATGTCTCCAATGTAATGAGGAATGTTCTCCTGTGTGGATTGTGCTGTTTGCACAGACAGGAACTGCTCACAGGAATCACTACACCCATGTTAACAGTAGGAAAAGTGGATTTCACACCTTTCTGAAACAAAGGAATGGCTCCAGGGGATCTGCACAAACCCCACATCAGCACAGACAGCATTTCACTGCACGTCTTTACTCAGCACAGCCCAGAGTTCTCCCCTTAATGGATTTCTTGACCATGTGCCCCCACAGCCGTGTTCTGGGGCCACTCTCATTTCCCTCCATGGATCCCACAAATCCCACAGGCCTGGAACTCTTATCCAACTGAAAAGTTGCTGTTCTCCCAAAATGATTCAGCCACAAGAGCAGCGAGGTCACAGAGCTCTGCCCCAGCAGGATGAAAACTGTGAACACTCCAGGGCAAAGGCAGCTCTGAACCCCAGACTGGTTTGGGATGGAAGGGACCTCAAAACCCATCCAGTTCCACCCCTTGTCCTGTGCCACAGAACAGAATTTTTCCCAGCCCCTTTCTCCTCACTGCACAAGGAGCTTTTACTCAATCAGGGCTGATAAAAAATTAAACCATCATTCTCCAAAGAAATAATAATCTGATTGGATTAGTCTGAGCAGTTACTGAGGTCTCAGTGCTGCCACTGAGTCAACAAGAATCATTTGATAAGATTGAATATGAGCTGAACATGGCTTTTGCCCCAAAATGATTATTAACTATCAGAATATTTATTACAGTTTATCTGCCCAGAATATTAAATCTGCCAGAGGTAAGGAATGACTGCAGGAGTCACTGTGTGAATGAAAGCAACACATTTTTGGGTGGGTTTTTTTAAATTCAGTGTCAGCCACTGAATGTCACAAGTCTCCATGATGTCCCTGACTCCTGGTCTTTGCATTTGAATTGCCAAAAAATAAATAAAGAAAGTGTGAACTCATCCAGCTCCGACAGCTCTGTATTGAGCACCCATCAGAGCTGAGCTCTGTGTGCTGTTTATTCCAGCATGTGTTTGGAATAGATTTTATTCCTGATAAACCAGTGACAGGACTGTGTGGAAAACAAGCCCAAGGAAAGTGAAACTTCTTTCCTCTAGTTAAACAATTTTGTGTCTCTTTGTCTTCCAGCACTGGTCTGTAACCTTGGGAAGGACAGCAACGTCCCAGCACAGCTCTCAGAGCACAGAGTCCCTCTTTAATGTGACACAGAGCTGGATCTGAGATGAAAATGAAAAGTAAAAAGGCATTGCATTATCATTCCTGCCCTGATATCCCAAACATTCCATCTTGTGATCTCGGCTGCGTGGCTCTGATATTCCCACAATACAGATCACAGGACAGAAAAGACTGAAAAAATATGGAAAAATGGTCTCAGCTTAATCTTCCAGAGCTGGTTAAAAATTACACTCCTTTAGGAAATTTTAGAAAAATTTGGGAATAGATATTTTTGTTTCTTTCTTATCCTCTTCTTACCTGTTAGAGGAGTGCAGCAGCTCATCCCTGAGGATGGAGTGGTGCCAGGCAGTGCTGCTCAGCCATCCAGGGCTTGGCCTGCCCTTCAATGCCTTCTACACCCAGAGAAATCTCTTTCCCTTGGGCTCCCAAAATCATCATGTTTGAGCAGAAAACTCCACCTCCACTCCAGCTCCATCGTTTTCTCAGGACACCCAGCCCCAAGAGCTCACGTTCTTCCATAAATCTGATGAAACCTCCACAGAAGAACCTAAAAGTAGAAAATTCATGTCCCTGTATTTATATGAATTTACTGGGAGGGTGGGCAGGCCCTGGCACAGATTCCCAGGGAAGCTGTGGCTGCCCCTGGATCCCTGGAAGTGCCCAAGGCCAGGTTGGACATTGGTGTTTGGAGCAGCCTGGGACAGAGGAAGGTGTCCCAATTCCCTTTGGGATTGGATGGGATTTAGGGTCCTTCCAGACTCACCCTCTCTTCTCCTCCAGGAGGTTTTGTCCAGATCTCAATGGCAGACACAGCCCAAGACTGAAGCTGGCTCTGTTTTGTGGCTTTTCCTCCTTTGTCTTCCAGCACAGCCCACGGTGACCTTGCATAATCACCTCAGCACTGCTGCTCATCTGACAATTAAAACAAGGGCTCCTGAAGAGAAGCCATGAAAGAAACCCTCAAAGGAAGTCAATCATATCCCACAAAATTACTCAAACTGTAGCTCATCCTAACCCAATCTTATCCTGCTGTGTCTGTCCATTAAGGACACTTCACTCTGCCTATGACTTCAGCTATTAAAGGAATATTTCTTGTCTCTTCTCTCCTACTCAGGGTTACCTCTGTAGTCGTGTTAAGGAGTTTTTATTTCCACACATGGGGTTTGCTGTTGACCTGGCACCAGCTGGCCCAGCCAGAATTTTGAGCGTTTTGTATGCAAATTACACTTTCAAAGGCTCCTCTCAAAGGAAACCTCCAGGAAAAGGCAAGGTTGGAACGTGGGGAGCAGAACTGCTGGGGCACCATAAATCAGCCTGGAGATGAGAAAATTTGGGGTGACCTAATTGTGGCTTGCTGAAGGAGTTACAGGAAAGATGGAGAGAGACAACTCACAAGGGATGGGGGGACAGGACAGGGGGAATGGCTGCACATGGACAGAGGGCAGGGATAGATGGGACATTGGGAAGGAATTCCTCCCTGTGGGTGAGGAGGCCCTGGCACAGGCTCCCAGAGCAGCTGTGGCTGCTCCTGGATCCCTGGAAGTGTCCAAGGCCAGGTTGGACAGGGCTTGGAGCAGCCTGGGACAGTGGATGGTTTCCCTACACATGGCAGGGATGGAATGGGATGGGATTTAAGGTCCCTTCCCACCCAAACCACTCAATGATTCTATAAAGATGTAACACCCCACTGAAAATGGCAATCTCAAATATTTCTCCTCATGTGAGCTGATCCTTAAGGTCCCTTCCAACCCAAACCATTCTATAATTCCATGATTCAATCCCTGGTCCCATTTGCTGTGTCCAGGCCAAGGATGTGATAATTGGTGTGATTTTAACTCTTTATCCAAAGGTAAGATCCTGGTTGACAATCAGCTCCCAGTTCTTTCATGTAAAAAGTAGGAAAAACCCAGGTTTGATTAAAAGGGTTTATTTGGGTTTGAGAAACAGAAACTGCAGAGGGAATGTGGAGCAAAGAACAGGACAGAGTCCTGTAAATGGGATATCCAAGGGAATTAGGAGCCAGTCCCCAAAATGCACACAAAAATAGCTCCTACCACACAGAAATCAATTTATGGACAACCAGGAGTCTGATTTTAGTTACAAAGCTGAATCCACTAATCTGAGAGTATAGGAGAGAAACAGAGTCCATGTTATCATCACTGGAAAATAAACATGACAGGGATGTTCCCTGGAAGCTGTTAAATTATGGCAAGTGTCAGGCTAAAAAAATCTTTTTTTGCCAGAAAGAAGTTTCAAATGTTTGGGAAAACTATTGACTTCTCAGTTTGTCCCCTTAACCCCTCCCTAAGTAACTGTCCCACAGAGCACTGTCCAGAGATTGAGCATTTTGGGGAAAAATTTGTGTGGAATTGGCTCTCACAGGAGTATTTTGTGATGTGGTTTGGTGGGAATTGTGGTATTTTCTCAAATGTTGGACTTCTCTTGGAGGACTTTTTCAACCAAAATGACTCGGTGATCCCATGGCTGCTGCATTCCCAGGATTTTCCTGGGAATTTCCTGCATTTCCCAGGGTTTTCCCCTTCCAAATCCTCAGATTTGGAATCCTCCTTCCAGATCCTCAGTCTGTTTAGTGGCTGTGCTGTAAATTTGGGAGTGCAAACACAAAATAGCCATGTATTCCTATAAATAACCCTTCTGCTACCTGAAAAAAAACATTCTCCAGGGGAAAAAAAAAAAATAAAAAGGAGCTGGAGCAGCAGCTCTGCCTCCATGCCCCAGGCTGGAGCAGGGAGTGCATCTTTAACTCCAGATTATGTCGGTGTCAGACACAGGCAGGAGCAGAAATCATTTCAGGAGTTATCAGGAGAGCTCCCTGCTCTCCTTATCATCCTCAGGCTCTGCAGAAACGCCGGGGCCCCAGATGGATTCCACGCAGCACATGCACGGGGAAAGGCAGCATCCCAAATTCCAATTTATCTCCCACATCAGCACAAAAAGGGAGGCTGCTTCTGCAGCCAGGACTGAGTTTAAAGGCTGACCAAGAATGCCATCTGCAGGCCTTTATTACACATTTTTCCCAGCTAAAAAAAGTCCCAGCAGTCGAAAGAAACCTAAAGTGAGTGCTCAGCACAGTGGATGTTAATATGGCTTTCATATGCTAATGGAAAGTTCATTAAAAATAAACAAATACAAAAGGAAAATCCTTGGAACTCGTTACAAAAAAAAAAAAAAAGAAAAAACTCAAAATCAAAGCCTACAGACCCTAAAATGCTGAATTTTTTATGGAATAACCTAGAGAGGATCATTATCATTACAGCTCTGTGTTCTGCATGCATATTTTATGAAGAAACTTCGTGCACAGACCTGGGAGGTTAGCAGTGCACTGCATTTTGTCTGCTGCTTGATTGAACCCAATGCAATGCCCTGAGGCATTGATTAAAATCAGGAAAGAGAGAAAAGCTACTCCAGTTAACCTCAGACTGCAACACTCCCAGGCTTTCCTAAAGAGGAGCTGGCAGGATTTTAGTCCTACTCACTGAATTGTCAGATGCCAACATCAGAATAGTCAAGAGTGGAATAATTCTGCCTTTTGGTCTGGTGATATTGTAAATCTTCCTGCCCACAGTCAGTAAAAAACTTGGGGAAAATGTTGAGTTATGCCAGTTTTAAGTAGAGCAAATGGGAAAAAAAAAATACAAAATAAAAGAAATGAGAAATAAAAACTCCAATTGTAAGAAATTCCCAAGTTTTCAAGCAAAGTTCTAAAGCAATTCCTCATCCAGGACCTCTGGAGGATGTGGCTGATGTGGGCACACACAAAGTGCCCCACTCTCAAGGGGATTTTAACTTCATGAAATGCAAGCAGAGAAAAACACTCCTGGAGAGCTGGGAGCAATAATCTAGGTGGGAATTAGTGCACGTGTGTGGTGTCAGCCATGCAGAGAAGTGCTAATGCCCCCCTTACTAAGCCTGGCTAAGAGGAAAATTCCAGGTATCTGCATTTATTAGGAGGAAGATGACATAAAAATCAGCCACACGGGGAATACTTCACTAAACCTCAGGGTGTGCAGTGTCCTGACTTTTCACAGTGCTCACAATTCACATTCCTCACCAAAATACACAGAAATAAACGTATTTTATAACATAAAGCTTTACCAAATCACCCAATTTCTACTTGTTCTCCTCGAGAAGGGGAGGAACCAAAAACCCTCTCAGAGTTCCAGGGGTGCAGCTCATCCCTTACTCCCTTTTCCCTCTGCCAAGGAACACCAAAAATGTAAAACACAAAGTTTAAATCTCACACAGAAGAAAAACACTTCATCAACACCTGCCTAAAACTAAGAGATGATGAAAGGATTAGCAGGGAATCACTCAAAGAATTAAAAAACCACACACCTGTAACCTCATGCAGTTCATCCTGCAGGAATACACTGATTTAAGCTGGGATTTAATTTAAAATATTGCTTTTTTACTTTCCTCTTCCACCCTCTACATTCTCTCTTCCAATCTCAAATTATTGGAAATTATAATTATTCAAATTATTCCCAGCCAAATAACTCCAAACTCACGTTTTTTCCATTTTATTATTCAGTTTGTACTGAATAATACAAACATATTATATATAATGATATCTAATAAAATACAACATCTATGCATCATATTATATATATACGCATTATATTATATATATTTTANNNNATATTTTATATATAAGTATATTTAATACAAAACAAAAATAACATTCTTGTCAAACAAATGAATTCCCTCTAATTTGTTTGGGTTTTTTTTCTTTGAGTGTGTGGATATATTAATTCTTTGCATTGCAGGCACTGCTGTTGGTTTAATTTTGTAAATAGTGTTCTGTGATTACTCAGTGTTGTCATCCCACAAATAAAACAAAATGGCAAAATTATTATTGGAGAACAATTTCCATACTTCTCCCCCTGGGAACTTAAAAATGACAGAAATATTTTATTACACAGAAAAAAAAATCACTTTATGATTTTTATATATGCCATGTTTTCTGAAAAACGTGGCATGAGAACATTTCCTACACAAAAAGCTCATCCCAGATTCCACTTGGCTTCCTAAAACTCAAAAATAATATCAAATAACCAATGGTTTTTACTGGTTACCCTGAAAAATTTGTCTTTTGGATGAGTTTAGCACTTAAAATTTGGCTGTTTTGTCTTCTCACATCTTGATGGCAATCTCAGAGCTGTCTATGGGAACGTCCAGCCAAGGATGAGATTAGAGATTTAACATAAAAAACCCCAAAACTGAGCCTCCTTCTGAAGGGATGAACAAAGCAGGGAATCGTGGAGGGATTTCTCACCGCCAGAAAAGAAACAGGGAGGAAAAGGCACCTCCAGTCTGCCCTGAGCCAACTTCTCTGCCACCAGGCCATAAATTCAGGAATTCCTGCTCATCCCCCAGATCCAGGCCACTTCCCCCCATGGAATTTAACCAAAGTCTTTTCTCCCAAAATGGATAATCCCAAATTTTATTGCAGGAATTCCTGCTTATCCCCCAGACCCAGGCCACTTCCCCCATGGAATTTAGCCAAAGCCTTTTTGCCCAGAATTGATAATTCCAAGTTGTACTGCTGGAATTCCTGCTCAACCCCCCAGATCCAGACCCCTTTCCCCCCATGGAATTTAACCAAAGTCTTTTCTCCCAGAATGGATAATCCCAAATTTTATCGCAGGAATTCCTGCTTATCCCTGAGATCCAGGCCCCTTTCCCCCATGGAATTAAGCCAAAGCCTTTTCTCCCAGAATGGATAATCCCAAATTTTATCGCAGGAATTCCTGCTTATCCCTGAGATCCAGGCCCCTTTCCCCCATGGAATTAAGCCAAAGCCTTTTCTCCCAGAATGGATAATCCCAAATTTTATTGCAGGAATTCCTGCTTATCCCTGAGATCCAGGCCCCTTTCCCCCATGGAATTTAGCCAAAGTCTTTTCTCCCAAAATCCCAAGTTTTACTGCTGGAATTCCTGCTCACCCCCCAGATCCAGGCCCCTTTCCCCCATGGAATTAAGCCAAAGCCTTTTCTCCCAGAATGGATAATCCCAAATTTTATCGCAGGAATTCCTGCTTATCCCTGAGATCCAGGCCCCTTTCCCCCATGGAATTAAGCCAAAGCCTTTTCTCCCAGAATGGATAATCCCACTTCTCAACTGCAGGAATTTAGTGATGCAGATGGAGCTGTTGGACACAAGACACAAAAGCCAAAGCAGGTCACTCCAGGATGGGGAAAGCTGAGTTTTCCCAGAAAAGGGCAGCAGAGCTGAACAAGGCCCTGCAGGGGGATGCCCACATGGCCATGAAGCTGCTGGAAGCATCCATGAGGATTCCCAGGCTTGCACCACATCCCAAATCTTCCCAGCTTCAAGGCAGAGAAGACTCCAGTGCAAGAGGTGAACCTCAAGGTGCACAAAGCAGCTGGGATTTACTGTCAGGTCACAAATAACCTTGGGATCATTCCTAAACTTTGCCCAGAGGGTGTTTTATTCCCACTCTGCTCTCCCCCATAACAGATGGTGGCACTTTGGGGGCTTCTACTGTCACACAAAGCTCAGATCAGGGGGAAATCTGCATTAATTGATGTGGGGTAAGCACAGGAGCAGCACACTCACTGCAGGTGAGGTATCCCTTAACAGGACTGTGATAATTAAGAGCTGGTGTGATCCTTTCCCAGTTTTTCCTGGTCTAATCCCAGCTCAAACCCTCACCCATAACCCAGGGGAGGAGGATTCTGTTCCAGCAGAGGAGCCCAAGCGTTCCCTGTTTCACAGTGCTCCCTAAGGGTGACTGAATAATTCGTTTGAAATAATCTGCAGCAATAAATTTACCATTTTTAAATGTATAATTAAGCAAGGAATCATTCCCTCCTCTTCTAAAGTTATTCTCCTGACAAGTCTTTTTTCTGGGTGGTAAACACAAGTCCTGATAGTTGCCAGCACATTCCTACTTAAAAACATAATCCATTCCTCTTTGAAGGTTAAGAAAATGCTAAGGAAAACAAGATATGAGGGCTTAGGAAAAGTGGGAGGTTCCAAATCACTGGAGCTCTGTTTATTACAGAGCTGGGCTGCTCCTGCAGCAGGAAAACACAAGGATTTACCTCGGAGAGCCCAGGCTGAGCCCTGACCTCCATCCCCCTCCCTGCTGGGATGTTCCCTGTGGAGTGGGAGGTGTTTGTCCTGCTGCTGCTCCACGTTCACACCTCAGGAAGGGGTTCTGCCATCTGCTGTTGCAATAAATTATAAATATTAGATGTAATAACTAATATTGGCAGAGCACTGGGATAGGGTGGGCAGGACCCTGGGGTGAGGGAGGGCAGGGAACGCTCAGCTGGGAGAACAACCCCAGGATTGTTGAGGTTGGAAAAGCCCTTGAGGATCGAGTTCAAGATGTGCCTGATCCCCACCATGTCCCCCGAGCACTGAGTGCCACCTCCAGCCCCTTCCTGGACACCTCCAGGGATGGGGACTCCAAACCTCCCTGGACAGTCTGTTCCAATGTTTATTCACCCTTTCCATGGGGAAATTCCTGCTGATGTTCACCCTGAGCCTCCCCTGGCCCAGCCTGAGGCTGTTCCCTCTCCTCCTGTCCCTGTTCCCTGGGATAAGATCCCAAATCCCCCCGGCTCTCCCCTCCTGGCAGGAGTTGTGCAGAGCCACAAGGTCCCTGCTGATCCCCCTTTTCTCCAGGCTGAGCCCCTTCCCAGCTCCCTCAGCCTCTCCTGGGGCTCCAGACCCTTCCCAGCTCCATTCCCTTTCCAGGACACGCTCCAGCCCCTCAAATTCAAAGCTCCTGCTGCAGAGGTGAGCATCCCAATTACCACAGCACAAAGATCCAGGAGTGCCAGATCCAAGATTTACAACCCTCATCCTACATTTCTGAGCTGCTCTGCAGCCCCTCTTTCCATCCTTGCCATGGGAACGTGCTCCCCTCACTGCTCTCCTGAAATCAGTCAGGACATGGGGATAACAAATTCCAGTGGCATCCCAGGGCACTGGGCAGCACCAGGAGGACATTTCTCTTCTCCAGAGCTTCAAATTAAGGTACAAGGGCAGGCAAGGCAGCAGAGACACAAATTCCCCAAGTTCTGCCACCTGATCCACGGTTCTGTTCAAGGGGGCATGGAGGAGACACAGATTCTGTTTAAATTTTTAACTGTACATGTAATTTATCTCCAGCTGCCCCTTTGGTCACTTGAAGAGCAGGTAGCTAATTTCTTATTTCCTGGTGTGTCTAGATAGAGAATAAAACCTTAAAGAAAAAAAGTTTAAATGAACTCAAAAAATTGCAGACTTTAAAACAGAGATCACAGTAGAAGAGGTGAAATATTCCATTCCTCTGAGGTGTTTGACTCAATTCCTACCAAATTTTCCCTCTTTGCAGAACTCAATTCCATCCATTATCCCTCTTTTTTTGTAAAGTCTTATTTTTTGGAACACTTTCCCAAATTAGAGCTTAATATTAGCAAGATGCTCTCAGCTGCAGGCTGAGATAACTCTGTCATTTCTTGCAAAATGCACAAATTCTGAGCATGCCAAGAAGCAAAAGCAGCCAGGGTATTGTCACCCTTGGATATAAAATCAGCAGAAACTGGAGATTTACTTCACACTGAAGGATCTGAAGACCTTCTACTTCATTGGTGATGGTGGCACCATGTCAAGGGAAGGAAAGGGCTGAATATGTCAAAAAATTCAAGTTTTTAGTCCCCTATGCAGGTCCTGCACTTGGAGAGAAGAAAACAGAACAAAATCCTCATTGAGTAAGAAGCCACACTAAGAAAATCCCTCAGACAACTTTCTCCTGGCTCTGAAT
This sequence comes from Ploceus nigricollis, assembly GCA_013399945.1. Lineage (NCBI taxonomy): Eukaryota > Metazoa > Chordata > Aves > Passeriformes > Ploceidae > Ploceus > Ploceus nigricollis. The sequence goes on from VXBC01011379.1 coordinate 313,205, forward strand.
GCTTCAAGAGTGTCTCTTGTAGGAGTCATTACATTTAAATTTTCAGACCACTTGTGGCCATCTCACCACAAAATGCAAAAAAACCCCACTTAATTACCAAATTATTTTATTAGCCTGCAGTAAAACCACACAAAAAGGATGCCTGCTCTTGAGATTTTCTGTGCCAAACTTCTCCAAGTTATTTATTCTGAAGTACCCCAGAAATCTGTGAGGAAGAACAACCCTATTATTTATTTTTATCCATTCCTTGCAGAAGTTATATTTTATTTCCTAGCATCCATCAGTCAAACCAGTCAAAAACGTTGCTTGTTCTTTTTCATCTGACTGAAATGCACTGGAGTTATGGGAACTAATAATAATTATTTTATTTCCACAGGACCTGGATTAGACAGGCTGGGGAATAAAGAGCCAAGCTCCAGTTCCTGAGTCCCTGAGTTAATGACACCAAGGACTTGGGTTAGATAAATTCTCTTTCCTTCTGTAGCTGAGATGCTCAAATCTGCCCAAGTGCTCCACGTGCCCACATCCCTTCATTCCAGCACACATTTCCCAAATCCTACTTTGGACTGAAATGTTAAGACAAGCTCTGAAAAACCTCTTAAATTATCTTCAAAGAGCCATTTCTTCTGTTCCTGAATAAAACCCCATGGATGGCAAGGACAGAATTGCACCTGGCCAGACCTTTCATTGGTCAGCTCCTGGTGCAAGGAGGGGGATCTTCCCTGAAAACCAGACCACACCTTCCTCTACCCTTGCTCAGTGCTATTTTTTCTGGAAAAAAGGCACCATCAGCACCAGCTGTAATTCCTAAGGTAAGTAATTGTCCATATATAAACTATGGAAAGGCAACATGATGACCCAGGATTTAGGGAAGAGCTTTCTCTACCTCCAAGCTACAGAGAGCCATTCCAAATATCCCCTTGTCTTAGGATGCAAATGNTGTTTTTTTTTGTTTGTACAATTGCATTTTTATTTTATTTTTCCTAATAAAGAACTGTTATTCCTATTCCCATATCTTTGCCTGAGACCCCCTTAATTTCAAAATTATAACAATTCAGAGGGAGGGGGTTTGCATTTTCCATTTCAAGGGAGGCTCGTGCCTTCCTTAGCAGACACCTGGCTTTTCAAACCAAGACACCCCTCAAATGCACAGCCATGGGAAAGGTTTCCTTCCAACTCACCAGGACCTGTCCTGCAGGATCCATGCCCTTCTCCAGCAGGTTTGCCTGGATCATTTTGGGTGGGATGAGGGCAGAAAGTGGCTGGAGGCTGATACAACCTCAGCTCCCCACAGCCTTCACCCACCTGCTCGTTTGGAAGTGCTCTTGTATCAAATTAATTGTCAGAACAATTAAGCAGAGCCCAGAGTGCTCGTTCTTGGATGGGAATGGATATTTAGGCTCTGCTATTAATGAGCTCTTGGAAAACTTCCCATAAGATTTCTTAGGGCAGGGATACAAGATCTGTTCCCTCCCAAAACACAATAGCTGCAGCTGTGTGAACATGCTCAGAGGCACATTAATGACACTCCATTATTAAACAAGTTCAAAAAAAGAGCAAACTGTGCCAAAATCCCTTGGATTTCAGACTCCCGACAGAAGCCCAGCTTTCTGCTGGCTGATGGCACCAGCTCTGAACCTCCCTGCCCTTTCCCACAGCCTGATTTCCATCAGGAACTCTTTTTTTTTTTTCTGGAGAGAGCCCATCATGAAGGTCCCACAATCATTTGGTTCCACAACCAAATCCCACAACATCTCCAGTCCTGCTCAATGCAGAATCCATGTCCTGCCCTGAAAATAGTCATGCAAGGTGATGAAGATGCTGGAAAAAACAAAGGATTAACCAAAAAGCAGCAGGAAGGGGATGCCATGAGCTGGGCAGATGAGTTTGGGAATTTTATTCTCTCCAAGGAAGGAGATGAGATGCGGAGTGGGATATTTACAACACCCAGAGTATTTAATGTTATCCCTGGGAAAGCACAAAAATTCCAGCAGGACAAAAAGCCCTTTCCAAGATCCCCCATTATCACAGAATCACTGAGGTTGGAAAAGTCCTCCAAGATCACCAAGTCCAACCATTCCCCAGCACTGCCAGGGCCACCCCCAAACCATGTCCCCAGGTGCCACATCTGCACATCTTTTGAACTCTTGATTCCATCACTTCCCTAGACAGCCTCCTCCAAGGTTTTATTATTATCATTTATTTATTGTCTCAGAAATTCTGGGTCACATCACACGAGAGCAATCCTGCATCATAGGAGAGCTCCATCAGTTTTAAACAGGGACATTAAACCCCAAGAATTTTTGGCTCACACTCCCACGACCTGATTTGTACCAGAATTATCCCAATACAAAAAGTCCCATCACGGAACGAGGCAGGTTGGTAATGACCAACCATAAGACTCCATGTGGGAAGTGGGATGCCTCATCAACACCAGGCTCACAATCAAACAAATCAAAACAAACCCCAAACCATTTTATTTATAGTCCAGGAGAACAAACCCATTGACAGATGGTCATCCCAAGCACCAGGATTTATCTCCATCTCTAATGAAAAATATATGAACCTTCTGCTGCACAGCAGAGGAGAGAGGCTCCAACACCTGCTCCAAATTAGGAGGAGACTCTAAACATTCCTGGAAATTGGAAAGGCCCTGTGTTTTAAGAAAGGGAGAGCTGCCATTGGCAGCTGAAGTAAATTGAGCAGTGAAAGAGAGAATTATGTGATAAGCACTGGCACGGAGCTGATAAGGAAACTGAGTGGGCATAAAGCTGAAGCCCAGCAGTGCAGAAACGCTGTCAGGTTGTGCTTTACAGACATCAATTAGCCCTGCAAATTGTGTTCCCAGTGTACTGCCAATGTTTTCCACTCGGGCTCAGCGTTTTTTGCAGTGAAATGGATCACTGGAATGGGCAAATAAGGAGAAACATCGGGAAGATTTGGCTAAAAATGCTAATCCAGTGTTGCCTCATTTCTCTTGAAAGAGAAAAGCAAGGCACAACTTTTCCTAAAGATTTACTGGGAGAAGCATGAAGGAGCTGCAGAGAGAGAAAAACATCTCTTATCTCTGCTC
>VXBC01011379.1:321942-335906 GCA_013399945.1 Ploceus nigricollis
GCTGGGAAAGTGTTTCTGGCTGGCACTGAGAGGTGATTCCAACCATGGGATCTTCCTGAGGAATCCTCTGCTGACATCTCCGGGAAATTCTGAGACGGAGCTTTTCATTCTAATTTTGCAATTTCATCTCATTCAACTTATATTATAAAATAAACTAACACAAATTATTATAACAGAAATATCACAAAAACACAGACTTAACTACCAGAGGTGTTGCTCAGTAACACTGACCAGCACTTTTGAGTTCTTCCTTTTTCCTTTTTTATTTTCCTTCTTTTTTTAATAATCCAGTAGTCTAAACTAAGTCATCCAATTAAACTACCCCACCTCCTTTTTATCTAACTTATAATGAATAAAATTAGAATGGTGAAATTCTTGCATTTAGGTTCAAGAAGGTATTTGAGTCCCTTACAGGTCAAAAAAAAATTAAGTTTTTTTCTAAAATAGGGTGGTTTGGACACCTGGCTACAGCCAAAGAATTCTGTTCCTCTGATTCTCTTTTAACCACAAATTTTGGTGTTTCCTGCACACCACACACCCTCAAGGGGCCAAGAAAGGCCTTGAGACAGATAAAATTCCTGCAAAAAGGAGAAAGGACAAATCCATTGGGAATGGTACAAGAAAAAATGGGCCTAAAGAGAAGCAGAGGAGACTTAACCAGGAAATGGGATTTTTTTTTTCCTATATCTGAGTAGAGCTGATCAGAGGAACAGATTATTCAGAGATCTCCATCAGGAGAGGTTTTAGGACGGGTTAGACAAACACCAGGAAATCCCTCAGTTGCTGGGAAGAGGGGGAAAAAATCACTTTGAGATTTTCCAGGTGCTTCACTCCACAACTTGCTTAAATTATTTACATATTGTCACTATTTTAGCCAAAAACTAAAGAGGCCAAGTGACCCCACTGCTGTAGAGAACAAAAAAATGGGATTATAAACTCAGGAATTTGGGATTCCAGGCCTCCTATCCTTTGCAGCAGCCCCATTGGATTTATTCCCATTCACACACAAAATATCCCCCTCAGCAGCACAAAAATTTCCCATTAATTCCCAAGAAATACAGGAATTTCCCTCCCAGCCTTGCCATTGCTTTCTATTTCACCTCCAAGTGAATGCTACGCGATCTTTGCTACATTATATTTTTATCCACGTTTAATCTCTCCTTCTTTTTAAGTTTTATTTAATAGCAAACAGCTTGTCTCCTTAACAGTAAAGAGCAAAGTGACAGAAAACAAATTAGTTTCTAAATTTAAAAACTGTCCCGTTGCCACGACAACCAAAGCTCTACAATTACATAAAGCAAATAATACCTACTCAGAAAAGCAGAGCCAAAACTCCTTCTGGAAATGTAATTACACTGAAATAATCAACTAATCATTGTAAAGCACTCCAGAAAAACAGGGTTGGAGTGGGTTTATTTGGGAAAGGCCAAGACTCGTGGGTTTTCCTCAAGAAATGGATCCTGAGCAGGGAAATCTGTGTTTTACTCCTTATTAAAGGGTTATCTAATTTAATCTTGATAATATCCTTTAATCATAATAATATCTTTTAATCCTCTCGCTCCTGATACCGCCTCAGCAGCCCAAAAATTCATTTTCTGAGATAAACAAACAATTTTTGGGAGCCCAGGTGCTCCAAGTGACTCCTCCAACCCCCAGCATGGGCAGGAGCAGCTCCCAGGCAGGGAAATCCATGTTTGCCTGGTTACAAAAGGGTTACACTTGTAAAGCAAAGTGGAAAAATTATAAGAAAAAGCTTCATAAAATCAGGCCTGCTCTGTTAGATCAGTGGCTGGCCTGTCAAGGTAGCACTTTGCAAGTTCCCATGTGAAAGCAATCCTGGTGTGAGGAGTTCATTAACATAACAATCTATTCCTGGGTAAAAAACAGCCAGCACTTACATTAAATCTGCTCCATGACAATCAGTGAAGAAAATATGTAAACAATTTAGGAGTAGAGAGACTTGACAGACAAGTAAAATACCTTTTACTAACCAATAAAGTAATTGGCAAAAAAGCTTCTAAACAACTGGAGTCCCACACAAGGTCTGTAAAACTGGATAAAAAGGAGTTATGTGAATAAAGGGGCTTTTTCTACCATGAAGAAAATGGAGTCTGTGTGATTTATTCCATTATACACTCACTCCTAACACTGCCACAGGAAAAATTCATTTTCTGAGTCAAACCAACAATTTTTGGGAGCCCAGGTGCTTCGAGTGGCTCCTCCAACAACCAGCATGGGCAGGAGCAGCTCCTGAGCAGGGAAATCCATGTTTGCCTCATTATTAAAGGGTTACACTCCTGACACTGCCTCAGCAGCCCAAAAATTCATTNGGGGCACCAGCAGCTGCTCAGACTGGTTGTCTGGACATGGCTGTAAATTGTTTTTAAGGAAAACATGGAATGCAGATGGATACCTATAGTAAAATNTTAAAAACAATGTTTGGGAGCCCAGGTGCATGGGCAGGAACAGTGGCTGTGTTGTTCCTGCCTGTCCCTCTCCATTGACGTTGGACCCCAAGGGACAATTTAAAGATTTTTTCCAAAGCTTTCATGACAGGCTGCCCAGGGAAGGTGTGGATCTCCCACTGTGGGGCCATTCCAAACCCACCTGCTCCAGGTGACCCTGCCTGGGAAAGGGGATTGAAAAAGATAATTTCCAGAGGTCCCTTCCGACCCCAAATGTTCTGGGAGTTCCTGTGCCTTGCTGCTGTTGAGACATGAGTGTGGACGAGACAGAAAAAGCAGTTTTTAGCTGCAGAATGGATGGGTCTGGCGAGCTGGCAGCAGATCCCTAATTGGATTTGTGTCTGGTAGTTTGAATTTGGGGATTTGGGCTCTCCAAGTGTGTCAGAGCAGGGCTGGGAGCCCCAGAGCACGGGGAGAGCACTCACTGTGCCAGCCAGGCCTCCCAGTGACACCTGGGGATGGACAGCCACTCTTGGCAAGGGCAGAAGGGATCAACCTGTCCAGATTTGTCCAAAAACAACTTGGAATTTCTTCACAATGTGTCAATCCTGCAGCAGGACTGACCAGCCCAAAAACTCCCTGCTGGCTGCCCCTTTTTTTTTGGAGCTATAACCACAAAATCTCCTCCCTAAATCTCCACCCTCAAGACAAACCCTCCCCCCATCCACCTCCCCTCCCTGTGTGCCATGAAAATGAGAAGTTTACAGCAAATCATCTATTTTCTTGCAAACTAACTTTCTATCTAACTTCTAAATTATCTATTTAGAAGTTACCAAAGAAAGCTCTGCCCCATGGGTGCCAGCCAAGCATCAATTCAGAATTCCAGAATTCCCTGCAGAGGTTGTTCCATGAGAATTTGGTCTCTGCCAGGGGCACAAAAGGCTCTGGGTGCAAAAATTCAGCTGTGGGCTCTCCCACACTGGTGTCAGACCTCTGGGGGCACCAGCAGCTGCTCAGACTGGTTGTCTGGACATGGCTGTGAATTGTTTTTAAGGGAAACATGGAATGCAGATGGATACCTATAGTAAAACCAGGAGCCCCCGAAGCAGGAAAAAAATTATTTCTCTGGCTCCAGATCAGAAGGCTTTGGAATGCTGAACACTTGCTTTATTAAAACTATGCTATATTACATTAATATACTATTTAAAGAGGTACTATTCTACATACTTCTTAACTTACCATATCTAACTAACAAACTCGTGACTCTCTGCTGAGAGTCCCAAGACACGTCTGGGTTCAATTGGTCCATGAATCCAAACACCACCCCCAGAATCCAATCAAGCAATCACTCCAGGTAAACAATCTCCAAACACATTCCACATGGGGAAAACACAGGAGCGGAGATAAAGAATTGTTTTCTCTTCTTCTCTCTGTGCTTCTCCAGGAAAAATCCTGAGGGAGAAAATGTGAATGCCACAGATAGCAGCCACCTCTGAGCTCTGCACTGTAGGGAAAAGAGCTCTGGAAGTGCTCCTGGGCATCCCCACCAGCCCCCTCCCCACTGACACCCAGAACCATCAGCATTTATCAGCCCTGGCCCTCAGGAAATTTGAAGTTTCTTGCCCAGTATTCCCAGTCCACTGCAGCTCAAAACCTCCCATTAATTCCCAGCCTCAGTTTATTCAAACCTGGCTCCTACCCTCTTGTCCAGCCCACAAAAACATCCTCTGAGCAGCTTCCCCTCCTTATTTATCCCCCAACAGCCTCATGCAGAGCAACCACCTCCCTTCTGCACGCTGGTTTTGCTCAGCCCAACCAGCAGAGCTGCTCCTGCCTCCCCAGGGACCAGCCCTGCCACCCCAGAAGCTCCTCCAGACATCTCCTCCAGCCCAGCTGAGCACTGGGAGCCACAGTCCCAGATTTTGGCTGGCTCACCAGCCCCTCTCACCATTAAAGGGTCAAAAAGCTCCCTGTGATCCAGGAAAAGCCCTGAAGGTCCTGCTCCTCCTGCTGGAATTCAGCTCATTATTCTTCAGGACACGACCCTGGGCTTGTACCACTCAATTTCCTCCTAATTCCATTATCCCAGGCTTGGAGGTCATCTAATCCTGCCTAATTAATCCAATCCTCCTCGGTGTCGACGCTGTCTCCCAGTTTTGTGTCATCAGCAACTTTCATTTGCACATTTTGACTTCTGGTGCCAAAGCCATTAAGGAAAATGTGAAATAATATTGGTCCAACACCAGTCCCTGGGCACTCCACTGACAGTTGCCCTCTTCCCACACAGCCCATTGTTCTCAGGTCTTTGCTCTGCTTCTGAGGCCCTGCAGAGTTTTCCTACTAAATCCAATTATCCCCTGTTTAACTAATAATTGGCTCCACAGAAGCCCTGCTCCAGGGAGGGGAGATGAAGTTGGCTTGGCCTGTTTCTGCCCTGCCCAGATCCAGGGAAGGCATGGAAAAGCTGCCCTGGCATTTTTTAGGCGAGTAGGGACCACAGTGTGAGGTGAAAATTCCTGATTTACGCCATGCAGAGGGAAAAGTTGGCTGTGGGGGGACACTGACACGTTTATACTGAAATTTCTTGGGTGCTTTAGCTCCAAGGGTGGTTTGAAATCTCCAGTTCTTTGATAGAGGAACACATTTCTCAGTTCTTGGGGTTTTTTAATCAAATAATGGGATCTTCATCACCCATCCAGTGTCACCCCTGCCATGGGCAGGGACATTTTCCACTGTCCCAGGGGCTCCAATCCCAATCCAGCCTGGCCTTGGGCACTGCCAGGGATGGAGCAACCACAGCTGCTCTGGACACCCTGTGCCAGGGCCTGCCCACCCTCCCAGCCAGGAATTCCATCCCAAAACCCAATCTAAATCTACTAAATCCATTTTATTTAAGAAAATTAAAAGAATTTTTAATAAAAATACCAACGAAAAAAAACAAACAAACAAAAAAAAAAAACAAACCCAAATAATCAACAACATTCCTACAGCAAAATTCCCACTACTAAAATATGATTATGAGACATTTCCCAGCAGGCTCCCCTGGGTAAAACAGGGATTCCCAAATGGATATTTCCAGAATTTCCTTTTCCAGAAGTGGCTCTGACTTCGCTGAGGCAACACCACAGGTTCATTTTCCCCCCTCTCTTTGAGACACTCCACACAAATCAACCTTTCCTGGGTCTCAAGCTATGAATACCTGTTCCAATAATTAAAACACTCAGCAGGGAGCCTATTCCAAAAGTCGTCTTTTAACAAAAATTAATTCACTTTTACCTCCTGCCCATAAAATTTGAGGCAAAATAACAAAGCAATGGATTAACCAGTGTGTCTCTGCTGTTAGCACTGGAAAATGCTATTTATTCTTCCAAGGAAATTACACAAGCACCTTCAACTCGTATTTAATGGAAATTTAATGCAGGATATCACAGTGCTGCTCCCTCAGTGAAGGGAAAACAAGAGTGTTTTACATATTTATTTGTAACCAAATCTATAGGAATGAAAGTGGGTTTCTGTTGCAGCAAATTTAAATTCTGCATTTCCCCTGGTGCAGAGGGAGGATTATGTGGCCTTGATTTTCCTGAGGTTTTTGGAGGAATCCAGCTTTTAAAGCAAGGAAAATCCCTTTTCACACAGTGCAGCAGTAAAATATCCTTTATTTCTCTTTCCTAAATATTTCCTGGGCAAGCAGGGCATGGATGACACCTAAAAATTAATTCAGGGAGAGGGAAAATCATCCCTGAATGCAACTGGGATGAGAGTCAGCCCTCAATCCAAATGGAAGCCTCCAAGCCTGGATGCTGTTGCTTGGGCATTCAGGAAAAGGAGAAAATTCAGTTTGCCAGGTTTATTTATGATCAGTGCCTCAATCACTGCCTGCCATCCTTCAGGAGGGAGACATCTCCCAATTACACAGTGCAGATAAACTGATTTATTTGGCCTGAGCCTTGGCATTTGTCATCGTGGTCTTCATTTCACCACGGAGCAGGCAGGACCTGATGGCTGGAAAAAAATCACTGCAAGGAAAAACTGCAGAATTCTGGAAGTAGATTTTTTTTTTTCCCTAAGACCTCAGTTTCCAGGAATTTTATTTCTCCTTTCTCTGCAGAGGCAAAGCCATCCTTCTGCTTGGAAAAGTTGGCAAGATTTGGCAACGTTTGGACTTTCATCCCAATATATTTAATTCCTGAGAACATAAAAAATATCCCAAAAACTCTTTAGCAACATTTGGACTTTCATTCCAATATATTTAATTCCTGAGAACATGAAAAAACCCTAAAAGTCCTTAAAAGAGTGAAAATCCCATCTCAAATGTGATATGCACCATTTTCTTCTGAATACACCAAAACCCCAATTCCAAAATGCTTTTAAGTTGTATTTTGCTTAATTTCTCACAGAAAGGAGATTTCCACCCCTCAGGACTTTTTTCTGAGTGCTTCTAATTGGGATCACACCAACATTTCAGTTCACAGGGTCTGAAACAGAAATTAATCCATTTTTACCCAGTTCTGGAGTATTTTTGGGAGTAAGGTCTCAGGAGATCAGATTTTTATTCCCCACCTGGCCCTCAAAAAAAACAAAGAGAAGAAAACCTTTCTGCATCTAAATTTAATTAAACTCTTTAGAAAGAGTGCCTGCACAAAAGAAAAATGCCCTGAAAATGAAAGAACTAAATAGGTATTAACAGGTTCATCTCCAAGAGGAAAAGAAAACTTTTACAAGAGTTTGGATAAAGACAAAATGCTCTGATTTTAGCCCTGAATTTCAATTATAATCAAATATTTCCTTCAAATATTCCAATGGAATATTCACCTAAAATCCTACAAAACACCACAATTTATGACCTATTACAGTGTAAAATTCAAAATGCAACAGGACCCTCGTAAAATTAATTAAGCCATAATAATAGAATTAGAGAATCATAAAGATTGGAAAAGATCCTTAAGTTCCTCAAGTCCAACCATTCACCAAGAAGATTTCAGGAGATCCAGGTTTTGTTCCAACTAATTCTCTAAACCAAGCAAATTATTTCAGCAAATCTTTTCCCATCTCTGGCTGTTCCCTGAGATAATGGAAAAGATCTTTGCACTGAGGCAACACTTGAAGGAAAACTCCAAATGCTCCATGTTCTACAAAAAAAATTTTAGCACCTCCAGCTTAAAAAGGTGAGAAATTCCTGTGGAATCCATAAAAGTGACAAATTGCTTTTAATGGAAGGAAAGATCTGAGATCACCAATGTTTTTTGGGGTTTTTTTTAAATAATCATAAGGTAACTTAAGAGAAAAAAGAAAAGTGTGATTAATCAGAATAATTCAAGAGATCATTGCAAGGAGTAAACACTAAAATTCAATACTGATCCAATACTGAAATTCAATTTTTTCATCAAATAATTGAGCCTTGGCACCCAATAAACAAGCAGCAAACCTCATTCTTGTCTGTAAAATAAATATCCACAGCTCATTTCCCCAGCAATTATTATTTCTAAGGGGGTTTCATTATTTTTTTAAATTATCTCGAAAACAAACCGATCTTTTCTTCTAAAAGTTACTCATTTTTAGGTGCACTTCACAGGTCATGGGTGTCACCTCTCTTTGGAAGAAATTGAGCTGTAAGAGGGAACGTTCCTAGAACAGCCCTTCCCTTGCTCAGCCTGTAACGAGCTTTGTCCCTCGTAATTACCAAAAAAAACCCACTTTGAAGCAGGAGAAGAGAGAGATGATGGAGGAGAAGCTGCTGGGTTGAGATTAATGAGCAGGGGCAGAGGGAGAGCACTGGCTGAGGTGTTTGTAAAACCCAAATATTCCCTGCTGGAACCCTGGATGCTGAGAATTTCAGACTTTCTGTGCTGACAGGCACTGACCCCCAAGAGAACACTGCATTGACCTGAGGCTGTGGAGAAGCTTCCAGAATGGAATGACAGAACTGGGATTGTGGGTGTGGAGTTTGAATAGAAGTGTGTGATATCACAGGGTGGGAAACTTGGAGTTTAAGGGTTTAGAATACAGTAATAGATATAAAGCAAGATGGAGGTTTTAGGGTGGAGGCTGGTCCTCCTTCTCCTCCTTCTTCTCCTTCTCCTTCTTCTCCAGGGGTTTGGGTGGTTTTGTGTAATTGGATAAAAAGTCCCCATTGCAGGCCATGGGTGGTTGGTTATTGGGTTAAAAGTAAAAATAATTTCGGTGTCATTTCTTAATTGGATATTTTATCCTTAAAAGGCCTTGCAGGGAGAGAGATGGGGCTCCATTTTTAGTGTGTTAGAGTGAAGTGCTGCAGAACTCAGGGTTTGTGAGACTGTGACAGAGATAAGAGCTAATAAACATCTGAGTCCCAACAAGAAATATCTCACACATTTAATCCCAACGCTGGCAGAAAAGGAAGAAAAGACTCCACAGGACAGGATTGGGAATGCCCTCAAGGAGCCAGCACAAAACCCTTCAGCAACTGCAAAATCACCTCAGGTTCTCAAAGGAAGAGCCCCACTAAAAACAAAGTAAAACAAGCAAAACTCAAAATATTTTTGAGGCACTTTGTGGTTATATTACAATTTTTCGCTGAAAAAAAAATTAATCTATATCCAATCTATCCCACAATAAATCCCTGCTGTCTTGTTCCAACTCTTCCTATATAGTTTGGAAAATAATTCAAATATTCTGGGCAGGAATTTGCCTGTGGAGATACAAGGTTAAGGGGGTTCTATTGTGTCTAAATGAAAGTAGAACTATAAAAGCAGGATAAATTTAAGCCTGGAGATTTGCTTTGCTTAATTCTGCACTGGGGATTGAGTAATAGCATCCCTGTGGATGGAAGGAAGGGCTCACCTCAATATTAAACAGGAAAAATCTATATTATTATGGCAAAGCCTAATCCTGCAGTTCCAGGACAGCAGCTTTGAGTGACATCTTCTGGCACAGACTTCCCCCAGCAATGGATTTGTTATGCACGGGCCAGATATTCTGAAATCAGGATTTCAGAAGTATTTTTATCTCATTGGCTTAATTTTTTTATGCTCTGTTTTTAAAATAAGGCCAAAAAGAGCATAATTACATCCACCTATAGCCATGTGGAAGGGAAAAGGCAGATTGGTTATTGTAAATATTGGATCAAGCCCAAAAGTCAGGTAAAAATCCCATTCTGCATTTCACTCATCACCTGAGCTCAGCTGCTGAGGAGCCCTGAGATCTTTTAATTTATCCTCATTTCCCTGACCACAGAGCAAACTCTTTCCCTCCCTGTCTTCTCCTTTGCTCATCCACAATCTGTTGACAACGTGGACAGAGAAACAGAATTCCTGCTCCAGACATGAATCCAAACCAAACGATGATCTTTATAGAGAAGAAAATAGAAGTTGAAAAAAAGAAGATTTTAATTTTTTTATGGCACTGAGCACCCAAGCACTGCCTCCCCCAAACTCCTGGAATCCAGCCCTGGTGCTGCCCCAGGGGAATCTCAAACCTCTCAGGGCTCTGACCCCCAACTGCAGCCCTGCAAATCCAGCACAATAAAATTTAATTAATTCATTTATTGCAGCCTTGATTAAGGGCAGAATCAAGGTCAGGTTGTTTGGGTTCTTTTAAAATCCCTACTCATTGTAGGGGGGCTGAGCAAGATGATCTTTAAAGGTCCTCTCCAAACCAAACTACTCTGTAATTAATAATTTATTTCATCCCTGCTCCTCATCAGCCTGAACACACACAGAAAAAAAAAAATTAAAATATATATACACCAATATCCAAAAGCTGAAAGTATTAAGACCATATATCCACTGCCTGCCATATTTATTCACACACTTCAAGCCTGACAAACAGAATTATGATGTTATTTTATTGCCTCATGAAAAATATATTTCAAAATCTATCTTGGTTACAACTCACACTGACACAGTGTAGAAAGCTCCAACATACTTTAAATAATTTAAACCCCTGGTCTTATGGAGCATTAGGTTGGATCAGGAGGCACAAATAAAAAAAAAAATCAGTTTAACCAGTTCCAGGGAGGTGGGAAGGGAAGATTTCCATCACTAACCCATAGGAAGGAGAGGAAGCAGAGACAAACCAGCCATAAAAGTTAAAAAGCAGAAAAAATTCAAATTTTTAAGTGAAATCATCCCCAATGACAAAGTTAAAGAAGAAAAGGACATATAGGAGATACTAAAAGGGTCATGAAGTATTTTTTAAAGCATTTCAGATCTTTTAGAAGCCAGTACTTCATTTAAAAAAAAATTAAAATAAATAATAATCTACTGTTGACAAAAAAATGAACTAGCCTTGCAGAACTGTCTGGTACAGAGCACACAATTCCTACCTGAATTTAAATAAAAGTTCACTGCAAAAGTTGATTCTTTTCCACACCAGGAATTTGCACAGGAAAACCTGGATGGAAACGTTCCCCACAGCAGCTGTGGAGGGGACAGAGGAGCAGGTGGAAATTTCTAGGAAAAAAATACACTGGAAACATCAAGAACCTCTTGATGAACCTGACTGAAACAACAGAAACGTTCTGACTCACCAGAAAAGCACCTCAAGCCTTGGTTAGGTCTATTTTTGATGCTATTTTTAAAATATCCATTTTTAGGGTGAATGAACTGACCCTTGAACTAAAATATCTCCAAATACCTGGGAAAATCTGAAAGAATTCCCAACATTGGCAATGCCACAACGAAGAGAAATTAATTTTGAAGGTTTTCCATCAAACCCCACTCAAGTTCCTCATCCAAGTGGCCCCAAAAGGCTCCTGGGAGGGGCTGAGAAAGTTCCTGATATTTTGGATATTTTTGCCTCTGAGGACACAAAATTCAGGCTGATTTGGCTTTGAGCTGCTGGAAATTGGAAGAGCAGAGTCTGAATCTTGCTCTTTTCTGCTCCGAATCTTTCCTTAGCTGATCACACAGAATTTGAGGGTGGAAACGCATCGATTTAGAATTCCAGAGAATTTAATTCCAGGAAAAGATGATTTTTCTGTGTCATGCACCTCCCCCCAGCTGTTTTTTTTTTTTTTTGCTTTTTGGTTGGTTCTGTGGGGGTTTTTTTGCAACATCAGCTTCCTTTGAAGGCCAGTGCAAATATCCTAAATATGTGCTCAGGTACTGTCCTATTTCTATTTCTGCAACCTATTTTTGGCATTAAGCAATTCTGAACAGGCTGATTCACCTCAGCTTATTGAGGAGAACGAGCTGGAAACAACAAAAAGAAAAATTCTTTAACATCTAATTTAATTTTTATAACTAATTCTTTTAGCTATATAATAACAAGTAGTTGCTATGACTGAATTCTGAAATGAATCATTCAGAATTTACTATTTATTCAGATCTATGCAAATGCACATCATTTTCAGATAATATAATGCTTAAGATGGGATTTTTGATTTATTTTCTGAGTGTCTCTTAATGCAAAGTACCAGGACTAGTCAAGATTGTCTTTTTTCAATCCTTTTTCCCCAAAATAAAACACTTCTTACAATGGCATTCAAGTCTCACCTGGTGGCCTTAATTTAGGATTTTTTCCCCAATATATCATTCTTTATATTCTGTTTAATATCATTATTAATGATCCAGACAAGGCAATTCTGGGCACAAACACCTAAAATGTGCCTGTACCTGCTGCCCCAAATCCTCCTGCCCAACCAGGAGCAGAAAAACTTTTTTTCCCAATGTCAGGGGGGAAAAAAAAAATTAAAAAAAAATATTTATTCCCAAGAAATTCAGCTACCAAATCTTTCCTTCAGATGACAAAAAAAATGCTGCTGCTTCCTCAGAAATGGAGGCTTCCCAACAGCAATAAGAATCCTCAAAATCCCCTGATACTACAGAAAAACCACCCACACCCATCCTTCTTTTGCCTCCTGAGGTTTCAGCAGCTCCTGGGTGGGAAGAACAGCAGAAGAAGGAGCCAGAGGTTCCAGCTCCAGCTCCTTTCCAGGGATTTCCCTGAGGAAATCCAACAATTAAGAGGGAGAACATCCAAATCTCTCCTCAGGTGTTGAGATGAAGAGAAAGGAGCTGGTTCTGAAGAATAATCAATAATTACGCAATAATCAATAATAAGAATCAATAATTCCTTGCTTCCCCCTAAAGGATCCCAAGGGATTTCCTCAGCCATGGAGCAGCATTCCCAAAGAGCTGGTGCCCAATTAAAGATTCATTTCCTCCTCAAAAACTGCATCCAAGCAAGCAAGACCTCCCTAAACCCTTTTTCCAAATCCCCTTTTTCCTAAACCCCCTTTTTTTCCTAAACCCCCTTTTTTTCCTAAACCCCCCTTTTTTCTGCTCCTTTCTTTGGCCTGCTTGGAATTCCCAAAGATTTCCATGCAAATTAAACCAGACTCGGAAATTGAGGCAAATTAACAAGAAATTAAGTGGGGAAAACTCAGAGATGCCCAAATTCAACTCCTGAGTGCTCTTGACTCATTTTTTTCCCCCTTTCCAGCTGCCTCCACATTAATTGAAATCCTTGTTTTCAAGACAGGGAGAAAAAAGGTGGAAGAGAAAGCTTTGATCTCCAACAACATTGAAGGGAACACGTTACAGTGTCGGGGGAAGAAAGGAAAAGGGGAAGGAGACCTGGGAGAGCTGAGAAATCGAGCAGAAAACAGCATTAAAATAGAATTAAATGCCAGAGAAAGCTGGCAGAGGGAAACATCAAGAAGAACTTCGTGTAACTCCTTTTCATCTTGGAAAAATGCAACACCTGTGAGAGAAAATCTGAGGCATCAAAACAGCCACAGAGACAAAAATAAATAAATTCCCTTGCTTGGGAAAGAGAAAATAAAAAGTGCCAAGCTGGCTGTGCCAGGGCTTATCCACGGAGAGATTTCCTGTGGAAAATGTGCATTTTCAGCAATTAAGTTATTCCAAACTTGGCCAACTCCAGCCAGAGCATTCAGCTCCTGCTTTTAATGAAATACAACCCCTGTGTGGATCCACTTGGACATTTTACAAGTTAAAGAAGAACCAGATAAATAAAAACATCCGTGACCCTCCAGAGAAGAAATCTTTCCAGAAATAGAATTTTCTGCCCATTAATTCTAATTGCTGCTTCTTAATGCAATGGCATCAGCTCTTATTTATAGGCACGTTTTGGTCAGGCAGAATTAGGTTTTATTCACCCATGAAAACCCAGTGTTTTCCTGAAAATAGGTTCATTTAAGCACCTAAATGGAAATCACTTCTGGAGCATCCAGCAAGATGTAAAGGCACGCTCAGCTGCTCTTCTCAGCTTCAGGAGGTGGGAAAGTGACATTGCAGCAAAAGCTGGGGTGGTGAGAGAATGAGACTGAGGAAAATAAAGATTGAAAGGATCCCAGAAGGAGAGTTCTGGGAATTGTCATGGCAGCGCTGGGCTGGGGGAGCTGGCAAAGGGAATATTGGGATAAATGACAGAAAAATGGGATAAATCATTGTTTGGGCAACCGACATCAGATCCAGGCTGAATTTTGGCAGCAGAAAAATGTGTTTATTGTTCTTGGGGTTATGATTTAATTGCTGTAAAAGCAGCAGTGCAGCCGTGCAAGGGAATTATTTATCCAATTATTTTTATTTATTATTATTATTTATTTCCCTTTAT
>VXBC01011379.1:336010-346272 GCA_013399945.1 Ploceus nigricollis
AGCAGCACAAGAGGATTTTCATGGACGAGGTTTTACCAAGTCCCAGTTTATCCCCAGTGATGAACTGCAGGAATATTCTCACCAGAGCCAGAAGAGCTTTGTGTGCAGCAGAATTTTCACTCTGCTCTGCCCATAAAAATAAAAGGTTTTTAATAAATAAAATTTTTTATTTATTTTAAATAAATAAAATACGAAGGGAAATAAATAATAAGATATAAAAATAATCAGATAATTAATTATTGGATAGTTAAAATAAAAATAATTAAAAATAATAAGAATAATTAATAAAGGGAATCCTCTTCCCCTTTTATTTGCAGGGATGAAGGCAGCAATAACTGAGAGCAGCACCAGGCTCTCCAGTCCAGGGCATTCAATCCCTGCCACCAGAGCCCTCAGGACATGGCTCAAAAGCAGATTTTATTCCATATTTCTAATAATTCTTGCTGTAAATGATCCATTATCTGCCAAACAGCATCTTTCTGAACAGAATATTGGGAAATATGGCTAAAATTAAAGCCACACCCCTGAGTTCAGGTGGCTGGGGAAGCAATTGCCACCCAGAAAAACCAAAAATCCCTTTTTCTCTTCTCAAGAGAGCAGCAGCCAGAACCACTCTGCACAGTAAAAATGAAGCAAATCACTGTTTCATGAGACTAAATCACGTTATGAGAGAAAAAACTCTTCTCCATTATTAGTTGCCACATAAATAAGGAAAGAACAATTATTCCTCCCAGCTCTCTGAAGTATTATTTTTGTCAGAAGTGTAATTGAAGTGACTCTGCCTGACACTGGAGCTCTGTTAACTGGGAATTCATGGCTTTCACTGAAGGATAGCTACAAATATTCCATGTTTTGCATGTTACCTCTGCACACCCAGATGAGGATGGAGATGAGTTAGAGACACAAAATGAGGGAATGTCATCCTGCCCAGCCAGGTTGTTATGGATAACAAGATTATTCCACATTAGCTGACCCAAATTAAAGATAAAGGATTAAGGAAGCATCACTCTGGGTGGTGGTACCCTCTAAATGTTCCCCTCATGCAGCTGTTCTGAAATATTGACTTTGCAAGGGCACCATCATCACTTTTTCAAGCTAAATTTATTATATTTGAGCCCACATAAAGCAGAGAAGAGAGACACCCTCAAGCAAATATCAATTATTCCTTGGAAAGGCAAAGCAGGATCAGGTTATTGCATCTATTTAGAGACACCTGAGCTACAACATTGCTCTTAACTTCTGAGTTTTGAAGAGAGTGATAAGCACAAGAACATACAGATGCATGGTTTTAATGATTTCTGTTGAAATAAATAATATTAAATATTATTTATATTTATTTTTATATTATATCTATTATATAATAAAATTTATGTATATTATTTAATATAAATAATAAAGTTTTCAGGAGCGTTTAAAGGAAATTGCCTTCAAAGTTACTTTAAAATCCAGGATCTTTTGGAAGTCTCCCCATCATTAAGAGCAGGAACTCCTGCTGGCCAGAAAAAGGGTGGAAATCAATGTGTGCATGGCAAAAACTGATGGGGGGGATAGGAAAAGCAGGGAAAACAGGGGGGAAAAGGCAAAATCCCCTCAGCTTTAAGTGATTTCTGTTTGAGGTTGGGCATCAAGCACAGAGGGGACACAAGAACTGAAGGTTCCCATTTACCAGCTTCCTGTTGTTTTGTCTTCCCCTATTAAATGTTGACTTGTTTCATATTTAGACTGCAAATAATGGATATTTGATGAGGATGTTCCATGGGTTTTGCCTCCAAAGGCCAAAACACCAAAGCTCAAAACACCCTCCTGACCCCAGAGGTGACCCCCAGGCCCCACTCCCTGTAATTCATCAGAGCCAAGACCTCTCCAAACCCCTGAGCCATAAAAATGCATCATCAAAACTTATGAATAAGTACAATTCCTTCTAAAATTAGAGCTGCTTTAGCAGGAAGAAGAATTAATATGAATAAAGGCCTCCTGCCCTGGTTTCTAGGTCAGGATCAAGGCAGTCCCATCATCCCAGGTCACAGCCTGGCTGTCACTGTCACCTCCTGCTGGGCCACAAAAGGCAAGTTCCTCCCAGAAAACAGAGCAATTAAGAGAGGATAAATAACCCAGCCATGTCTTCTTGGCCAGAAATAAATTACAGCGGAAAAATAAATTAAAATATGCAGTGGTTGTTGAGTCTGAGGTGTCTGGGAAAATAGGACACAATATTGCACAACAGAAGGGCACCTGGAATCCCTTGGCAACGCTTCCTGAGCCTGTCCTTGAACTAAATCAGTGCTAAAAATGTGGGATATTGGGGAAATCTCACCATGGAAAGGGCAGGGCTGGAGTCCCCATCCCTGCAGGGATTTACAGCCCTGGGGATGTGGCACTTGGGGACATGTCATCATCACTTTTCCAAGCTAAATTTATTATATTTGAGCCCACATAAAGCAGAGAAGAGAGACGCCCTCAAGCAAATATTAATTATTTCTTGGAAAGGCAAAGCAGGATTAGGAAAGAAAACAGAAGGAAGGAAAAAAAAAATAATAACGAAGGAAGGAAAAAAAATAATAAANCCCTCAAGCAAATATTAATTATTTCTTGGAAAGGCAAAGCAGGATTAGGAAAAAAAATGGAAGGAAGGAAGGAAAAAAAATAATAAATAAAGAAGGAAGGAAAAAAAATAATAAATAAAGAAGGAAGGAAAAAAAATAATAAATAAAGAAGGAAGGAAAAAAATAATAAATAAAGAAGGAAGGAAAAAAAATAATAAAGAAGGAAGGAAAAAAAATAATAAAGAAGGAAGGAAAAAAATGCAGTGGAAATGAGAAAGTGCCTTGAGGAGCCTGCCTGCTTAAAGCAGTGCCATGGGAGAGCTCTGGGAGAAAATCCCAATGGTTCTGTGCTCCCAGAAAACTCATCCTGCCCTCCCAGGCAGCCCCAGCACAGACATCAGCTGCACTAAGAGCCAGCTTAGTGATAAATTACCTTTTGGGGGTCATTTATCCTGCACTGATCCTCACTAACAGTGCCTTAAGGGGGTAAAATTCATCCAGGGAGGGAAATCCCATCCTTTGCACCAGGCAGCACAGCCAGGCTCAGACTGAGCTTGTTCTGAGAGGAAGATCATCCTTAAAGCTCCCTGTGGTTCCTCAGCCTTGCCAAAACCACAGCAGAGTTTAAAGGAAATTAAAAGGTTATTCCCCAGGGAACAGCTTCAGAGCACCTTTAAACTGGTGGGAACCAACAGCTGCCAGTTTTGGGGCTGATCTCCAGTGGAAAAGTGAAAAAATCAATAAAAAACAGGTGTCAGGTCTGTCCTGTGAGCCTCAGCCCTGGTGGCAGTTAATGGGTTAAATTTATACAGGTGCAACCTCAGCTCCCGAGTCCTGCCACTCTGCCTCTCCCCAGTATTACTTTGAAATAATTCTAATTTCAAGCCCAAACCCAACCCAGTATTTGGTAAAAAATGAAGAGGAACAACAGACTGAAGCAGCACATTGACACCCCGGATTGAATTAATAATTCAATCCTGAAATCATTTTTATATTTAATATTTCTCTCACGGGAAACACTGACAGATTCCACTACTTAACAATTGTGGAATTTTTTTTTTCCAGAATAATTAATCTGCCTTGAGTCTCACTGTAAAAGAACATTATCCCTAAAGCACTTTTGCTCAAGAAGTTGATTATTTGTGAGCCTGAATTCCCTTGGAATTCCAGCACCATGGAAAGCAGAGGCATCCCTTGGCTTTCCTTGCTCCACACAAACCATCCCTGACGCTCAAAAACTCACCCCAGACACTGCCACAGCTGAAGGATTCCACATTTCCTGGCTGAAATAACTCCAACTGCCCTGGAAAATTCCAAAGGCACCATCCTAGTGCTATTTAATGCCACAGCAGCTACAAAGGTGTGAAGAGCTGAGTTAATACTCCAATATTTGGGGTTTTTTAATACTTATCAGCATTTATTTCAGTGATTCATCCCTATCCATACCTTGTGCCTGAAGCTGTTTATGAGTTTCCATCTGAGATGGCTGTGTTGGGTCGATTTAGGGGCACAGATTTAATAAACTTTTTCAATTCTGCTTTTAATGTGACATGGGCAGAAATTCAAGAGTCCTGTTGAGGAACTGGATGTGAGAGTCAGAATGGGGTTTCTTTTTCCAAGTGCTTTTCAAATCCCTTGTAAATGTTGATAGGCAAAATGAGGAGAATTTATGACAGCATAAAATCAAACCACCCTTCCTATAAAACTTGATTAGATTTATTGATTATCTAATAAAAACCTAGAGCTGGGCTTTAATAAGCTACAAATGGTGGGTCCAAACTGAGAAGCATTTTCAGCTCCTCTCTTTCTGAAGTCTTTGTAATCCTGCTCAAACCAGTGGGATTGAAAAGCAAAAATCAAGTCAGACCTTCAACATTCCTGGGTTTTCCAGTGATTCCTGGTTTTTGGATGAACCCTCAGCACTGGCTCTGGGTGATGCCCCAAGCAGAGCTCAGGGATAAATCCAGGGGTTAAAGGAAAAGCCATTCCCTGGGTTTCAAACACAAAATGTGCACAAGAATTCCACAGGTGAGGATGGATTTGCAGAATGTTTCCAAAGCTGACGCTGACTTCCAAAGGAGCTCCAGAAAAATCTTCCCATTTGAAAAGAGGGAAAGTTTTCTTTCCTGGATAACTTCCCCTCAGTGATCATTCAGTCACCTGAAAAATCAAAATTCCACCTTGGATCAGCCTGGGATCCACTGAGACTGAACAAAAATCATGGGCTCAAAAATTCACACGATTTTTCACAAGGCTGTACAAGATAGCAAGAAATAAAAAAATAAACACAGCCTGTGATAGCAGGGAATTCATCTGCAACTGTTTCTAGCTCTGGAACCCTGTCTCTCATTTCTCTAAATAAGTTTTGAGGCACTAAATGCCAATTATGGCATTTCCAGCAGGAGCAAAACCTGAAGGCAATAAGGAATTGGAGGACAGGGCACAGGAATGTCCCAAGGAAAATAAAGTATCTGGAGTTGTTAAAATGGCAGATCTTTAAAAAGGAGGAAATTTGGGCAAGATGAAACAGCAAATGAGGAGAAGAGAAAAGCAAGGAAATGGGAATTTTAGGAAAAATAAGGAGAAAAAAAAAAGAAGGAAAATGACATTTGAGTACTGAAGTGTAAAAAGCATTTATATCCCTTAAAAAACCAAAATAGAGCAACACTCCAGTTTTAGGCTGAGTTTCCGAAGAGCTGGATTGTCACTACTTTGTAATCACTTTTTGGAATGGGATAAGCAACCAAAAGTTTTATTTGCAGGTGGCTGCAGCTGGGTTTGTGGGAGGCTCCTCAGGAGGAGAAGGAAACCAATCCCTGCAGCATCCCAGCACTGCCATTCCACTGAAAGGGACAAGTGACAGCACAGAAACCTTCCCCTCTTCACAAATGTCATTCCCTGCATTTTGTTTCCCTTCAGACTCTGCTGGTGTTAAAAACCTGCCTGGGCTTGAGAGGAAGCAAATGGCACAAAGACAAATCCACTCACAGCAAAATCATCAGGAGGAGCAGGAAACCAGGGGAAGTTCTGCTGCAAAGCAATAAAAAGCCCCTGGCAGAGCAGCTCAGAAAGAAGAGTGGCAGGCTGAGAAAGGCTTTGACAGATAAATGCACAAATAAAAGGTGGGATATTTGGGGAAAGGGAAAACAAAACCAATTCCTGCACAGCAGAGGCTTCACTGAGTCAAGTGTGTCCTTCACTTCCAAGCGTGAAGGAGGGAAAGTGAAATTTCAAAGGTGCTGCTGGAATGATAAACACAACCTGGTGGGATTGGGCTAAAACTGATACCAGATCTGAACCCTCTTTACTTTGTTCTAAGCTCCATTTCATTGAAGTTGCCAGTTTTGAGGAAAAAAAACCAACACACGCCCCAAAAACAAAAAGAGGAATTCAACCACTCTCACTTTTGTATTGTTTCCCCCAAGAGCAAGAAATTAATTTGTTGCAAACTTTATCTGTGTCCCAGGGCAGATACCACAGAGTAAATAATTCAGTAAATAATTCAGGGCTTGACCCCAAACACTGATCCATTCCAGGAAAAAGTCACAATTTGTTGTTCCCCACACCTTTCTGGGGTCACCAGGTACTTCAAAAGGAACAAAAACCTGTCCTGAACCAAGCCCATGGAACCAGGGGGTGGTTTGGGCTGGGAGGGATCTCACAGCTCTTCCACTTCCACCCCTGCCACATCCAAAGACAAATCCAGTTTTCCTTCTACAGCTCCCAAGGAGAGGCTCTAAAGAACAAGCTCAGCTTGGCTGCAAACACCTCCTGGTTATCCAAGGTGTGCAGCTGCAGATTCCTGCTTTACCCCACACTCCCAGGATTGCAGGAGCCTGTCTGCTGCAGAGGGAAAAAACACCTTCATTTACTGGGATTAATAAAGACAAGCTCAGATAATGACATTTCTAGCATTTACAAACCCCCAAAGCTCCTCTGCTCTGAAATCTCAGGCAGATTTGAAGTTCAGTCTCAAGGAAAAGTGATTCCCATCAATCCCAGAATATCCTGGCTGGTAAGAATCCCTTGGGAATGCCCAGCAGTGGCTCCAGCACCCCAAACCCACTCCCATCTGCCCCAGACTCCAGCACAGCAGCACAGAAAGGAAAGAAAAAAAANGGATAAATTCCTTCAGCCCCATTGAAGCTTTTCCTGTTCCCAGCAGTGCTGATTTATTGGGATTGCTCAGGGAAGCATCTCCAGCTGCAAAATCTCTGCATCTGACCAAGGGGAACGAGTTTTCCCTGNNNAGGAGGGAAGGGTTTGGGGATTTTTCAGCAGCCCCCAAAGTGCTCCTGGGAGGATGAGTTACTCCAAGCAGTAAATATTTCTCTGTTTAAATTAATCAGGGAGTAGTGAACAGCTCCTGGCCACAGCAAGTCCCAGGAGAAGCTCTCCAGGGTTTTTGTTTTTCTTGGCACTTGGGGATATGGGGCAGTGCCTTTAGAGGCCTTTTCCAGCTTAATTCCAGGATTCCACCCTGCCCCAGCACTCAGCAGATCCTCCTGAATATTCTGACTATTTTACATCACATTCTGCCTGATGCATACTCAGCTTTTCTCTAAAAAGCAGCCCAAAAAAAAAAAAAAAATCATTATTTTCCCATGAAAACAGAGCAGAGCAGGACATTTACTTACCCAATATTCCTGTGTCTATTACAGAGTACTATGGGCACATGAGCTGAAACCCAAATGTTTTCTGTGCTGAATTTATAGAATTCAAGATTTTGCTTGTGAGGTCATTTCAAACCTGGAGCTGTTGATATCCCTGTATTTTCAATTATATCTTGTTTACTCAGAATAAACTCACTAAAACTGGGTTTATTTTCTGTCACTTTGCTCAAGTGCTTCATTTTAGTTTTAAAATAACTTTCCAGGGCTGGGTTTAGTTTTTCTCCTTGATTACTCTTTTGGGCTGCCAAGAGATGCTGTAATTCCAATTATGTCCCAGATGAATTTGGGCTCTGTTAGGAACAGCAGCTCATAATTTGGATTTATCTTTTTCTGTTAGTTTTAGGAAGGTTTTATTAGGGAAAAAAAATATACATTTAAGCCTCTTTTTTTCCCCCCAAGTTATTTTCCTTAAAGTGACTGAGTCAATTAGAACCAATTGAGTGGAAAGATTTCAATTGGAGGTAAACAGGGACAACAACAGGGATGAAGGAATGGGAAGATAAATTGGGAAAAAGCTGTGGTGTGGCTGTTTAGAGCTCTGATTACTGCTCCAGGAGCCTGGAGTTCTTTCCCATTATTGTTACTCAGCTGAGTTGTGCTCAGCTCCACCTCTAAAGTCAGATTCAGGGATGAGAGTCAGGATTGGTGATCCCAAAAGGATTTCAGAGGTGCCTACAGCACTGGGCAGGGTCCAGAGGCAAATTCCTCCTCCCTGAGTGTGCCTGGAGCCTGGAAAAATCAGGATTAAAGCCTCTCTGGAGCCAGAGGGATGAATCCCACCAGGAACAGAGGAGAAGCTGAACAAACTCGGGGTCACAACCTGATCCCAAGGGCATCACCCCAAATCCAGGAGCTGTTCAGGCCTCCTGCCAAAAACCCTCTAAAAACCTCTGGGGAGACACATCCACACCAGGAAAAAAAAATGTCCATCCCACTGCACAGCCTGTTTGTCCAATTTCCCAGTGGATTTTGGAAGCATAAATTCCAAATCTGCTCTTTACCACCCGTTCAGAAGGTTTGGCAGGGGTGGGATTCCTGCTTCATTCACTCCTCAGTGACCTCCTGCCAGCACACAACAGGAATCCTCTTTAAGGAGCTTAAAATATTGTGACTTTCTGCACAGTTTTTGTAGCATTTTTATGTCCACAGCTAGATCTGGAATATCCAACCCATCCCTCAACACCACACTCCAAAGGTTCATTGCTCTGGCTGATCCCACAAATATTTTTATTCCAATTCCCCTCACACAGCTCAATGTTATTTCCATATTTTGTAATGGGAGGAGGGTTTGTAAATAATAAATTTATTGTTTATGAATTCATTTATAAAATATTTATGAAATTATTCATAAATTTATGAAATTCTTCATTAAGAAATTATGAAGAAATTAGTATGAAATTTATTAAATGCTTCATAAACCCAAGTTGCCAATCTACCAGCAAAGCCTTGCAGCTTTCCAGAATTTCCTGGAATTCCTTGTCAAATAAATTAGGGATGGAGGCTGGGGGACTCTCACCTGTACAGGAAACCCTCATTTAAAGGCACAAACTGAATTTTTTGGCAAAAAGAAAGAGCAGAACTCATCACAAAGATTCAGTTTTAAGTGACACCAATTCCCTCCCCTCTAAAATCACCTGGCCTTTGAGAGATAAGGATCAAATTCTATCAAACTTCCAACTGAGGGATGAAGAAAAATCTTCATTTTATTCTTTATTTTAAATAAATATTTATTATTTATTTAAATATTCTTGAGGTTATGCTTGAGTGAAGTATTAGGAGATAAACCCCCAATTTAGAGCTCTTTGGAGGCCAAAGTCCAGCCCAAAAATCCAGATTTTAAACAGATTTTGTTATTCCTGCAGCTTCTCAGCTGGGAAACTGCACAATACACAGAAGGAATTTAGACATAGAAATAAGTAGGAAATGTGATAAATTAATATATTAACAACAATTTTAGCATTGATAATTTGCATATTAATTTGTCCAAAAAGGCTTCCAAAGTCCAGTTTATATCTGAAAAAGAAAATAACCTGGATATGGAATAGAGACCTCAGTCTGCAAAACAGATTTGAGAGCTCTGACTTGGTAACCACAACCCTGCTCTACCAAATGACTCCCAAATCTCCAATTTTTTTCACCCAAAAGTTGCTCTAGAGCAAAAGAGGCACCTGGGAAGCACCAGCACCTGCAAAAAACATATTTTCCTCCTTCTGCAGGCATTAAAGGGGAAGCAGGAGCCTCCCTCTCACTGTAAACCCACTGGATTTATTGAGGATTTGGGTTCCAGGAAGCCTCATGAACCTTTTTTTGTGTTTTTAAGGAACACCTCTAATTGTCTACCACTAATTTGCCAGCCAAAAATCAATTGCAGGTGGAGATAACAGCATTTGGCTGCCTAATTAATTGATGAGTCCTACAAATCAGGGAGATGGTCAAGCTTCTGTTGCATTTACAGCTTCCCTGCCTCCTCATTTTCCACATGTGGGGTCACCAAAAATGGGGGAATTTCAGATTTTTGGTTGGTTTTATCACAAGCCTTGTATTAAAATCACCAAAGAGAGTCTCCCATGTGGTCACAGACTTCTTGGGATTATTGAAGTTGGGGAATAATTCACATATTCCAAGCTGAGGTTTGGGCTGCAGCTCTCTGCATCCAGAGCTCTCAGTGTGGACACGGATCCTCGGTGATAAAATAACATTTAAATCAAAATAAACACACAGAGAGCCCCCAATAAACACGGGCCACCCCACTGTGGGCCTGAGCTTGGCCTTTCTAAGGTATCAAATCCTAAACAGACATTCCCTAAGTGGAAGGGACGGGCTGGGAGTGTCCTCCATCCCAAAATCCATGAGCCCAGCTCCAAAAGGACACAAAGAGCCCGAGGATGGGGACAAAGCGACTGCTGAGCAGGTTCACAATCCATCCATCCATCCCCATGGAAACAATCCATCCATCCATCCCTATGGAAACAATCCATCCATCCATCCCATCCTATGGAAACAATCCATCCATCCATCCATCCCATCCTATGGAAACAATCCATCC
>VXBC01011379.1:369458-390041 GCA_013399945.1 Ploceus nigricollis
GTGAGGAACGGGGGAGGAGGGAAGGAGGAGGGAGGGAGGGAGGAAGGGAGGGGGAAAGGTGGGGATTTAAGCGAGGGCAGCGCCGGGCTGGGGAGCTGCGGTGCGCGGAGCGGAGGTGAGGGAGGCGCGGGGCCGCGGTGCGCTGCATCCCGGTGCGCTNGGAGCGGGGCTGGCAGCCGCAGAACCCCCGGGGTCGCTGCGCTGTGCCTCCCTCAAGGGAGCTGGTGGCGTTCCTGCCGCACCTGCAGCCTCCAGCGAGGGCTCCGGGCTTTGGGGAGTCCCTGCCCGCGGCAGGGTGCAGTGAGATGAGCTTTAAGGTCCCTTCCAAGCCAGACCATGCCGTGATTCTGTGACTTGTTGCAGCAGCCCTGCAGTCGGGGATTGATATCCAGGTGGCAGGAAGGTGGTTTGCCGTAGGGATTCCCTAAAAACGAGTCAAACACCCAGGAGTGGGAAGGTCGCGCTAGGTGGGGGGATGGAGGAGGGAAGGTGGCTGTGCTGCTCACACCGCTGTGCCGGGAATGCTCATTGCTGGCGGATTTTTCCTCTCTGGTTTTCTGAGAGTTGCTGGTGGCTGCCTTCAGTGGGAAGCAGGTGCAAGTCCTGCCTTCCCTGTTGGATAAACCCTGGATAATATGGAGGAGAATCCCTGCAATAAATGCTTAGGCTCTGCTTAGTCAGCACAAGGCTCTTTGGGGGATTTTAATGTGGATTTTAATGCTTTAGGAATTGGGATGCTGGCTTTTCTTTCTCTGACGAGTATCACGAGTATGGTACAAATAACTGCAATTCCATGAGTGCTTGGAGTGATTTCTGGTGCAGGTTTAGTGGGGAGAAGCAGGGAAGCTGTGCATGGAGCATGGACGTTATTCCAAGATTCCAGCTGGAATGGGAGATGCTGAAACGCTGCCTGGGGAGCAGCCTGGGCCCATGGCAATGCTTGTGCCACCCCTCTGTGCCCAAAAAGCACCCACAGCACCAGGACACAGAGCTCCAGCTGGCTGGGAGGCAGCCAGGGCTCTGCTCTGGGTCCTGCCAAGCCACATTTTATGGAACTTTTCATTTGTTTTATGGGTATCAACAGCTTTGTGTGTCCAAACCTGTTTGCTCACAGCGAGGAAGTGCCTGCAAAGGAAGCTGCTCCTCACTGCATAGATGGGGTTAAATCTGTGAAAAAAGTGCATCTCCCCTTTTATTTCTTATCTGTTGCCAGAACCTCAGTCCATTTTTGCTTTTCCTCTCCCGGAGCAGTGACTGGAGTGGTGCAACTCTGCTTCCTGTGATGAGATCTCAGGGGAGATGCACTTGCACAAGAGTTTGGTCCCATTTCCACTAATACCTGTCATAGCTGTGACAATATTCACCTCCTCACGTTGCACACAACCCAAGCTGTTACTTTCAGCTGCCTCAGAAATGAGTCAGAGCAAAGCAAAGAAGTCTGAATAAAATAAGGGCTACAACTGAAAGTAAATCTTATTTTAGAGCCCAGACGTCTCGGTTATTGTGTTGGTAGATTGATGTGTTTACACAGCCTCCTGAACTTGGAAGCCTTTGAAGGATGTAGATGATGTCCCAAATCTCACAAGGAACTGAGGTTTGTCACCAGGAGCAAATGCAAAACCCCTCTGAGATATTCCTGGAATAGTTCTTTGAGAACTCTGAATTTTTAAGTGTTTGCAGTTTAAACCTGGTGCTGGTCTCTAGTCCCAAATTTGAGGTTTTGATTGGGAATAGTTCTGTTCAAAACCATGTTCCTAAATTATACTTACACTCAAAATAGAGGGGAAGGTTTCCCTTTCCCTGGGATTCAGTTTTCCATTTTCCCATCTTCTCTGGCACAGCTGCTCACCTGTTCCGCCCCAAGGTACAAATCCTGGCACAGGGGGACAACCCAGAGCCCAAACCATGCCCAGCCCAGGAAAGCTGGAAAGGAAGGGATCTGTACCTAAACTGCAAGGAGCAGCTGGTTATGTAAGGAAACAACTGAGGAAACTTCAGGGGAGGGAAGAACAGGAAAACTGTTGAAAAATTAATTTAGCCTTGGAAGAAAATGGGACAGAGCTGCTCCAGGAATGTTGTTGTCACAGAGAAGCTGCATCTTCTCCTTTCCCTGTGCCTGAGTAAGGATGGGTTTGGGCACTGATAAATCAGCCAGGCTGCAAAGTCAGGGGCAGCTGAGTTATTTAGAGCTGTGCCTTTGCTGGGAGCAGCCTCCAGCTGTCAGGGGGCAGGTAAGGCATGAAATCAGTCCAGACTTCAGCTGCTGTGCTGGTATGGAATGGTCAGAAGCCTCTCTCCAAAGGAGATCCCTGTGGGTGCTGCAGAGCAACCTCTGCTTTCCTGAGGGTCAAAAATTCGTGGATCTCATTTGAAAGGAGTTTTCCACATGGTTTTAGGTCATCCTAAAGCCCATCTGTGTACTCACCTCAGCTGAAGGAGAAAATTCAGCAACGCTCTGGCTGTTGTCCCGTGCAGCTGGCCAGGCAGGCTGACAGGAATCCTCTGCTCCAGAACCCATGTGCTCCAGGCAGAGAAGCAGCTGAATTCCAGCACCAAACCCCAGTTTGGGAGCCCAGAATTGCAGCAGGAGGAGCACACACACAGAGCAGGGTCCAGGTGGAGACGAGGAAGTCGGCTCAGACTTTGTGCAGGTGTGGCACTGCCACTCGAGGAGGGGTTTGAGGTTCCCAGAGGTAACAGGAAGTCTTCCTGGACAGGGAAATCTCCTGGGCTTTGTGTGCATTATGTGGCATTTGAAAGAACCAAAATAGCACCTGTGTGCTGCCACTGAGGCCAGCAGGAAGGAAGTTGGGGTTAAAGATTAGGAAGATGCTGGAATTCACTCTCCTGAGCGAGGTAAAACAGAAACAGGGCTGAAAACACCAACTGCTCTTTCTGCCTTACCCCTTCCACTCCTGGAAGGTTTTATTTCCAGCAAACCCCACAGGCTCAGCCAAGCCATGCTCACCCACGTGCAGATTGGCTGAGTCACCTGCAGCACCAACATTTCCCCAGCCCAGGCCCTCATCCTGGTGTTGCACAGGACATGTGGAAGGGATTTGCATTTCCTGGAGCTCTCCAATGGATGGCCAAGGGTGCTGAGGGAGAGAAACCAGGATTGCTTCACTCTGCTGTGCACTCCAGAATTCCAGGGGTGGTTATTTATCCAAATCTGCAAGACAAAGTGGTTTTTGAGGTGTACCCTTGTCTTTCAGCCTTACCCTTCCACTCCTGGAAGATTTTTTTTTTTTCCAGCAAACCCCACAGGCTCTGCTGTGCACTCAGAATTCCCGGGAGGGTTATTTATTCAAATCTGCAAGTCAAGGTGGTTTTCGAGGTGCATTCTTGTCCACAGTGGGACCTGTGCTGGGATTGTTGCTGCTCTTTTCATTCCTGGAATTTCCTCCCTGGGAGAACAAGCTGGGGGTTAAATTTAAAGATCCATGTGGGAATGCTGCAGGAACCTGAGGGCTCTGCTTGCCAGGAGGGGAAGGCAGATCTCCAGGCTGAGCTGCTGCTCCATGGACACGCTCCGTGTGGGAACGGAGCTGGGGGATGCAACAGAGGAATGGGCTGAGGCGGTGTTCCCAGGAAATGCTGGGATGTGGAATTCCCTGGAATCTGCTGCCTCATCTCAGTTTCTGCCCAGCCACTGATCATTTCATTCCTTGTGCACCGTGCTTGGTGCTCACTGAATAAAACATGAATGGAAATGCCTGATGGAATGGGAATGGGATTGGGAATGGGAATGGGAATGGGAATGGGAATGGGAACGGGAATGGGAATGGGAATGGGAATGGGAATAGGAATGAGATTGGGAATGGAATTGGGAATTGGAATAGGAATGGTATTGGGAATAGGAATGGGAATGGGAATGGGAATGGGAATGGGAATGGGAAAAGGAATAGGAATGGGATGGGAATGGGAATTCGAATGGGAATGGGAAGAGGAATGGGAATGGGAATCCCTTCCTGGCTCTGCTTGCATTTGGAGGTGTCAGCCTGCATAAAATCACTGGGCTCATCCCAGAATCATGTCAGCATTAAGAGGGACAAGATGGTGCCTTGGATAAATCAGGATATTCAGCAGGACAAACCCATGGAGCACAGCGAAGTTACAAATAGGGACAGTTCCACAGCAATAACTTGCAGATAGAATTTCTATTTCAATCCCAAGGAGGTGATTGCCCATTTAGCTTCTAATATCCAAAATTATTCACAGATCAGACAACTTTAAATTCAGTCTGGCACTTTGCCTGGTTGCACCTGCCTACATGTGGGTGCTCAGGGCTGGTGGGACTGGAACCCCCTCAGGGACTTGTGGAAGGATTTTATTTAAGCTCCAGCACAAGAGGATTCCCTCAGGATGCTGCAAACCCCATCCACTTTTGCTGCTGGGCTATCCCAGCAATTATTCAGCAAATGGCCATTTTTAGCCAACTAAATATTTGTATTTTGGGGATGGATTGATTGTTTGCTGCTTTTATTTCTCATCTCGTCCCTACTTTCCATTTAAAGCAGCAGAGATCACCTGTTGAATGATCATGAGGCCATTTCCAGCTCCAGGCTTTGTTTTTCCCCACTCCAGATGAACTTTTCCAGAATATATGTTGGAAACCCTTTTTTCCTGGATGTGTAACTCGACCAACCCCTCCTGCTGAGGGCATCAAGTGTTTTTCAAGCATTCTTTGGAAACCAGTCTCTCCCAGTTCCCCTGCAAGAATGTTTCTTTCCACAGGAATTTCCCAGCAGGAGCTGTCCGGCCACGGGTCAGAGTTGCAGATTGAAAATGTGACCAAAATTCCCCAAATCCCAGCTGCTCAAAGCAGAAATTACATATTAAAGGACCTAACACTGGCATCTTCTAACTCCAAACTAGCTCTGACTCTGGAAGATAAGGTCATTAATAAAGAAATTTGGGAGATTAGGCATGCTCTGAAATGAAACCTTGATATTTGGGTGATGATTTATCTTTGCAGCTGCCCTAATCAGAGACATGTGTCAACAAGCAAGAAAATCAGGCAGCCACTTAAAACACTAAAAGCTGCTTTACAGGTTTCTCTTCTTGCATTTTTTTTCCTCTTGGAGGTGCAATTGCTGAAAATAATCTGAATATTGCTTAACAGGAGCTGAATTCTCTTCATTTCACTCATAGCTGGCTGTAACAGCCCCGTGGCCTCTAAACAGGAAGGCATTTCCCCAACACCACTGAATGTTTCAATCCAAATCTGTAGGCAAACGAATGTTGAGTTAAAATTGCATAAGAACAAATTATCTCCTGCTCTGGAATAATGGGAACTGATGAGTGAATAACTCAGGGTCCTCTCAAGTGGGAGTGCCAGCTGGAATAGAACAAAACACAGACATGGAAGTGAAGCCTCTCTAGGATGAATCCTGTTTAAAATACAGATTTTTAGCCTCCAAAGTTTGCCTAGTAATCTGCTATTCTCTTTGATTGCTGCTACAATTAATTTGGGTGGTAAAGCTGCCACAGACCTCTGGAGGTGTGGGGTTTGGGGCTACTCCTTATTCCTCATAAGAGGGATGCAATTGTGCCTTCCCCAAGGGATCTGTGTGACAGTGCCACAGGGGAGCCTTGTCTCTCATTGCCTCAGCAGCTGCTTTAAAACGGCTTTTTCCCTTCCCCTGCTGTGTTTTCCTTTATAAATTATGCAGCTGGAGTTGTGTTATCCCTGCACAGCTCCCTGCTCTCGGCCTGCATGAAATGCAGGGGAAGTGTGTCAGTGGTGAGGGCACAGACTGTAATTTGCTTTTGCCTTTTACTTATCCCAACCTCCAGCATTCATTAGGAGACCACAGAGCAGGAAGGCAGCTCGTGTTCCTCCTGGAATTCCAGAGTGCCTGGGGATGGAATTACTGCCGTGCACTGGGAGCTGGGAGAACCAAAGAAAGCCAGGCTGTGCTGGGGCTGCAGGGAAATGCAATCCCCAGGCTGGAAAAAAGGTGCCAAGGGCTTTGGTTAAATCCAAAGGGCTGCTCATCATTTTAACTGCCTCATCCTTTATTCATGTGGCTCTCCAAGTGATGGTGGTGAGGCTGCAGCCTGGAATATCAGTAAAATCAGCCTTGGGGATGTTTTTCCTGCCTGTGGCTGTCCTTAGCCAGCTCTGGGTGGAGATGCACAGGAGTGTGAGCAGCTCTGGTCACTCAGACACCCCCAGCAGTGCTCCAGCCTTGCAGCTTCTCCGGGCAGGGGCTGGGATCAGCAGGGATTTACCCATGGAAGGGATGAGTTTAACCAGCACAGCCCTAACCCAGTGTCAATCCCATCGTCCTGGGAGTGTGAGAGGGCCCTTCTTCTCCTTCTCCTTCTCCTCCTCCTTCCCCTCCTTCTCCTTCTCCTTCTCCTTCTCCTTCTCCTTCTCCTTCTCCTTCTCCTTCTCCTTCTCCTTCTCCTTCTCCTTCTCCTTCTCCTTCTCCTTCTCCTTCTCCTTCTCCTTCTCCTTCTCCTTCTCCTTCTCCTTCTCCTTCTCCTTCTCCTTCTCCTTCTCCTTCTCCTTCTCCTTCTCCTTCTCCTTCTCCTTCTCCTTCTCCTTCTCCTTCTCCTTCTCCTTCTCCTTCTCCTTCTCCTTCTCCTTCTCCTTCTCCTTCTCCTTCTCCTTCTCCTTCTCCTTCTCCTTCTCCTTCTCCTTCTCCTTCTCCTTCTCCTTCTCCTTCTCCTTCTCCTTCTCCTTCTCCTTCTCCTTCTCCTTCTCCTTCTCCTTCTCCTTCTCCTTCTCCTTCTCCTTCTCCTTCTCCTTCTCCTTCTCCTTCTCCTTCTCCTTCTCCTTCTCCTTCTCCTTCTCCTTCTCCTTCTCCTTCTCCTTCTCCTTCTCCTTCTCCTTCTCCTTCTCCTTCTCCTTCTCCTTCTCCTTCTCCTTCTCCTTCTCCTTCTCCTTCTCCTTCTCCTTCTCCTTCTCCTTCTCCTTCTCCTTCTCCTTCTCCTTCTCCTTCTCCTTCTCCTTCTCCTTCTCCTTCTCCTTCTCCTTCTCCCCACTGAAAGGGCTTCACCCCCTCAGTGGAAAATGCTGCTCTTTTTGCAGAAGGTCTAATCAGAGACACTTTTGGCTCCCAGGGAGTCCCACTTTGCCAGCTGGGCCACTTTCACTGAAGGCTCTGCAGTATTTCCAAGGCGTTAAGGCCTCTCTCTCGGGAGTTCTGCCTCCCAATAAATGATCTGAAAGGAATCAGCTTCCATTCATGCCCAGCCAGAGAGCAGCGGTGCCTTTCTCCCCAGCCTGAACCCCTACAAGAAAAGCTGGTCACAGAGACAGCCACTCTTAAATTTAAAATGTTGATCTGTCCCCCAAAAGTGTTGTAGGAACTTTCTTGGTCTAGGAAATATGGGAAGATGGAAGTGAAGGAAATGCTTTGGGAGAATTAGTGGGGAAAACTTCCCTTTGGTAAATGCCACATCCCCCAGAACAGAGCAGGAAAACACTGAATATTGGAATATTTTTGACCTATATCAGTGGCCCATCCTTATTTTAATCCCAGGCTGCAAATTTCCCAGTGCTGCTTTAGGATTTGTTGCTTTGAGGGACAGCAAAGTTCTGCTGCCCCAAACTCACTGTGACCACCAGACTGGAGGGCTGTGATGTGTCCAAGCCTCTTTGTTCTGGCATTTTAGGCAGCACAAGTGCAGAAGAAAATGAGACATTGGGAGGTTTTCCTGCAGGGAAATCTGCTGAATTCCCTATGGACTGATCTGCTTGGAGCATCCTTAAACCCCAAAATAACAGAATCCTTCTGTAAAGCCTTGAACACTTTCTTATCATTCTGTTTTCTCTAAATAGATGCTTTTAGCCTGCATTTAAAGATTGTTTCAAATGCCAAAAAGCACATTTAACAATGAACAGTGGAAGCAAACCCTATTTCCAGTTTAATTCTTGCTCAGCCATTCTCTTTTCCAAGTGGGGCTGGGAACAATGAATGCATAAAGGCATTTCCCAAGAGGAAAATCTTTCCTAGACTTGTAATTTCCATTAAATATTCTTTTAATCTGTAAGGTTTTTCATTTTTTTGGAATGAGCTGCAAAAAAATCCTTCTGCAATCAGAGATTACTTTTTTCTCCCTCTGTTTCGTAACTTGGCTTTTCTTTATTCCCAGCAATTGCAGAGCAATAAAAATGATTATCTAAAGTAAGCAGAGGAGTTTTTACAGGGCAGTTGTTTTAATC
Source organism: Ploceus nigricollis (assembly GCA_013399945.1). Taxonomy (NCBI): domain Eukaryota; kingdom Metazoa; phylum Chordata; class Aves; order Passeriformes; family Ploceidae; genus Ploceus; species Ploceus nigricollis. The sequence continues at coordinate 377,638 of VXBC01011379.1, forward strand.
TTATCTTTATTCCGGGGCATACAAGGAAATTATGGAACATTTATGGAATTTATGGAACATTTCTGGAATTTATGGAACATTTCTGGAATTTATGGAACATTTCTGGAAGCTGGCTCAAAGCCTGTCTTTTTAAATGCCTATTTCCCTGATTTCCACAGGGAATGAATAGGAAAACACACTTGGAAAGTGGGAATTGAGAGAATCACAGGAAGGTTTGGGTTGGAAGGGAGTTTAATCATCCAGTCCCACACCTGCCATGAGCAGGGACACCTTCCACTATCCCAGCTTGCTCCAGCCTGGCCTGGACACTTCCAGGGATGGATCAGCTTTTCTGGGAAGTGGGAATGCCCAGCAGCTGCAGAACCCAACAGTTCCCCTTGGTCCAGGGGAGCTGGTGGCACCGACGCCTCGGAAAACGAGTTTGTGTGCGGTTCCACGGGACACCCCAGCTGTAACCCCAATTTCCCTGTCATTCCAGGTGCTCTCCAACCACCCTGGAGCTGAAGATGGACGTGAAGAGGGTGAAGGACTACCTGTACTGGCTGTACTACCAGTACCAGCTGGTGACGTGCAGCTACGTGCTGGAGCCCTGGGAGCAGTCCATGTTCCACACCATCACCGTCACCGTGCTGGCCATGGTGGTGTACACCGCCTACGTCTTCGTGCCCATCCACGTCCGCCTGGCCTTGCAATTCTTCTCCCAGATTTTCGGGCCCCAGCCTGAGAGTGCTGTGCTGAACTGAGCCGGGCCCAGCAGGGCCCAGCAGCTCTGTCTGGCAGCTCTGTGGAATGGTGTTCCTGCTGAATTTGGCTCTTAGGAAAACCCTGCTTGCTTCACCTCCCGGGCTGGAGAGCGGAGCGAGACACCGAGCACGGCCCCTCTTCCATAGTCACTGTGGGAATGGCACACAGCTCCTGGAATGGCACAGGATCCACCCTGGCAGCTCCCACCTCCAGCAGCACACTCTATTTCCTACTTCATTCTTGCTCAGCCATGCTCTTTCCCAGTGCTGCTTTAGGATTTGTTGCTTTGAGGGACAGCAAAGTTCTGCTGCCCCAAACTCACTGTGACCACCAGACTGGAGGGCTGTGATGTGTCCAAGCCTCTTTGTTCTGGCATTTTAGGCAGCACAAGTGCAGAAGAAAATGGGACATTGGGAGGTTTTCCTGCNAATGAATGCGTAAAGGAAGAAGAAAGAGGAAAATCTTTCCTACACTTGTAATTTCCATTAAATATTCTTTTAATCTGTAAGGTTTTTCATTTTTTTGGAATGAGCTGCATCCAACCACTCTGGCAGAGGCTGTTTTGGTGGCTTCTCACACCCAAAGTTCTACCAACACAGTCCAGGGACCAGGTTAAGAGATAAGAAATGAGGATCTCCAGCAGGATTGGAGTGCTCGTGTCTGGCTGGTTGGTGACTTCCAGGCTTTAATGGATGGGAGAGGAACTCGGAAAAGAAAGCACCAGGAAGATGAACTCAAATCAAGCTTTTTTCATGTCTAAGTTCCTGCATCTGAGTTCAGATGGTCTAAAATATTTTCTTTTTGGAAAAAAATTCTCCATCTCATCTTGCAGTGTAGTGAGGATGACAGGAAGAAGCAGCCCTGCTCTGTCTCAGTGCCCTCCTGCCTTCTCTCATGAAAATCAAAATCTTTTCTTGCCGCTCCCACTCACCAAGGCAGCAAAGTGCAAATCAGCACCAGGGGAAGAGGATGCAGAGTGGAAATAATATTTTAATACCTGCAGGGAAGGCTTAAAGAGATTTCCTTTACCAAGAAGAAATCAGATTTATTACCATTGCCTGTGGGTAGGTTTTGGAACAATGGGAGGTTTGTTTGGTTTTCACTCTACACAAATCAGACGTGGGTGCCAAATCATAAATTACAGCTGCACTCTGCACCTCTCTACCAGCTGATGCTCCTGTTAGTAGAAGTGAGAGTGCAAAATGTAAATAGCTTTCAAATGATGTTTGCACAGTTCTAGATTAAAAAGAAAACCCTCTTAATTTCTTTCTCAAGCTGCAGTGGGCTCCTGCATGCTTCAGAGCACAAATTTGTTTGGAAACGAAGACATGTGGTGAAGGTTGCCCAGATCTGAACATGTGTATGCAGTTTTTTCAGCCAAAAAAAATAAAATTTTATTCTTCAGAAACGACCTCTGGCTGCATGACTCAGCTCTTCTGTGCTTTCCACTCATTCATAAATATTCTGGATGTGTGTGGGCCAGGCTGGCACTGTGGCAGAAGGATTATTCTGTGGTGAATGTTTTGGGGAGAGGTTTGAGAATCCTTTAAATGGATCTGGGGTGAACTCCAGCCCAGGAGCTCTCCTGTTTCTGGAGGAAAAAAACCCCTCTGATCTGCTTCAAATTAAGGCATTAACAAATACCTGAGTGTGCTGAGGGCTCAGCTGAGAGCTTTGGGCTCCAACAGGAGCTGTCCTGACAGTTTATCACAGTTGGGAACCTGCAAACACGAGGTGCCAAGCTGTAATCACACCTCGAGTAATGAGCACAGAACTGGAGGGGGTGAAAAATGGCAATACCTGTGACAATTCCTCTTGAAAGTGTCTGTAAAATAGACTAAAAGTTATAATCCCAACGTTGGAGGTGAAAAACTGAGAGTATTTACTTAGCAAGTTGGTATAAATTCTGTCTCCAAGTGGGTTTAAATGCTACCTCCAAAGATTCTGCTCATCTAGAAAATATGATGGTGTGAGTGCCAGGGCATCTCCTCATCAGTCCTGTTCCCACTGATTTTTAATTCCTTAAAAAGTGGATTTCTTCCCCATGACATCAAACTCAACTTTCAGAGCACAAGGAAACTTTTTTCCAGGAATGCAAAGGTTGGAGCTGCTATCTCCAGGAGCACACACCCCATGGAATATTGCTCTTTAAACATTTCATTTGGCAAATAGAACGTGGAGAGGACTTTGTTCAGGATTTCCATTGTCCTCCCATGGTGGGATCCATGCAAAGCACTTTTCTTCCTTATTGTGCCTGTTCCCTTTGTTTGGCTTTGGGAGGTGCAGGAAGTGGCAAGGAAACAGCAGCAGGTGCTTTTTGGGAGGGTCCCTGCAGTTTTAACTGAGTAAAAGCTAATTTTTTTGTGTGAATTCTTCACCTTCTTTACTAAACTTTAAAGAGTTTAGGCAAGAGGTATTTACTAGGAAGGAAAGAAGCTGCTGAAAACAATTTCTGCTAAAAACCTTTTGAGATTTCCCCAGCCTTTTTCACTTCTCCAGAAAAGCTGGGATAACTCTCCCTACGGAATATTCCAAATCACTGGGTTCCAGCAGGAGACTTCAAAGGATTTCTGGCACTCAGCAGGGAACAGAAGCATTTTTTATCCCAGCTGAAAGAGAGAGGAGGTGAGATAACACTTTTGACAGCTTGAGACCACACCACAGTTTAGGAAACTCCTCCAGCTCTGAAATCCTTTTCCCTGGGGAAAAAAAAACCATTCCTGGACATTGGGAAGAGGTTTCCATGGGATCCCAGCTGCACACTAAGGTGGGAGGGTGGAAATTTGGAGCTCCCAGCAACACCAGTATGCCCAGTATGTGGGTGACAGCTCTCTTGTGAAGGATATGATGTCAAGCTCTTTATAAAAGTCTCTTTTCTCCTGCTTCATTATAATTCCATGTTAATTGTAGTTAATTGCTTCACTGGGCTAATTGTGGCACAGCAGCTGGAAGTGTTCACACCAAAAATAATCCAAATAAAACGAGCAAACAGAACCAATAATCCAGCAGTGAAAAAGGGAATAAAAGCAGAACAGGAGATGATCCAATTCCAGCTGCACTGACCCTGAAAGTACAAACGCCCCATTAATTTAAGGAATGAGGAATGTTGGGGCTCAGCTGGCCAGCACCATACACCTCTTGTTTAAAACTCATTTTCTTAATTTCATCTCATCAGAGCTCACATTTATCCTGCCATAAAGGTTTCCTGGCCAATTTCATGGATCACCTCCCAAATCCATTACTGAGGGGCACAGCACGTCAACTTCCCAGACCATGGACCTCCAGAACCTTCCATGCAAGGCCCCTGCGGGCAGCTTTTACCCAAAACTATCAAAAACAGCTTCCCAAGGCCCCTGCAGGCAGCTTTTACCCAAAACTATTCAAAAACAGCTTCCCAAGGACCTTTTCCTTAGTGCTGCTCCCCAGGGAACACAGGGATCAGGATCACCACCAGTGCTCCTGCACGTCTGAGTGTCCAATTTACTCAGAATTCCAGAGAAAATTCCTGTGCTTATGGAAATTTGAAATCTTAAACAAGCTGGTTTTTTGGTTTTTTGGTTTTGGTTTTGGGTGGGTTTTTTTGTTTGGTTTTTTGGGGTATTTTTTTGTTCTTGTTTTTTGTTTTTTGCTCTTTTTTTTTAAGATTTTCTCATCGTTGTGATTCAGCCATGATCTAAAATTCTTACTTCAGATGCTCCAGTTCTAAATTTAATTCCCTAATCGTTTGGAAGTTAGGGAAAAAATTCACACAAGTACTTAAGCCATGGTAAAAGAAGCCCAGCAGGTGTAGGAGAGTCAACAGAACCACACAAACAGCAAATTACAGTTGTGCAGCACCAGTGAGAGCCAAAACTGGGACAATTCTCCCAGATGAATTGCTGCACCCCAGGGCACAGACATGGACAAGTGGCCACGTGCCAGGCTGAGCACTGAAATTGAAGCAGAACAGGCAGATTTGCAAATGAAATATTACAGAACGTGGAATAATTAACTTAATCACACACAATGATCAATATTCATGCAGCAAAAGCAGCCCTGTCCTCTAACCCCTACCCAAATAATTTCAATTAGTTTTCCCTCAAACACCAAACAGCAGCTGAATATCCTGAAATCCTACCACAAACTGAAAAACTGGGAAGTCAGGAGCAAAGCTGGACTCAAAGTGCAGATTCTCAGATCCAACATCAAGCCACCCAAAGCAGCCCTGCTGCAAACTTGTCGTAGTCAAGGGAATCAAGGAGCTGAAATTAATGAAATGTTCAGGGAAAATAATCCCAGGAAATTGAAAATTCAGGGTTTGTGAGCTGACAAAGGAGGTCTCATGCCTCCTGAGATGCTCCAAAGGTTGGACCTGAGCTTGCCCACAACTCCACCAGGAACAGATAAAAGGAAATGGGCTCCTCCTGACTCTGTCCTCACACCCAGCGAGGAAAACCCAGCCTGCACCAAACAAAGCCCCTTGCTTCAAAGCACCATCCACTTTGTCCTTCATATTCCTTCCAATCAGCAATCTTTTCCTGAATTTGAGGAGCCCAAATCCTGAGAATATCTCCAGGCAATTTCCATGGCAACTCCCTGGCTCGAGGGCTCTGATTCAGGGGTGGAGGTCGGAATTAACTACAAGAATTCCCACTTGTCATCATCCCTGCCTGCTCCACCCTTATTTCAGCAGTTGCTCCATCAGGACAGGTAAGAGCTGATAAACTCTGCTGATCCTGGGGTTTCAGGACAGCCAGGACAGCCAAGGCCTCCTTTTTATAGGAATAAGGAGGTGCAAGCTCAAAATAGGCTATGGAAAATGTTTTATGTGGCCTGATGTAAGTTATAGCCCTCCTCAATTACCAACACACATTAGTCTGGGTTTAAAAGTGAAATTAAAACCATGCACCCTCTGCATCAAAACAAGAATGTCAGTGCTGGAATATGCTCAGGCAAGAGGAAGAAATCAGGAAACAGGACAAAGAGGAGAGGGGAAATATCTGCATGACAGAAAATAGGGTAAATCTGGCAAATCCATACTAAAAAAGAAAAAAAAAACAGATTCTGCTTTTCTTACAATGACTGAGCAAAGAGGGAGGAAATGAAGGCAAATTGTGGCAGGGTCAGGAATAGATCCATTGGCAGCCAGGGTGCTGTTCCCGTTATTTTCTCTGGCAGCTCCTATCTTTGCTTTGTAATCATGGAGCAAATCAGAAATATCTCTTTATTTCAAGGTCGCACTCAAGGATGAGTTACACTCTGTGAATTTTTAGGAGCTTTAGGTACTTAAAAAAAAAAAAAAAACGGGGAGAAAATGCAAGTAAAACATTCATCATGGGGAATTTGAGACAAAACAAGCGAGGCCAGGCTCAGGATAAAGCAGCCTGGCATGGAAAGGGCTGGGATGGGATTGCAGCACCCTAATTAAAGATGGGGAGCAACAGCCTCACCCATGGGGCTGGCAGAGGAAAGGGCTTCCAGCAGCTCCTTGCACTTCCCACAGCCACAAATTGCACAAGAGAGAAGCCTCGCTGAGGCAGTAATTATCTGCCAAATGCACAGAGATTGAGTGATTTACTAAGGGACAGCTCAAAAAAAGATGCTGCAAACTAATTCGGCACGTCCAGCTCTGGACACGATGGTGCCTTGCTCAGGGGAAGTTTGGGACATGGCTGGTATTTCACTTCAGGTAAATAATACATCCCAAGAAGTTTTCTCCACACATTTTTTACTTCCCTTTCCAATATTTCTCCCCATGTGAGAAAATCTACTTAGTGCACCTCTCTGAAACTGTAGAGATGATTTTTGGCACAGTTTCTGACCTCTTATGATAAAGTCATAGACATTTTTCATTAACATTTCTAATGTCTTTTTACTCTCTTGAAAGGTGAGTTTCCTAGTCAATTTTCTCCTTACCAAGCAGAAATGTCCCCTCTTAAGCTTTGTGTACTTATTTCCCTAGAATCTCACTGGAATTTCACTTAATTAAAGGTGAAATCAAGTGGAATCAGACTGGTACTGAGGTGTGGGTACCTACACCCAGCAGTCTGTGCTGCCTCAGGCTTGGTGTGGAGACACATCAAAAAATTCCAAGTGCTTCCTGTGCCCAAACCTGCCACAGCTGGCTACAGGTGCCTCGTGTGCTATGCAATAATCTGAGGTAATTGGTATCCAAATTTTGGCTAATTTTGATATCTAAAAGCTCTTCCTTATCACAGATGTATTTTAGTGGCACCACCAAAACACCTCAGAGGCCCACACCCAGTTCAGTATCAGACCTGGATTTTGGGGAGAAATCCTTCCCTAGGTGGGTGGGGTGGCCCTGGCACAGGGTGCCCAGAGAAACGGTGGCTGATCCATCCCTGGAAGTGTCCAGGGCCAGGTTGGACAGGGCTTGGAGCACCCTGGAATAGTGGAAGGTGTCCCCATGGCAGGGGGTGGCACTGGATGGGCTTTAAGGTCCCTTCCAACCCAAACCATTCCTCTCCAATCCCCTCCATCCATGCCAGGACTTGGGCACTGAAACAGCCCCTTGCAGTAGCCCTGGCTCCATGGCCTCTTTTCCCCAAGAAATCTTCAATTGCCAAACCAGCATCACTGGGATCATCTTTCATATAAATGCAGATACTCCTAAATAAATAATGAGCTGCAGCACCAGGATCAGCTGGGGGAGTTTCCACTCCCTTGGCCACGCAGCGAGTCCTGGTTTTGCAATGTTCTGGCTGAGCAGCACCTGCACAAACACCTTTTCCCAGGGATGTGTCAGCATTCCGTGTCGTGCCTGTGCCAGCGAGGCAGGAGAGGTGGGGAAGGATCCGTCCCACGACAATTGCGACATCTCCCCCCCACCCCGGGAGTTTATCTCGCTGAATAATTGTAACATGCAAATGCCATCAGAGAGGACTGGAGCAAGCAGAAAGAAATAATGAATAGTTAATAAGAAGGAGTTAATTGCCATTTCATTTAGCAAATTTCATTTATTTCAGCACATCTTAGGTTGCCACTGGGAAGATGCTTAATGTTAAAGTGTCCCAGTGGTCTGGTGAAGCCGTGGGTGGACAGAGAGTCTCTGTCTTCCTCCCACTCCTCCTCTTCCTTTTTCCATGTTTTCCTTCCCTGGCTGTTCAAGCAATCTTCATTCACTGAACTGTATTTTTGGCATTTTCCCTGGTTTTGTCTCCAGCCAGACAGAGTGAGGCAAGGAAAGTCAGGAAAGTGAATCCGGAAATGTCAACTCACTCCATAATTTTTATGTACAGTTTTTGAGCAGGAATGATGTGCAAAATATTTTTACCTGCATATCGCTCTTCTCACGCTCTCTCATCAGAGAACTCAGAGTGAAAAATACACTCATTTTCCTGATCATAGAATTACAAAATCATTGAGGTTGGAAAAGATCTCCAAGATCATCAAGTCCAACCTGTAACCCACTAAATCATATCCCAAAGTGCCACATGCAGTGTTGTTTGAACACTTCCAGGGATGTGACTCCACCACTACCCTGGGCAGTCCATTCCAATACTTAACCACTCCTTCAGTGAAGGAATTCTTCCTGATATCTAACCTGACCCTCTCCTGATGTGCACACTTGTCCTCTCCCAGCAGCTCTCAGCTCACCCCACCTCTCACCAGGATTCCTTTAATGGGATGAGATGTTTCAGCTGGCACACGGAAGATTACCAAAGGCAAGTGGAAAGCAAACAGCTCCTGTACAATCATCCTCAGATCCCTCTCGTGTTCTGATGAGCAAATATTTACCTTTTTAAAACAATTATTTCTTAGTCTGGGGTTCATGCCTAGTGCAGCCTGGTTGGTAACAAACACACCAGGACTAAAGCAACCCTCCTGGCTCCTGTCCATGCTTTGTCTTAAAGTGAAACCTTTGCCGTGGCTGTCCGTGGTTATCAAGGAAGGATAAGCCATGATGTTTGAGTTATCACAATTTCACAGAATCACAGAATCCCAGAAGGGTTTGGGCTGGAAGGCAAATTAAATCCCATCCCATCCTATCCCCTGCCATGGCAGGGACACCTTCCATTCTCACAGGCTGCTCCAAGCCCCAGTGTCCAACCTGGCCTTGGACACTCCCAGGGATCCAGGGGCAGCCACAGCTGCTCTGGGCACCCTGTGCCAGGCCTTCACAGGGAACAATTTCTCCCTCATGTCTAATCTAAATCTACTTTCATTAATCTGGGATGTCTCCTTGTTTGAGCAGCTCAATACAGTTTGGGCTATTTTGGTTTATAAAGGCTACTGAGAAAAATCACGCTGCTTGTAAGCCCACAACAGGCACAGCAGGAGTTTTGAAAAGGTTCCAGAATTTAGGAAGCAGAGGGTGCTGTTTGTTCCCCTGTGTGCACAAACTCAGCAGCTCTGCCCCTGGCACACTGAGCATCCAGCTATTCCCAGCTGCCTCAGCAGGGCTGGGAGTTCCCCCCTCTGTGACACAGGGCTGCACTTCCAGAGGTATCCCTGAACTGCATCCAACGTGTTTGACATGCAAGTTTCACACACACATGAAAAGAAAGCCAACCCACGGGTATTTGTGCTGTGACAATGCTCATTAAAGCTGGTGATGCAACACAGTTTCTCCATCAGCTGAGAGTGGAATGTCACAATATCCCCATCCCTGTCACAAAGCTATTTTAAAGGAGCTCTTCTGGCTCCTTTTGTTCCTGCCTTGAAGTTCAGCAGTGATAATGCTCATGGCTCTGCACTGTAAATTGGATTGCTAATTGGATTCCTCACAAGAACTGAAGAAATAGGCAAGAACTGGAAAAAACTGGAGCATTATCCCAATAAATTTAGTGCAGGTGAACGCACAGCAAGCAGCCCCTGGAAGTGCCATGTCCCAGTGGAATCAGGGAATGTTATTCCTCCTGAGAGGAATAGCAGATTTGTNCATTCAGACCACAGAGGACAAGCTGAAGCAGCAGCCCTTGCTGAAATTACCAGTTTGCAACTTCCCAGCTGCAATCCATGAAAAGCAAGGAGAGCCCTGCTTTCCAAAGGAATGGACGGCTTGGAGATGTCTGATTACAAACTGGGAGCTGGATCCTGGCTTGGAATAAACCTGGGACTTGCCACCCCACACACAGGCCTGGCACAATCTGTTCCTGCCCAAGAATGTCTCCGGTGGCACTGGGAGCTGAAACAGCTCCTGTAAAAAGCGCTGCCTTTAATTCCCCTCTCTGAATCCTGGTGACTCCTCTGCTGTTAATTCCCCTCTCTGAATCCTGGAAATTCCTCTGCTGTTAATTCCCCTCTCTGAATCCTGGCAACTCTTCTGTTGTTAATTCCCCTCTCTGAATCCTGGTGACTCCTCTGCTGTTAATTCCCCTCTCTGAATCCTGGAAATTCCTCTTTTGTTAATTCCCCTCTCTGAATCCTGGCGACTCCTCCGCTGTTAATTCCTATCTCTGAATCCTGGTGACTCCTGTTTTTAATTCTCCTTTCTGAATCGTGGAAACTCCTCTGTTGTCAGAATGGAAACTGGTCCATTTCACAAAATGGTGGCTTCCTGCAATAGGAAGAGGAGCAAAATTGTTGGGAATGTGCGAACACTTGTGAGAAATAGATTTGTAAAGAATTCTAGAATAGATTTGTAAAGAAATACAGACTGGGGTATCACCAGGATCCTCCTCAAAACTAAATTGGGCACCAGAAAGGTCAGAAAGGTGTTTTATTGTTATTGCACAGCCCTTCCCATCCTTCCATCTGGATGCTGTTACTAAAATCCTACAGTTAAATGAGGATATTTTTATTGTTTGTGATGTGGAGGTGCTGTGCACACTGCTCTGAATCCCCAGTTTATATGGGAGTGAATAGGAAAAAATAAGTGTAAAACACTGTTTGGTTCTGTTCTTAAATTCCTGGGAGTTTTAACTGAAATGAGCAGAGGTAATGAAAACAGCAGCCCAGAAAAACCCTCTTCGGGAAGGTCAGAGCAGCTCCTCAGGAGAGGTCCAGGAGCTCCTTGGGCACCTCCTTTCCTGGATCCAGTTTATGTGAGGGAACAGTGACCTCAGGTGTCTGTTAAATTAATCACAGGGATATTCCCCATGAATTTACCATTTACTGGACATTCCTACTGAAAATGAAGCTGCTGGGGGCTGTTGTCACTGGCACAAAGTCTTCTGGTTTTTCTGGCCTTGGCACTTGAGCTTTCCCAAAAACACCTACAGGGACGTTCTTGAGGGCCCAGCCACCTGCAAAAAAGCCTGAGAGCAAATCTATATTGAAACCTGATTTAAAATAGTGTAAAATTTTTTAATTTAACATATATTTAAATGGTGTGCTCGTTGTCCTTGCCTGTGGCACAGATCTTTAATCTGGCAGTAGAGGCAGAAAACGCCTATATAAAATCAATATAACATTTAATACTCACTGAAAAACACGTAAGAAATCAGTACAAACTGATATGGCTTTCAGTAGGGGTGAGATTCAGACTGCTTTGCTTTTTACCTCATTTTGTGCAAAAATATAAAGTCCTTCAGAAGTGGTCGTAACACAGTTTAAAATACAAATTTTCCATGGAAGCCAGAGGACAACCAGAGCTTGCAGAGGCAACACAAAGTACCTTGATGACTACAAAGAACCCAGTTTTGATATTCACTGTGGCTGTGCCTTGAGCTCAGGTGGGATTTGGTGTATTAGCACCAAAATTAAGTGGAGAAAATAAATCTGCAGTTGAAAATAAATCTGCAACAGAAAGTCTTCCAGCATTATCAGGATCCAGTTCTTCTCCCAGTGACTTCAAATATATGGCTTCCATAAAGGACAGGCTTTGTTCTACCCCTCTCTCAATGCCAGATGCTCCAAATGCCAGCCTGGAAGTGTTTTATTTCCAAAATCAAAGATCGAGTGATTCAGCAGGGCTTCAAAGTAAAAACTATGTAACACCCACTGTGTAGCAGAGGTTCTGAAACAAAACTTGAGAGCAGGGAAACATTTATTTTATTTATTGTGCTTTTTCCTTTCATTGTTTTTAATAATATGGTCTATAGTAAGTCTCCAGAGAGGTCTGCAAAGAAACTTAATTTCAAAGGAGCAGAAGTGAGTAACTGTGTGAATACAAGCAGCGCACCAAAGAAAAATGTGCCAAAGAATTAAAAACATGGCAGACAGCTCAACAGGCTGTGACTTTCAGTCCTCGAGTGAAAGAACGCTTCGTTTCCATCAGGCTGTTACCACATTAAATAAATCCCACACAACACGTTGATGCAATTCAGCTTTATTTTTCTCCAGCATAACCTGCAGGAAACAAATGCTGATCCACAAACAAACCTCGGTGTCACAGAATCATCAAATGACAGAATGCTTTGGGTTAGAAACGACCTTAAAGGTAATTTAATTCTGACCCCCTGCCGCGGCGGTTCCTCCTTTCCATAGGGTGCTTATGGTACATCACAAATGGAATTCAAAGCGAACAGACTGTACCGGTTCCTCTTTGTAAATAAAAATATCATTTAATTCTTAATTAATTAATTGTAACAGCGTACGTCCCTTACGGTTCCTGCCCGCTCCATGGCTCCCTCACGCCCTTTCCGGGCTCACTCAGGGCTCCTCCATGGCTCCCTCACGGTTCCCACCCGCTTCTCCATGTCGGCTCCATCACGGCCCCCTCACAGCTCCCGCCCGACTCTCCAAGGCCCCGTAACAGCCCTTTCCACGTTCCCTCA